>SJYX01023118.1:117287-130042 GCA_006410675.1 Oreotragus oreotragus
GGGGAAGGCAATGGCACCCCACCCCAGTACTCTTGCCTGGAAAATCCAATGGATGGAGTGGCCTGGTGGGCTGCACTCCATGGGGTCGCTAACAGTCGGACAGACTGAGTGACTTCACTTTCACTTTTCTCTTTCATGCATTGGAGAAGGAAATGGCAACCCACTCCAGTATTCTTGCCTGGAGAATCCCAGGGATGGGGGAGCCTGGTGGGCTGCCGTCTATGGGGTCACACAGAGTCGGACACGACTGAAGTGACTTAGCAGCAGCAGCAGCAGCAGTAGATCTGGACTACATGCTCATGATGATCAAGTAGTTAATTTCTTCCAGTTGCTGGGGGTTTTAGCATCTGTAAAAATAAAAAAAAAAAACAGAAAATGTGCCTCAAATGCTATTTATTTTCTAAGTGCTTTAGGAAGAAATTAAAGCAGAGGATATGGGGGAGGAGTCTATCCCTGGAAGGCCCCATAGGGTCCTAGCTCTGCCCCGTTACACATCAAGCGATTAATGTTCCCTGTCAGTGAAACCTCAGCTGAAGCTGTTAACCAGAGCACTGCACGGCAAACAGACTGTCAGAAAGCATTTAGCTAATTATTAGACAAAACAATGAAGAACATCACTGCTGAAGGCCTCCCCTTGTGCGAGCCACTGAATAGTCCCTACAAACAGGAAGATTCTGAAGCAAGAGATGGTGTCGACTTTACTCCCTTCCAGAAAAGATCTACCCAGGCAGGGAACGGTGGCACTCAGGGGGAGGGGAAGGGAACAGAAGAAAAATGGTTATGTTTCAAAATGGAAGTTGTAAAAGAGTTGGGGGACTTGGCCAGCTAATAAGAAGGATATCCAGTTTTGAAAAACAGACAGGCTGTCATGCAAATGAGGCTTTCAGGGACAATTTGGTAGGAAATGGGATCCTATTACAAGATTACCAAACAGTGTTCACTCTTCCAGACTGGAATAATCCTCTT
This sequence comes from Oreotragus oreotragus, assembly GCA_006410675.1. NCBI lineage: Eukaryota > Metazoa > Chordata > Mammalia > Artiodactyla > Bovidae > Oreotragus > Oreotragus oreotragus. The sequence continues at coordinate 118,254 of SJYX01023118.1, forward strand.
AATCTAGCTGCATTCATTTGGATAATCTGCAAAATCATGTTTGTGGACTTTTAACAATGGCAGAGACAATTCCTGGAGACTCTAATGTTGACAGATCTCTAAAGCTAGTCATTAACTTGAGCTGGCCAGAGTGGTGGCCACTAATAGCTAGGAATGTCTTGGGTCCTGCTGTCAGGTAGAGTGGAGGGGAGGGGGCAGAAGGCCATTTGTAGACTCCTTGAGAGGACTGGACACAAAATACACCAGTATTTTTGCACTGTTTTGGTATCTTGACACATAGGGACCTCCTATGTAACTAAGTCAGTAATACTTCAGGGACTCTCTCAACCTTCCTGAGGTGTTTCACCCCTTTCTCCAGCTACTTCTGTGCTCCCCTTTGGCCCTGGTAGAGGCATCACATTGCCTACTCTATCCCCAGTGAGGATCACTGGGATGCCTGTCCCCTGGCCTTCCCCTAACTCCCCATTTCCTCCTTTTGATCTCAGGTGGCCGTGGCCTGCAGAGGCTTGAAGCAGGATTTTGGTTCTGTAGTCAGATGTTGAAGTCAAGCCAGCAGGGAGAGTTCTGAATCCTAGCCACTAGACCTCTAGGGACCAGTGGCCAGTGACAAGATCCTAGGCTATCGACTCTGTAGAAATGAATTCTCACAAAGGGATGGAAAGTAGTGAAACAAGTAAAATATTTTTTAGGAGGAAAAAGTGTAGAGGTGGCTAGACACAGGGTGAACTCAGAGAGAATCACACCCTCGTGGAAGTTTGAATCACTTATACGGGGCATTCCTCTGGGTTTCCTTTGGCTAATCATCTTGCTTTGCCTGGTTCCGAATTAATCTCAGGGTCCTCCCCTGTGTTCACGTGTCAAGATGGATTCTAGAGAAGAGGCCTCTGGGCAGGTTGACAACAATTACTATGAGATGATGCCACCTCCTTTTTGACCTTGGAGGAGCCTTTCCGCGCATGTATAGTCAAGAAGGTCTCCTTGACTTCAAGAATGAGGAATATGTGGTCTCTTACTTGGGCAGGCTCAGCTTCTCCTTCCTGTGATTGTCTTCTCCTTGGAGTATCTGTCCACAGGAGACAAACTCCAGCTGCTCAGCCTGGAGCCCATCTAACTCCTGCCTCACTTTTTCCTCCAGGAACTTTCTGGTTCTCCTATGGCCCCTGGAGAGAAGTTACCCCACTTGCAGGAGTCCCTGTGCCTCATGAAGCAGCCCCTATCTGGCTAAGGCAGAGCTGGCAGCCAAGGCCACAGAAATCAAAGCGCAGGGATTTATTCCTTCCACGCCTTCTGGAGCTGCACTCACACAAACTTCCTAAAGTTGCTGATTTGCATCTAAGGACCAGCGGGCGGTGCCAGGCTGCATCCCTGGACACCACCACAAGTGCCATCCATGCTCCAGGGAGGGCCCTCTCCCCCTCCCCCTCTCCCTGTTCTCTTTCCCTTCCCCCTCCTGTGTAGAACACCAACTGATGGTCCTGGGGTAGAATCACACCCTTGTGGAAGTTTGAATCACTTATACGGGGCATTCCTCTGGGTTTCCTTTGGCTAATCATCTTGCTTTGCCTGGTTCTGAATTAATCTCAGGGTCCTCCCCTGTGTTCACGTGTCAAGATGGATTCTAGAGAAGGGGCCTCTGGGCAGGTTGACAACAATTACTATGAGATGATGCCACCTCCTTTTTGACCTTGGAGGAGCCTTTCCGCGCATGTATAGTCAAGAAGGTCTCCTTGACTTCAAGAATGAGGAATATGTGGTCTCTTACTTGGGCAGGCTCAGCTTCTCCTTCCTGTGATTGTCTTCTCCTTGGAGTATCTGTCCACAGGAGACAAACTCCAGCTGCTCAGCCTGGAGCCCATCTAACTCCTGCCTCACTTTTTCCTCCAGGAACTTTCTGGTTCTCCTATGGCCCCTGGAGAGAAGTTACCCCACTTGCAGGAGTCCCTGTGCCTCATGAAGCAGCCCCTATCTGGCTAAGGCAGAGCTGGCAGCCAAGGCCACAGAAATCAAAGCGCAGGGATTTATTCCTTCCACGCCTTCTGGAGCTGCACTCACACAAACTTCCTAAAGTTGCTGATTTGCATCTAAGGACCAGCGGGCGGTGCCAGGCTGCATCCCTGGACACCACCACAAGTGCCATCCATGCTCCAGGGAGGGCCCTCTCCCCCTCCCCCTCTCCCTGTTCTCTTTCCCTTCCCCCTCCTGTGTAGAACACCAACTGATGGTCCTGGGGTAGGGTGTCAGGGGTCAGGGCACACAGAACAGTGGCTGGAGCAGGATGACAGGACACACGGGACAAGTGTGGAGTCCTTTGCCAAGGTCCACAGAGGCCTGGATTTGACAATGCATTTCAGGGCACGATCAAGCCACAACCTCTTTGTCCTCCTGGGTCCCACCAGGTGGGGGCTCCAGAGTTGAACTTACTTTAGTTGCTTTTATTTTGGCGTGGAGGAGGGGCAGAAGAGCAAAATCTGGCACCTCAATGGGTTTTTTTTTTTTCTTTTAACGACCGTCTCAGAGGGACCAATTCCACTGAGAATCTTCATTAACACACCCATGAGTGCTCTCTGATTCATGGCTGCTGCCGCTGGTGGAAAACCATAACCTCTGCTGTAAGGCAGATCAGCTCCAGTAAATGCATATGTTAATATCGTTGATGGAGCGTTGCATGTTCCTCTAAGAAAGACAGTAACATATCAGTGCTGTCTGTGTCAATGCTTAAAAAAGCAATAGAGTGGAGAGAACAATAAAAAATAAAGCCTTTCATTTGCATCGTTCATAGTCAGTATTTAATAGATGGGAGCAGTTGGTCATTCCAGCCATGCCGCCTGGATGCCTGTGCCCTGTGTTATTCAGTGAGCTCCTTGGCAGAGTCTTCTAGTGTGGAGGCAGACTAGGGCATCTGAGTTTGGAAGGGCATGCTGGCTCTTGGCCTGTCATTTCCTCTTTAGGACAAACTTGATATGCCATCTACTGTCTGCCATGTTGGTGGCACTCCCAAGGATTTACCCAGTTGAGGAACCCTGTAGGGGCTCCCTGGAAGTTTTGCATGGCATCAAACAATTTAGCAACTTTAGCCCCTGCCCTCTTGGATAGAGATCAATCAGTTAGTTTCCCCAGCAAAGCTGCTGGAATTGGCCTGACAAGCATCACATTCCATATTTAAGCTACAGGGTGATCACTTTCAAGCTTATTCTAGAGGAATTAATTCAGACCTCTGTTGCATGGTACACAGAATTCTGGGTCTTGGAATGAAAGTGGTACCAACTGAAAGTGTAGATTTGTGACCACTATATGAGATTTCTTGATTCATTTCTTCTCCCTGGCTTAAGCTGACTTGAGGCAGTATTTCTATCTTCTTCAGGAAAAAGTGGTTAGTTTACTTCTCTAGACTTTAAGTTACTGCCCATCAGGAGGACAGGAAATATCTTTGGTATGATTAACTGGTTGCAGTAGAAAATGAGACTTTAAAATTTGGGCATCTTTCATCTGATTTTCTGGTGTTTGCAGTGCTAAACAGCAATTCAGCTGAGTGAGTTTAAAGATCTGATTGGCTTTGTTAAAGACTGTGAATCAGGCAGCATCTCTTTCAGCAACAGAGAGGAGCTTTGCTGAGCTGTAGAAAAGGAAAGGTTTTAAAGATAGAAAGGAGACAGAAAAAGGAAATTATTATCAAAGAATGCATTGTTTCAGGCAAGGTCACCCTAAGGGGAATGGAAGGGCCATCAGCAGATTGCCTCACTAGTGCTGACCAGGTAATTCCAGATTGACTGGTTAAAGGTTATATCCTGGAATGGGAAGTGAGACTTCAATTAGATTAGGTATTAAGTCTTAGTTTGCTGACATGGGGCTTAGCACCAGTGACTCCATTTTGGCCCTATTTCTTTTTAACAGTTACCCCTTTTGATCAGACTCTCAGCTTAACCGAGAGATGTGACCAGAATTTAAGTCATTAGCAGCACTCTCAGCTATTACTCTGTAGTTTTGCAGCTTTTACTGATCCTCTGTGTGACATTCACAGATCATGAGGTTTTTTGCCGAGTCTCTGATATTCACAGGGTCATGACTTTGGGTCTATAATTTTTTTAAAGTCAGTCTTTCTCTTCATTCCTTTACTGATGTTCCATTCTTAGAGAGGTCATTTGTTGCTGGTTAGTGGCTACAGAGACACATTTAAAACTTTTTGAGAGAATAGAATGTACCAAGGAGACCACTATTATTATTAGCAGGATAATTTCCAGTGTCTGCACTTCGGAGCCATGGTCCCCAAGACCCAAATTAAAGTCAAGTAAGTCAAACAAAGACCCCACAGAAGGGGTCACTTTTTAAGCCAAGGGGCTTGTTCAGTGATCTTACGCAGCTGAGTTTCAACTTCCCTAGAAGTGTTATCCAAGGTACAATAAGTAGTGTTGGTCACAGCACAAATTCCTCCTTGCTCAGCGAAAAGGTCTGTCATATTAACAAGAATAGCTTGGGCCAGAGAGTTGACGGATTTTTGTAGGGAGTTACTGCCTTAGCAGATTTCACAACACTTTCAGGGGTTAAGGGGAGACTCTTGATCATAGCCTTGTGTACATTAACTCCTACCTGGGGCTGTAGGACCTTGTTAGAAGAAGCAAATCAGAATTGTGAATGCTTCCTAGTAATTCATTTGAATCTGCAACTTAGGACTGGAAAGGTGATAGCCATAGAGGCCAGTTAAATCTTAAAGGTCTATAGGCCACACAGGCAGTTTTTTTCTGATTACCCACCCTCCTTTGTGTCCATTTGTGTGTGTGTGTGTGTAGAGCTTAGATGCAAAGTTCCCCAGGTTTGGGATTATTAATCAGAGATGGGACCAATCAGAGTTTTTGGGTGGAAGTTTGAAAGGTGACCCCTGGCCTTTTCCTTAGCAATAAACTTAAAAAAAATTATAAACCCAAATTTATAAAACTAAAAAATAATTATAGACCCAATTTCCTGGGAGACAGGGATAATGGTATTATCTTTTTAGGCTGATGCCGGAGGAAAGGAAAGAGAAGAGGAAGGGGTTTCATAGTTAAAGTATGAAGTCTTCATCTGATGTCTTGGGAGGGAAATAATCTACCTCAGTGTCGACTACTTTCCTTCCTGGTCAGTTTGGTTTGGAGGTCTCCAGCACCTGCACAGGACCAGGTGTCAGGGGGAACCGTCTTCAGCTGTGATGTGTGTCTCTGAAGTTTCACTGCCATCTATGTAGTAAGGAGGACCTGAGATAGTCCCTTCCAAAGGGATTCAAGGGCAGTCTTTGCACTTAGTGATTCCAAATCAAAAGAGTGGGAAGAAATTGGAAGCATGACTTTGGAGAGTTGTAGCCAGATAATTCGGGGAAGGCAGTGGCACCCCACCCCAGTGCTCTTGCCTGGAAAATCCCATGGACGGAGGAGCCTGGTGGGCTGCAGTCCATGGGGTCGCTAAGAGTAGGATACGCCTGAGCGGCATCACCTTGAATTTTCACTTTCATGCATTGGAGAAGGAAATGGCAACCCACTCCAGTATTCTTGCCTAGAGAATCCCAGGGATGGGGGAGCCTGGTGGGCTGCCATCTATGAGGTTGCACAGAGTCAGACATGACTGAAGCAACTTAGCAGCAGCAGCAGCAGCAGCAGCCAGATAATTGAGGAAATTAGAAGAATTCAGGATTCAGTCTAGTTGACAGATATATGACAACACCTCAAAGGTAATTAACAGAATCAGAATCTACAAAAGTGCCAACATAATATGCACAGAGTCAGACATGACTGAAGCAACTTAGCAGCAGCAGCAGCAGCAGCAGCCAGATAATTGAGGAAATTAGAAGAATTCAGGATTCAGTCTAGTTGACAGATATATGACAACACCTCAAAGGTAATTAACAGAATCAGAATCTACAAAAGTGCCAACATAATTTTTATCTCTATAATCACCCCCAGTTTTCCAAGGATAATCACTGTGAAACTAATTTGTTTGCATGAAACTTGACTTGATTATTTATTTAATATAAACTTATTTATTTTAATTGGAGGTTAATTACTTTACAATTTGTATTGGTTTTTGCCATACATTGACTTGAATCCACCATGAGTGTACATGTGCTCCCCATCTTTAACGCCACTCCCACATCCCTCCCGATCCCATCCTTCTGGGTCATCCCAGTGCACCAGCCCCAAGCACCCTGTATCATGCATCAAACCTGGACTGGCGATTCTTTTCACATATGATATTTTACATGTTTCAATGCCATTCTCCTATATCATCCCATCCTCACCCTCTCCCACAGAGTCCAAAAGACTGTTCAATACATCTGTGTCTCTTTTGCTGTCTTGCATACAGGGTTATCGTTACCTTCCTTTTAAATTCCATATATATGCATTCGTATACTGTATTGGTGTTTTTGTTTCTGGCTGACTTCACTCTGAATAATAGGCTCCAGTTTCATACACCTCATTAGAACTGATTCAAATGTATTCTTTTTAATGGCTGAGTAATACTCCATTGTGTATATGTACCACCNCCACCCTCTCTCTCCCTCTCCTACAGAATCCAAAAGACTGTTCTATACATCTGTGTCTCTTGCTGTCTCGCATACAGGGTTATCATTACCATCTTTCTAAATTCCATATATATACCCATCTAGTTTTTATTCATCAGATTTTACCCTGTAAAACAGAAAAGAGCCAAGGCTTTGATGAGGTGAAATTATTTAACAATGTGCAAATAACTAAAAAGTGTAAATGTATTTTTTAAACCACAAATAATCACTTTTTTGATTTTGAATACACAAAGTGTGCTGCTGTGTTATATGACATGTGGTATGTTATCTCTTTCTCCATCTTCCTCCTTGAGACAGAAGACTGGAAACCTCCAGATTCCTTCATCACCAATCCTTCTTTCTCAGAATGCTTTTATTTTATCATTTTCTTGAATTATTTGCATCATATGGCCACTGTTCTTTAGGAAACTAGATTCAACACAGTTGTGTGGAATCACGTTTGATTTGATTTCACCCTAGGCATCTATTTATGCCTTGTAGTATCAGTACACACACCCCTCAACACACACACACACACATACACACTTCATTTAAGTTCTGCTTTTCTATGCTGACAGGCTAAGTCCCATTTAGAAATATAGCATTTTGCTGTGAAGGATGCAAAGAAATGTAAAAATCATTTTTATATTTAAATATGCTCTATAAATATTTTCAGCCCTCCGTATTTGTGGGTGGGGAACCCACAGATGTGGAGGGCCAACTGGATTGTGTTGTTTTATATTAGGGACTTGAGTTTCTGTGGGTTTTGTTATCCACAGGGGTTCTAGAACCAAACGTCTTCGGATAACAAGAGATGACTGTACTCAAAGTAACATATACTTTTTACTATCCTAATTTATTGACATTTTGTTAATTGTAATTGAAAGATAGTTCTTGCAGTGACTATTTTATTCACTTCTAAGAATCCATTAGCAAACATAATATTATTCCTGAGCCTGTATTTGGCTATGAGCAAAAAAACCTTTTACCTCATCTCTAAATGGTATGGGCAGAGTTTGACTGATACCTCCACACCTATTTTATTTCAGGTGCTACCAGCTAAACTAGAACTGGTTACAAAAAATATTGTAACGGAATTGTCATTTCATTAAAAAAAATGTGGGCATATGAAGCTTCTGTCACGGCTCTCTCTATTTACAGTGAAAAGTCAATTCTAGGCAGTTTGTGTTGAAAATGACAGCATTTCTATCAAACTCTACATCAGCTCCTGCCTGCTAGAGTCAGAATTATCATCCTTCACTGGGCTGTCTTGCTTTATGATATCAATTAGCAAACAATCTGTTTTGTTGGCACATGGTACAATTAGGATGCAAAACACAGCGACTGTGAAACAAAACATTTTTCAGGGAGAAGTCTGCTGTGCTCGAGCACAGGGAAGGAGAAATGATACCAGTTTTCTATCAGTCTTTCTTTGCCACTGATGTCAATTTACTGACATTAACACCATGTAATAGTATTGTTAGGTTGGCTGTGCTTTTCATTTTCTTCCTGGTAATGTTAATATTTTATTTTTAAGGACTTATACCTTTTAATCATTTCTTTTGCGTTTCAGGTGTTCTAGAAATTATATTCAAAACCCTACTTATTATAGTGTAGAAAAAATTTTTTTTAAATCATACGTTATGAAAACCAGGAGAGACAGCACACTAGAGGGAGCTGGTAAGCTATCTTTCTGGTTTATTTATTTATTTTCATTTACCTGGTAATTTGCATGTCTTTAGGGATGTTTCCACTGCTTAATCTGACCTATTTGAGACTTTTTTCTTTCTTTGTTGCTTATTTTGGTTTGGTTTGTTTTAAAGACCAATAAGCTCATTTGGTAGCTTTCATTGACCAGAAAAGTTCATTATTTTTATAAGCTTTATCCCACNCAGTTTTGCCCCTAATTTTCAACATGCCTGATCAGTAGCAATAACTACAAAGCTGAATTTGGATAATCTACACAGCATTTGGTTCTAATACCTGGCATGGGGCATGGTTCAAAGTCTCAGTGATTAGGGTGTACCCAATGAAACAGGCAAGTTATCTGCACCATGGCCAGTTAGCGTGATGAAACATGTGAGTACACTTTCTATGAAAGTGCTTTCACTTTCTAAAGATGATGTTTCTGATCCACAAAGAAACATGAACTGGTGAAGTTGACTAACTATGTCCCAGCCACCACACTTTCCTTCTCAAAGTCTTGGAAGAAACAGAATGAATACATGTCAACTGAAAGGAAACAGTGCCTATAGTGGGAAACCTTTTAGGACTGGAAATAAAGCCAGTTCCAGACTCATTAGTGCTGTTCCTTTTACAAACCAAAGCAATAAAAACATTTAGTGAGGGGTAGGCGCTAGGCTACTCACTGGATCCTTTAAACAGTCCTGAAAGGATTCACTCCCATTTCATAGGTAATGACACTACTAGATACTTGACACAACTGTTCTATAGCTGCACAAGTAAAAGGGGTCAAAGCCCAAACTTTGACACTAAATCCCATGTTTTTAATCATTTTGCTAACATCCTTTGTAAAACTCACAATTTCCAAAAGCTCTGTATCAACAGAAGTTATTAATTTATTTATTTTTACCTAAAAGAAATGACACTAATGTTTTAGTAGCAGAAACTGTAGGTATTTTACAGCCAATTACCCCAATATCACATAACTCTTAGGCCTTATCACAGAGAACTCAGCCACTTCATTCCCCTCTTGGAACTTTGAATATCAACATTTAAGAACAATTAAGAAATAAATGTGCTGTATGCTAAAGCAGGCTTTATTTTAGGATAAATTGGAGGGGGAAAATCATATAATTTCTGGATGGATTTCAAAAAGATTTTGCAATACAATGAAAATTCAATTTTTGGCCAACTAAGTCTAATAGCCCCTTCCTGGATCACTGCCTTGTCATGGTGAAGGGACCTGAGTAAATCAATGAAGCTATGAGCCATGCTGTGCGAGGTCACCCAAGATGGACAGGTCATAGCAGAGAGTTCTGACAAAAAGTGATCCACTGGAAGAGGGAATGGCAAATCACCCTATTATACTTGCCATAAGAACCTCATGAATTGTATAAAAGGCCAAAAAGATATGACACCAAAAGATGAGTCCACCAGGTCTGAAGATGTCCAATGCTACTGGGGAAGAGCAGAGGAGAATTACCAATATCCCTATAGGCTTTACATTCATTATGTCAGCAAACCTGGAAGACCCAGCAGTGGCCACAGGACTGGAAAAGGTCAATCCTCATCCCAATTCCCAAGAAGGGTAGTACTACAGAATGTGCTAACCACTGGACAGTTGCACTCTTCTCCCATGGTAGTAAGGTCACGCTTAAAATAGTGCATGCTAGGCTTCAGCATTATGTGAACNACCGAAGATGAGATGGCTGGATGGCATCACTGACTCAATGGACGTGAGTCTGAATGAACTCCAGGAGTTGGTGATGGACAGGGAGGCCTGGTGTGCTGCTATTCATGGGATCGCAAAGAGTTGGACACAACTGAGCGACTGAACTGAACTGACCTGAACTGACCTCCACCGTAGTTTGGCCTCAGGTCAAATAACAGGGAACACAGCCACGCCCATCAACAGAAAATTGGAATAAAGATTTACTGGGCATGGCCCCACCTATCAGAACAAGACCCAGTTTCTCCCTCAGTCAGTCTCTCCCATCAGGAAGCTTCTATAAGCTTCTTATACTTCTCCATCAAAGGACAGACAGAATGAAAACCACAAACACAGAAACCTAACCAATCTGATCACATGGACCACAGCCTTGTCTAACTCAATGAAACCATGAGCCGTGCCGTGTAGGGCCACCCAAGACAGACGGGTCATAGTGGGGAGTTCTGACAAAACGTGGTCCACTGGAAAAGGGTATGGCAAACCATGTTGGTGCTCTTGCCTTGAGAACCCCAAGAACAATATGAAAAGCAAAAAGATAGGACACTGAAAGATGAACTCCCCTGGTTGGTAGGTGCCCAATATGCTACTGGAGATCAGTGGAGAAATAAATCCAGAAAGAATGAAAAGATGGAGCCAAAGCAAAAACAATACCCAGTTGTGGATGTGACTGGTGATGGAAGTAAAGTCCAATGCTGTAAAGAGCAATCCTGCATAGGAACCTGGAATGTTATGTCCGTAAATCAAGGCAAATTGGAAGTGGTCAAACAGGAGATGCCAAGAGTGAACATCAACATTTTAGGAATCAGCGAACTAAAATGGGCTGGAAAGGGTGAATTTAACCCAGATGACCATTGTATTTTCTACTGTGGGCAAGAATCCCTTAGAAGAAATGGAGTAGCCCTCATAGTCAACAAAAGAGTCCAAAATGCAGTACTTGAATGTAATCTCAAAAGTGATGGAATGATCTCTGTTCATTTCCAAGGCAACCCAGATGACCATTGTATTTTCTACTGTGGGCAAGAATCCCTTAGAAGAAATGGAGTAGCCCTCATAGTCAACAAAAGAGTCCAAAATGCAGTACTTGAATGTAATCTCAAAAGTGATGGAATGATCTCTGTTCATTTCCAAGGCAAACCATTCAGTATCACAGTAATCCAAGTCTATGCCCCGACCAATAATACTGAAGAAGGTGAAGTTGAACGGTTCTGTGAAGACCTACAAGAACTTCTAGAACTAACACCCAAAAAAGATGTCCTTTTCATCATAGGGGACTGGAATGAAAAAGTAGGAAGTCAAGAAATACCTGGAGCAACAGGCAAATTTGGCCTTGGAGTAGAGAATGAAGCAGGGCAAAGGCTAATAGAGTTTTGCCAAGAGAACACACTGGTCATAGCAAACACCCTTTTCCAACAACACAAGAGACGATTCTACACATGGACATCACCAGATGGTCAATACCAAAATCAGATTGATTATATTCTTTGTAGTGGTGTTGGAGAAGACTCTTGAGAGTCCCTTGGACTGCAAGGAGATCCAACCAGTCCATTCTGAAGGAGATCAACCCTGGGATTTCTTTGGAAGGAATGATGCTAAAGCTGAAATTCCAGTACTTTGGCCACCTCATGCGAAGAGTTGACTCATTGGAAAAGACTCTGATGCTGGGAGGGGTTGGGGGCAGGAGGAGAAGGGGACGACCGAGGATGAGATGGCTGGATGGCATCATGGACTTGATGGACGTGAGTCTGAGTGAACTCCGGGAGATGGTGATGGACAGGGAGGCCTGGCATGCTGCGATTCATGGGGTCACAGAGAGTCGGACATGACTGAGCGACTGAACTGAACTGAACTGAA
>SJYX01023118.1:132739-186403 GCA_006410675.1 Oreotragus oreotragus
AAAAAAAACATCTATTTCTGCTTTATTGACTGTGCCAAAACCTTTGACTGTGTGGATCACAACAAACTTTGGAAAATTCTGAAAGAGATGGGAATACCAGACCACCTGACCTACCTCCTGAGAACTCTGTATGCAGGTCAAGAGGCCACAGTTCAAACTGGACATGGAACAATAGACTGGTTCCAAATCAGGAAAGGAGTCTGTCAAGGCTGTGTACTGTCACCTTGCTTATTTAATGTATGTGCAGAGTACATTGTGAGAAATGCGGGACTGGAAGGAGCACAAGCTGGAATCAAGATTGCCAGGAGAAATATCAATAACCTCAGATATGCAGATGACACCACCCTTATGGCAGAAAGTGAAGAAGAACTTAAGAACCTCTTGATGAAAGTGAAAGAGGNCTGTCAAGGCTGTGTACTGTCACCTTGCTTATTTAATGTATGTGCAGAGTACATTGTGAGAAATGCGGGACTGGAAGGAGCACAAGCTGGAATCAAGATTGCCAGGAGAAATATCAATAACCTCAGATATGCAGATGACACCACCCTTATGGCAGAAAGTGAAGAAGAACTTAAGAACCTCTTGATGAAAGTGAAAGAGGAGAGTGAAAAAGTTGGCTTAAAGCTCAACATTCATAAAACTAAGATCATGGCATCCGGTCCCATCACTTCATGGCAAATAGATGAGGAAACAATGGAAACAGTAAGAAGCTTTATTTTGGGGGCTCCAAAATCACTGCAGATGGTGATTGCAGCCATGAAATTAAAAGATGCCTCTCTTTGGAACGTTATGACCAACCAAGACACCATATTAAAAAGCAGAGACATTACTTTGTCAACAAAGATCTGTATAGTCAAAGCTATGATTTTTCCAGTAATCATGTACGGATGTGAGTGTGGACTATAAAGAAAGCTGAGCACCGAAGAATTGATGCTTTTGAACTGTGGTGTTGGAGAAGACTCTTGAGAGTCCTTTGGACTGCAAGGAGATCTAACCAGTCCACTCTAAAGGAAATCAGTCCTGAATATTCACTGGAAGGACTGATGCTGAAGCTGAAGCTCCAATAGTTTGGCCACCTGATGGGAAGAGCTGACTCATTAGAAAAGACCCTGATTCTGGGAAAGATTGAAGGCAGGAGGAGAAGGGGATGACAGAGGATGAGATGGTTGGATGGCATCACCAACTCGATGGACATGAGTTTGAGTAAGCTCCGGGAGTTGGTGATGGACAGGGAAGCCTCGCATGCTGTAGTCCATGGGGTCACAAAGAGTCGGATATGACTAAGCGACTGAACTGTAGTGAATAACATTTATTGAAGGTTTGCTATGTATCAGGCATTATACTAACCATTTCCAGTTATTCATTTATTCTTTAAAAAATACATTTTATGTAGTTACTATTTGCCTCATTTTACTTTGGGGGAAATTTAGATACCGTAATTAAGTACTTAGGCAAAAAAGTAAAATAAAAGGCTTTCCCAACATCATGCAATTAGTAAATGATGGAGCTGGGAGGTGTTCCCAGGCAGCCTGACCCCAGACCTTGTGCCTTTCCTCACTAGGCTGTTAGTGTGAGTATTGTAGGTGTTCGGAGGTTCCTCCATGGACAGAAATAGGGAGACATATTTTCAGGGAGGAGAAAGCCTCCGAAAAGAGGCAAGTGAAGAAGAGTTGTGTGGGGATGGGAGAAGTAGGAGGACACTCCAGGCCAGGAGGAAACCTCTTGTCAAAACACAAGTTCAGGAAGGAGAGTGATCTAGAGACACTGGCCTGGCCCTTTGGTTGCGTCAGTGGCTTGGTTTCTTCTTGGCACAGCCCAAATGACCATCTCATTGGAAGGCCTCAGGGCTTCTCTGCTCTATAGAGAGGTCCCAGAGGCTGCCCAGTTCCTCTCAGGGTCTAGTCTTCCTCCTCACTGGCCTAGGAAGAGATAGTAGGGCATCCAAAGTTTGATGATGTGTACAGGAATCACGTGGGGGAATCTTCCCCTCCTTGTTATGTGTGGCTCTTTTACCAAGCGCTTCTGGGTGAGGACAGATGCTCTCTGGCAGTGCGATTTAATGAATCCAGCAGTGCCTTGCTCCCTCTTTTAAATCCCTGAGGGGTGTTGAGCCGACTGAGCAGTGGAAGGTGCCAGGTGCACACATTTAAATAAGAGATACATCAGGGCAGGGTAGCAGAGGCCAAAGAGAGATGGCTGCCCAAGTGAAATTGAATTTTGTTGGAGTTAAATTGAGGTGCTGAGTTGTCTTTTTACAAACATATTCATTGGCTCAGCTGTCACTTCCATTTAGTGGGCTTGTCGCCTGAGCTGTGGCAGGCTGGCCGAGTCACAGCCTCCCCTGAAAAGCCTCAGCCTGGGAAGCTGGGAGCCAGGGTGAGGTGGGGAGCATGTAAAGAGAATCAAGCCAGAAGACGGTCTTATCTTCAACCTGCCGTTTCCCCTGCTAGCTTCTTCTTTCCCATCCTGGCCAATGAACAGCAAAATCAAAATTCTGTCATGACACGAAAGATTAAGCATAACCAAAAGTGAAGCCCTGGTTAAGGCCCATCAGTAGCCTTGGGTGACTTGTTGAGCCCATCCAGACCACCCCGCACCCCTCTCCCCCACCGTCCTTCATTTCCTCACTTGTAAAAAGGGCTTTAAAAATAGCGCCCGTCTTCAGACTCCTGGTGAGAGTTGACTGAAATTAATTTGCCAAGTGCTTAACTCAATGCTCAGCTAGTACTAAGTCTTTATTAAAGGTTACTTTAAAAAAAAAAAAAAAAAAAACAACAACTGTGAATGGTAAACAAGTCCAATGCCAGGAAGGCCCTTGTATTTTATGATACCTGTGTCCCGCTGTTTTTGAAATTTCACCCTTTGGAATACATTCTTCATCCTAAGGCAGTGCCTCTTTGAATCTTATTTTTAAAGTCACATATGCTTGGGAGGGAGACCTGAGTCAATAGCGCAATGAGGCAGAGAGAAATAGGTGAGCATGGCATGGAGGGGAGGGGAGTTAGGGAAAGTGGGAGAGGTTGGTGCAAATGGGGAAGGGGAGACAAACTTTGTAGTTCTGTGGAGACAAGGTGCTCAGTAGTAGTAATGAAAGGAGGTGGTGACCAGGTTAGGACAGAGAGCAGGGCTGTTGGGGTTCTCTTGTGGGTTTGTAAGGTTTTATATAGAAAATGGCATTGAGGATTTGGTGAACTGAAGATACAGTTCTAATCCTTGAGGAAGTGTTGTCAGAGAAAAATGATGACTTTTGGGATGGTCTGAAGAACAGATGTGGAAGAAAGAGGCAGTGTTTTTACTTGTAAGTGCTACTTTTTTTCTCCCTAAGGTAACTATTAATGGAACTGGTGTACAAGGAATGACTTGTACAATGTCAAGGTGAAAAAGCCAGCTGGCAGAGGTGAGATCCTGGGAGTTGCTTCCAGATCATAGCCAAGAGGGTCAGGTCTAGAGAGTCCTCTTGATCCTTGCTTTGAGACCTTGGCTCAGTGCCTTCTGCTCCCTGGACCTTTGTTCCCATGTAATACAGGAAGTAAATGAGAACCAGGGCCATACTGGTGACCAGGGACTTCAGAAGAACCAGGAATTTCTGTCTCATTTCTGTTGCCTTACTCTGCACCTTCCCCCAGGCATCGGGCCTGGGAAGACACTTGAGTTTGTAACCCTGAAATAGACTGACCAGATGATGTCTGGGGTCCCTTTGTGCTCTTCTGTGCCGGTACTCTAGTGTCCAGATATAAGTACCTGCAGCTCTAAACTTGAGGGTTCTTAATCTGGAGTCCTCTGAGCCATAGGATTCGTGGGACAGAATTTAAGGGGCTCATGAACTTATATGGATTACAAAAAGTGCTATCTTTTTAAAAAATAAACTTCTAATTGAAATGTAGCTTTTCTCTTACTTAGGTTATTAACCACAGTCTTATTAGCATTACCTACCACTCTGTCACCTATAGAAATAGAATATGTTCATATCACAGTACTGGCTCCCAGGTTGCCTATCCTTGTATAGCCCCTCCTCCACAAATCTGTGATGGGCTGGTAATGGGCTCTGACCAGGAGAACATAGCAGAAGTGTTCTATCTGTCTTGGACTTAGTCTTCAGACAGTCTGGAAGCTTTCACTTTTGTACTTTTGGGGAGCCCTGCGAAACCACAGAAAACATCTGGCCAGATAGGCTTAACAGGGGGCTAAAGTACCTGGAAAAAGAAACCCCTAGCATCTAAGGGCCCTAACTGAGTTCAGCCTTGGAGGCATCCTCATCAAGAAGCAAGACACTAGAGGTAGCTTTCTGGAATGTTCTAGTGTGTTCCAGCCTCCAGATGAGTGCAGTCCCACCTGCCACCAGGTGAAACAGGAGAACCACCTAGATAAGCCCAGTTCATCCACAGACTTGTGAGATATGTTAACACATTATTGATTGGAGGTATTGTTACCCTAACATTGACCATGGTTGTATCAATATGTTTTTAGAGAGTGATACAGTTACCATCACTGTGTGAATTTGTTAGAGCTTAAGGTTGATCAAGGGTTCATTATACAATTTATGATTATTGTTATCATTCACATTTTTCTCTGTTAGGTTTTTACTCTAACCTTTTGTATATTATGAAGCTTCCTTGATAGCTCAGTTGGTAAAGAATCTGCCTGCAATGCAGGAGACCATGGTTCAATTCCTGGATTGGGAAGATCTGCTGGAGAAGGGATAGGCTATCCACTCCAGTATTCTGGCCTGGAGAATTCCATGGACTGTATAGTCCATGGGGTCACAAAGAGTCGGACATGACTGAGCACCTTTCACTTTCACTGTGTATATTATAAATGTAAAGTTTTCAAAAATGATGCATCAGGAAATTTTGAGTGAAGAATTTTTCAGTGAATTTTATGCAAATGCTTTCNATTCTGGCCTGGAGAATTCCATGGACTGTATAGTCCATGGGGTCACAAAGAGTCGGACATGACTGAGCACCTTTCACTTTCACTGTGTATATTATAAATGTAAAGTTTTCAAAAATGATGCATCAGGAAATTTTGAGTGAAGAATTTTTCAGTGAATTTTATGCAAATGCTTTCTCTGATTGAGTGACATATATACTAGTGTCTGAGAAGATGACAGTTCTTCAGAACATATTTCTGATTCAGACAATGTGAACATCCTCAGTGATTGAGTCTGATACAGAAAGTGAAAATGAAACACCATGCTGGAGAATGCCCCTTTGCTTCTACAGAAGAGGGGGTTGCAGACAATATTTCACGGAAACGAGAAGACATTACAGGTGTGTCAGGTGTAACTATTGAATGTAATAACATGCAAAGTGTTAGTGAAATGACAGAATTAATTTTTGACTGGCCAAAACAGAGGTCACAAGCCACAGGCATTAGTTTCTGCAAAAATCCTGTAGGCAGTAATGAGTTAAAATGGTTTTCCTGTTAAGCCATTAAATTTGGGAATGGTTTGCTCTGCAGCAGTTGGCAACTGAAATGGAACTTTATGGGTTTTTTTAAATTTTTAATTGTTTTTATTGAAGTATAGTTGCTTTACACTGTTGTGAGCCTTATAGTTTTACTCGATAGAACTTGAGTCCCAAAGTGTCTGTATCCATTTGAACACTTGCCTTCAAAGGTGTTGAGCATCCTTCATTTGCCAGCAGGGTACCTGTGTCCTGCTATTTTTAGGACTTCCCAAATGAAGACATGATAAAAGGTGCATGCATGATAAATAGTTGACAAGTATTCCTTAAACCCAGCTTCCCAGGTGGTGCTAGTGGTAAAGAACCTGCCTGCCACTGCAGGAGTCGTAAGAGACACAGGTTTGAGCCCTGGGTCAGGAAGAACCCCTGGAGGAGGGCATGGCAACCCACTTCAGTATTCTTGCTTGGAGAAGCCCATGGTCAGAGGTGCCTGGTGGCATGCAGTCCATAGGGTCACACAGAGTCAGACACGACTGAAGCAACTTAGCATGCACACATACATGTCTTGCTGCCCAATGTGAGAAGTACCTGCACCTAGGATATGGATACTTAGACTTCGGTTCTAGAGAGTAATATTGTTTTTAGCCATGTGAGATAAACCCAAAATAGGAAGTCCAGACAGAAGGTGTGACTGGAGCTCAATTAGGGGGCTTTACCCTGACCTCCACCAGGAAAGACCCTGACAGGAGTAGAGATGTGAGCTTGACTTTGAAGCAAGGGCAAAATTTGGAGTAGGTGGGAAAAGTGGAAAAGTTATTCATAGTAAGATAAGAGGTATGAGCAAATCCACAGACCAAGGCTGTGACGGTTAATTTTTTGTCTCAACATGTCTAGATTGCAGTGCACACACACACACACACACACACACACACACACACACCCTTTTAGTTTTGTCTCTCTGGAGAACGTGAGTGACAGAGTAAAACGAGTATTCACAGCAGGAGAAGAGCCCTGAGCACATTCACAAGCTTGAGTTCTGGGGATTCATCTTGGCCAATCGGTAGAGTTTCAAGGGACCTTAGAGATCTCATGGCTCATAAGTAGGGCTCTCGGATCCAGGAATTTGAGGTTTTTCTTTTGGTAGTGGGAACAATGGAAGGTTTGAACAGTTCAAATTTAATACAAATCGAGTGGATGCCCAACTTCCTCTCCATTTCTGTCCTTATGTTCCAGATCACTCTATCATCCCACCTTTCCTCTCTGGTCAGCCAAAATGATCATGTTTAACCATCAAGTCTTTCCTGGGATCCTGGAGCGCCAGTTTTTCCTTATGAAATTTCAGGATCACCTTGCGGGGAGGTGAATGAGGTGGGTGCAGTGAATGCACAGAAGGCGGCCTCTCCCTTCCCAAGGCCACGGTTTGCCTCCATCTAGGCAAGATAGGTCAGTAGGACCTTGCTCTGGTCTCGATGTGTATTTTCCTTACTAACTCCTTATTTGAAAAAGTTATTGAAAGGCTGGTGGTGGCGTTGATGAAAGCTTCCATGGTGAGAATGAAAAGGAAGCACAGAGTATATGCATGAAAAAGTGATTTGGGTCTCATTTTGTATCTTAAGCATTAGCTTGCTCTGGGCTGTAGATTTCAGTGGGTGACAGTAATTGCAAAATTTGCAAGATGTTAGTTTTATTTTGTTTTGCTTAGAAATTCTAGCTTGTCCTTTTCCTGTCCTTTGCGAAGTTTCTATATGTATTCCTTCTTTCATTTTTCGTGCATTCACCCTAGATTGAATGAACCCCTGTGTAAAATTTATGTAGTTGGAGGGGGCCATAACATCAGTCTCTTGCTCTGCCTTAACAGAGTAGGAAACCCAGAATTACAGGGAGAAGAGTTGCAGGCTTTATAGGAAAATGTTTGTGGGTTTTATTTCTAACGGCCTCAGGGGCCAGTCAGAGTAGGATTCACCCTTTTGAATCAATGCTTGTGTATAATTTAGAGAACCTGGGGGGAGGTTCTCTACTGCAGGTTGAAGTTCTCCTTGAGGTCTGAGATCAGCAAGAGGCGAATTTTATCTGGAGAAACAAGCTACTCATCCAGAGGAGACAACAGCTGTGAGCAAAATTCCCCCAGTGCTGGTCCTGTTGACTTATGTTTCAAAGGAGAACAATTTCAACATAGAGCTGCACTTCCCCTTGAGCTACTGAGGCAATAAAATGGCTGTAAGCTGCAGAAATTCTTTCAATATGGCACATATTAAACCTTTCAGAGGTACTGCTTTGATTTTTAATTTTACGCTCTTGGCAGGCAATCAGAGTATTTAATAGTATGGAGGCCAGAGGGAGAATGTTTCAAAACAGTGTGGATCTTATCATTGTGTGCAATTAATGAATAATTATTAAAACCCAGAAATATCTGCAAGAGAAGGAAAGAGGTGGCAGAGCAATTCTCTGGTTTGGGGCCTCTAATGAAACCTCCAGAGAGGAGAAATATGATATACAGTTTCATGCAGTTCCATCTTCCACTTTTCCCCCACTGGAAGATCAGTGATTTAAGGAGAGAAAAAAAAAATGCCCATCCCTTAAAAAGAAAAGGTCATTGGCTGACAGGGATGCATTTGTTCAGTTTGATTTTCAGCATCTGCAGTGTCATTACACTTAAAATAATATAACAACAACAGTGACGACAATGTAAAGCCTGATGCTTGAAATCAATTCCAAAGTGAGTAGGCAGCAGAGACAGGGCTTGTCCGAGCCACCAGTCAGAACAGTTCGATTGTTGAACAAATTCATTGCGTGTGCTGCACATCCCCAGCTGTCATAGAGAGGGCCCCCCACACACATCTTCTGATCACACACATCCCCTGGTTGCTATCATTTCCAGACCCAATTTTGTCAGCTCCTGGCTGTCAGGATCTCTCCTCTGTAGGTCTCCATCCCACTGTTTCCTTTTTGACTCAGTTCTAGAAAACCCTGTCATCTGTCAAATGGCTGTTTATAGTTCAAACACCGGCCTGCTGAGTGAGCCTGTCACCGGCTGGCATTCGGTTTCGCAGGCCATCGCCAAGCAGGTACCGCTGGGCTGGCTGCCACTCCTGCGCTTCCCTGCATCTGGAGAAACAGAGCGGTGGGTGTGTGGACTGCGAGACCACAGACTGTGCAGGTGTTCGTTTCTCGGCCACCTGGGCATCTGGGGTCAGCTCACCTTTAAGCAACCGTTAGTTCCCTCCTGCTGTTAAGCTGGGCCGTGCCGAAGGCTAGCAGGTGAAATCCACCAGCGCTTGTGATGGCATTTTCCTGGCATGCAGTTGCTCCTTACTGAGGGCCTCGTGCAGGGCTGGGTTTTCATGATTGATCTCTCTCTCAGTGGTGTTTCAGGAGGCCAGCCAGCATCACAGGGGCCAAATAGATCTTCAAAATAAATAAATATGTGGATAAACAAGTAAAAACATAGGAGTGGTGGTGCTGCTGTTGGAGAGTGGCGAGAGATGTTTTCCGTTGTGTGCCGTTGTACTAAGGCGCCTGGGGTATTCTCTTTGAAATTCAGCTGTGGGAGCGGGAGGCATATGACAGCAGAGGATAGATTTGAGGTACCCAGGCCATGGGATTCATAGGTCATATGTGCTGTACTCAACTCAGATAGGAGAGGTGAAGTTGGAAGGGAGGAGGCAGATTTGGTTTTTCCTCTTTGTTGCCTATACCCCCTGCCCCTCTAGTCAGGCCAGGCACTTTCCCTGATTGCAGTACCAAGAGCTGCTCTTTACTGAGCACTCTCTATGAGCCAAGCTTTGTGCTGTGTGCTTTGTGTATGTTAGCTCATAGAAAACTTGGGGAAGGATGGCATTAGCTCAGTTGTTACAGATGGGAAAACTTAAAGGGATGAAGTCACTTGTAGGCAGGGATGCACCTGGATTTGATACATCAGTTCAGTTCAGTCGCTCAGTCATGTCCAACTTTTTTGACTTCCTTAACTGTAGCACCCCAGGCTTCCCTGTCCATCACCAACTCCTGGAGCTTGCTCAAACTCATGTCCATCAAGTTGGTGACGCCATCCAACCACTCATCCTCTGTCATCACCTTCTCCTCCTGCATT
The DNA here is from genome assembly GCA_006410675.1 of Oreotragus oreotragus. NCBI lineage: Eukaryota > Metazoa > Chordata > Mammalia > Artiodactyla > Bovidae > Oreotragus > Oreotragus oreotragus. Next base: position 142,232 of record SJYX01023118.1, read on the forward strand.
TACTGCCATATCATGGGTTGTCACTGTTGTTCAGTCGCTCAGTCATGTTAAACTCTTTGCAACCCCATGGACATAGCACACCAGACTTCCCTGTCCTTCACCATCCCCTGGAGCTTGCTCAAACTCATGTCCATTGAGTGCATGATGCCATCCAACCATCTCATCCTCTGTTTCCCCCTCTCCTCCTGCCTTCAATCTTTCCCAGCATCAGGGTCTTTTCTCATGAGTCAGCTCTTCCTATCAGGTGGCCAAAGTGTTGGAGTTCCAGCTTTAGCATCAGTCCTTCCAATGAATATGCAGGATTGATTTTCTTTAGGATGGACTGGTTGGATCTCCTGGCAGTCCAAGGGACTCTGAAGAGTCTTCTCCAGCACCACAGTTCAAAGGCATCAATTCTTCAGTACTCAGCCTTCTTTATGGTCCAACTCTCACATCTATACATGACTGCTGGAAAAACCATAGCTTTGACCATACAGACCTTTGTCAGCAAAGTCATGTCTCTGCTTTTCAATATGCTCTCTAGGTTGGTCATAGCTTTTCTTCCAAGGAGCAGGCATCTTTTAATTTCATGGCTACAGTCACTATCTGGAGTGATTTTGGAGCCCCCCAAAATAAAGGCTCTCACTGTTTCCACTGTTTCCCCATCTATTTGCCATGAAGTGATGGGGCTGGATGCCATGATCTTTGTTTCTTGAATATTGAGTTTTAAGCCAAATTTTTCACTCCCTTCTTTCACTTTCATCAAGAGGCTCCTTAGTTCTTCTTTGCTTTCTGCCATAAGGGTGGTGTCATCTGCATATCTGAGGTTATTGATATTTCTCCTGGCAATCTTGACTCCAGCTTGTGCTTCATCCATTCATCCAGCTCAGCATTTCTCATGGTGTACTCTGCATATAAGTTAAATAAGCAGGGTGACAGTATACAGCCTTGACATACTCTGTTCCCAATTTGGAACCAATCTGATGTTTCATGTCTAGTTCTAACTGTTGCTTCTTGACCTGCATTCAGGTTTCTCAGGAGGTAGGTCAGGTGGCCTGGTATTTCCATCTCTTTCAGAATTTTCCATAGTTTGTTTTGATCCACACAGTCAAAGACTTTGGCATAGTCAGTAAAGCAGATGTTTTCTGGAATTCTCTTGCATTTTCTATGGTCCAACGGATGTTGGCAGTTTGATCTCTATTCCTCTGCCCTTTCTGAATCCAGCTTGAACACCTGGAAGTTCATGGTTTGTGTACTGTTGAAGCCTGGCTTGGATTTGGTACCTTCGTCTAGTATAATTTATAAACTGCCCCTTGCAGCCTCTCTCTGGCAGTGGGAGCCCCTGGTGCCCTGAATGCCAGGTCCTTGAGCCCTCTCAGTGAGTTCATCTCCTCACCCCCTGTCAGAAGTACTGCAGTGTCCCCTTCTGGGGCCCCATCACTACTGTCTGCCAAGGTACCCTCTATTCTTGCTCTGCCACTGACACACTCAAGTCTGTTGGGTTCCAGTCCTCCCTTCCTACCGCCCTGACAAGAGGAAGGCTGTGTGTTTCAGCTTGGTCTTTAGGAGCACTTCTTTTGTGTCCTTGTTCTAGAGTCTCTCTCCAGAGTCACCTCTGGCTACACTAGCCAGCTTGACCTTCCAGCTCTTTAATTTAGTGCAAGCCCTGATTACTTGTTCTATGATGCTGCACCCTTTCCTCTTACTCTACCTTCATCTCCACTTCTACTGCACAGATGTTCATTTCTGGTCCATGTGGGCATCTGGGGTCAGCTCACCTTTAAGCAGCCATTAGCTCCCTCTGCTGCTAAGCTGGGTGGTGCTGCAGGTAAGCAGGTGGAATCCACCAGCACTTGTGATGGCATTTTCCTGGCATGTGATTGCTCATTACTGAGGGCCTTGTGCAGGGCTGGTACCTGCTTGTTCATGCATCTGGGCTTGGTTTAAACACCCCTTTCCAGGAAAGCCTTTCCTGATTTTGGAAGACCCTATTAGGGATTCTATCATAACTCACTGCATTTCTGGTAACGATCTGATTATCAGCCTGCCCTAGTCTTACTGGACTGTTGAATAAATGGGAATACTTCCCCCTTTTGGTTACAGACCCTCTGGCAGGTCCATATAGAGACTAAATGCTTATCTGCTTCTTGTGGTTTGTTCTGTTCTTTTGTTCAGTGGCTAACTGGCCCACAACGGACTTGGCTTCAACATCAAGCTGTCGAATCACCGAAGTGTTCAAGACATAGTCATCATGGAGGAACATTTTGGATCAATTAAGATAACGTTAATGGCTATAACAACTCCAAAATGTATCACGTATGATGTCTCGATAGAAGTTTATTTCTCACTCATGAAAAATCTGAAGTAGATGTTCTTATTGGTCAGGAGGCATCCCCAAGAGATGACTCATAAATCCAGAATCCTTCTTCCTTGGGGCTCTGGCATAGTCCAGTCAATGCATGGCTCCTAAGGTGCTGAGTTCATCTGAATCAGATGACAGAAGGAGAAAGACAGTAGTGGGTTTAGCAGAAGTAGTACTTGCGTGCTAAGTCACTTCAGTCGTGTCCGACTCTGTGACCCTATTGCCTGCCAGGCAATGGTCCAGCCTGGACTGTTGCCTGCCAGGCTCATCTGTCCATGGAATTTCCCCGGCAAGAATACTGCAGTGGGTTGCCATTTCCTTCTCTAGGGGATCTTCCCGGAGCAGGGATTGAACCCACATCTCTTACATCTCCTACATTGGCAGCAGGGAGCTTCTTTATCACTAGTACCACCTGGGAAGCCCAGTAGGACTAGTAGGTGTGGGAAACTTCTGGGGCCAGTACTGGAGGAGATGCAATCACTTCTGCTTTCATCGCATTGACTAGATCACATGGCCGTGCCTGTTCTCCAGGGAGGCTGAGAAATGTAGCTCCCTGTGGGCAGTTAGCTAGTCTGTGGCACACTATTTATTTCACCGTAGCACAGTCTGTGGGATCTTGAAGCACCCAGCTTCCTATGTTCCACGTCTGGGCAAAGTGCCCCTTCTTAATTCCTTAAAGGAGAACAAGGTGCAGGAAAATCTTTCGCTTCCAGCTTGCTTCACTAGTGGCTGCAGCCCCTGATTTTTCTTTGTTCACAACCTAAAGGGCTGCAGAAGGACTGTCTTCTAGATTTATTAGAGCTCTTTGCTTGGCTGTCAGAGATTCCCAACCATGCCAGGGAGTGAAGATGGATGGCTAAGTTGGCAAGTTGAGAGTTAACTCAGGTAAAGCACTCTTTCCTATTGCTATCTTCTGAAAACAGTCTATCACTTGATTTAGTTGTTTAACTTAAATGACAGAGCAAGTGAAAGTTTAGGTGAGATATCAGTAAGCCCCAGAACACTGGGGAGAGACTAAGCCATTTACATATCTTGACTTAGTTAAGCTTTCCCATCCAGCTCTTGGTTGTTATGACCAATTTTCTTCCATGAAATTGCTCCGAAAGCTACTTGAAGACCTAGTATACCGATTTGTAAAAACAGGAGTTTCCTTCAAGACATGGCTCAAAGCATACCTTCTCTAAGAAACATTATCTAATAAAGCCTTTCTACCCTCAGAACACCCAGGCTCCTTGTGGCCTCAAGCACTGAATTATTGAAATTGAACATGCATTCATTCTAAGTAATGTCTTTCCTTGGGCATCTACAAGTAACAAGTATCTTATACTGCTTTTACGCAAGGGCAGTTAGTGAAGTGTTTAATTTGAGGCATCACATTTATCATGCTGAATCAACTGATGCCCCATGACCCAAACTGAGCTTCTCATCTACATACCATACTTATATTGCAGAATTACCAGCCTGAAGGCACACTGAATTCAGCATCTCCTTTTGCCCAGAAGCTGATTCTGCTTGTGATTGCTCTAGCATCTCTCTCCATCCACCCAGTGTTGCTGTGCCCTGTACTGACTTTCCTAAATCACCATGGACAAGCTCTAGCCTGAGCTTTAAAAAATCAAGCCAGACAATTTTTTTGCTCCAAGAAGCAAGACCTAAACCTCATTTGCACCTTCCTTAGCATCCCTTCCTTCCTAGAGTTGAATTACTGTTTGCTCTCTCTCCAGCTCCTTTGATCCCCACACCAGTCTTAGTTTGATCCCCACACCAGTCCTGGTTGGTTTGTTCTTTGCTAACATGAGAGATGCATTTTTAATTTCCTGCCCTGTGGTTTTTATTTTTGTTTTATATCAGTTTCTGTTCTAATCAGTTCCTGCAAGGAAATCATTGCTTACTCCAGGACATGAGGGTTCTCTTCTATGCTTACTTCTAAAAGCTATCTTTCACATCTAGATATGTAATTCTTCTGGAATTGATTTTTGTATATGTTTTCAGGTTAGGCACAAGATTTATTTTTTGCCATTTGGAGATCATAAAAAATGTATTGAAAAGTCCATTCTTCACCCACTTCTCCAAAATATCACTTTGTTATAAATCGGGTGACCATTTATGTGTAAGTGTATTTCTGGACCCTCTTTTCTGTTTTGTGGGCTAGTTTGTCTGTCCTCATGCTACAGTCACTTAAGTGGTCTCAGTATTAAAAGTTTACAATATAAGTCATGATATCTTGTATATAAGTCACTTATCTTTGCTCCTCATCCTCAAGATTATGTTGACTAATCTTAGCCCTTTGCATTGCTGTATAAGTTTTATTTATTTTTTTTTATCTTTTTTTTTCTATTATTTTATTTTATTTTTTGTTTATTATTATTTTTTTTTTGTATTTATTTTTTTACACGAACTCCCAAACATGAACCCTCCTCCCACCTCCCACCCCACTTCATCCAGCTTGTAAATGTCTACAAAACAGCAGCAGGGATTTTGATTGATCTTAAATTGATTTGAAGGGAATTTATATTGTATAACCTTGAGTTTTCTAATCTGTGAATATGGTGTAGGCCTTTGTATTTAGGCTTTCTTTAATTTCTCTCATTAATGTTTTATAATTTTTAGTGTGTTGTCTTGCTGAATTTTTTAAGATTTATTCCTAAGTATCGATTTTTTTTTACCTCCCACCTCCCACCCCACTTCATCCAGCTTGTAAATGTCTACAAAACAGCAGCAGGGATTTTGATTGATCTTAAATTGATTTGAAGGGAATTTATATTGTATAACCTTGAGTTTTCTAATCTGTGAATCAGGTGTAGGCCTTTGTATTTAGGCTTTCTTTAATTTCTCTCATTAATGTTTTATAATTTTTAGTGTGTTGTCTTGCTGAATTTTTTAAGATTTATTCCTAAGTATCGATTTTTTTTTTAAAATTGCTGTTGCAGATTATCCATTTAAAAATTGACTTTATATCCAGGGACTTTGCAAAATTCTCTTATTAATTTGAATGGTTTCTCTGTAGAAGCTTTTGGTTTTTCTGTATATAGGCATGTAGTCTGTGAATAAGAGATTTGTTTCTCCACCTCCTGTGTTTTTCTTATCTTGTTGCATTTGCTACCTGCTCCAGCTTTGTCACATTCCAGATAGACACTTGTGCAAGGATAACAAACATGTCTGCAAAACTTTTTAAAAACTCTTCCATTGTGTGAGATTTTCTAGGTGCTGCTGTACCCACCGAGCAGGGTGGGTACCTATCTGCATTTTGCTTAACTAAAACTCATGCCCCCTTCATACATCAGCTTAAACTCCTCCTTCAGAAAATTTCACTGATCTCTCTGAGATCAGATGGAGAAAGTAGAAATTGCCTGTCATCTGAGGTAATTAAAAACAACCCTAGAACATAAGCTGAAATTGCTTATCTATGAGTTTATCTCCTCTGTTGAACCTCAAAGGCAGAGACTCTCGTGTTTATTACTGTATCACCATCACTTTGCACAGGGCATGGCATATCATAAGAACTGAATAAATGTTAGTTTATCATCATCCTTGTTCTTATCCTAATCCTTGTTCTCTTCCTCCCATCCTTATCTAGATACAGAAGCGTGGCCCTCATTAGTATCAGCGTCCACTGAAGTCATTGAGTTACTTATCTTTCTCACTAGCCTGTGATGTCCTTAAGAGCAAACATCTTATCTTTTATATTTGTATCCCCAGTTTCACACAGTGCCTGCCTCTTAATAGACACCTAACAAAGGTATGAGAAACTGAATGAGTGAAGTGTTCTTGCTATATGGAACAGGTCCCTACTGAATGACATTAGTAGCAACGTAAAGTGGGGCTTCCCAGGTGGCGCTAGTGGAAAAGAACCTGCCTACCAATAGAGGAAACAAGAGATGTGGGTTCGATCTCTGGGAAGATCCCCTGCTGGAGGGCATGACAACCCATTCCAGTATTCTTGCCTGGAGATTCCCATGGACTGAAAAACCTGGTGGGCTACAGTCCATGGGGTTGCAAAATGTCAGACATGAGTGAAGGAACTTAGCATGCACGCAAGCACGCACAGAAACTTATGGTACCTGTGCGGCAGAATTATGAGCCAAAAGCCAAAACCGATGCCTTAGTTCAGTGTGTGAATTTCCCTTTGTCCAGAAGCTCCTTTTACTGTCAATTCTTCTTAACCTCTCTTCATCCATCTGAAGTCACAGTGTCCAGTGTAGCTTTCTTAAATCATTGTCTTATGCCTCAGCTCCAGAAAATCCAGGATAGATACTTTTCTTGTTCCAAGAATCAAGACCACTTAATTTAAAAAACAAAACAAAACAACTTCTTCTGCATTCTTTTCTTTCTAGAACTAAAGTTTGCTTTCCATTTTGAGACCTCTCCTTGGACCCATGCACCACTTTCCTTCTGGATCTCCTCATTTTCCCCTTTTCCCACCCCAGCCCTGTTGTTTTGAGTGCCTTCATAAGTCCTCAGGTATCCTCAGATATCACGGGTTCAATTTTATCTTCAGGAACCTGGAAAGAGCTTGGGAAAGACACATTTTCCATGATTTTTCATCAGGAACTATGATAACTCAGGCATGAGCTCATAACTCAGAGACCTACACTGCTCACATTTGAAAGCTGAATGAAATTCTGTACAGCACTTCCCCAGAATACCTCATCTCCAACAGGCAGGTGACTTTCCTTCCTTCAGCCTCATCTGGAGGCCTGCCCCTTCTTTGGTGCTATATTCAACCTGTATGCCTTTCTCGGAGATCTGAAAACTCAAGTCCATCACACTGAGATGAGTCAGGTGACGGGGCAGCTCCTAACAGAGGCTACTTTATTGAAGAGCAATCCTGGGTTGTGGTAATGCCAACTGACCAGAGAATTGCAGGGAGGCAGGTAAGGCCAAGTAGCCCGTCAGATCTGGCGCTTGTAGATGCCAGCTGTTGCTCCAGGCCTAGTAAGTCCGTACTTGTAAATCCACTTCCTACTCCCTACTCCAAATAAACACATCTGCCCAGCCAGGGCAGGGGTCAGTTGCCTGTATCTCCCCCAAAACAGTATCTCTGCATAATTCAAATCTTTCTGCTAAGAGATTCATTTCTAAACCACCGTTATTGGCCTGAACCAAGACTAGAGTAAGGCAAGTGAGGCAGCTAGGATGGCAAATGGAAGGAGGCACTCACTCTCTGATGCTGACTCTGCATTTGCCTGGCTCTGAGAGCCAGTGCCTCCTTATATTTTGTGCCCTAGGCACCTTCCTTGTCTCATCCTAGTCCCAGCCCTGGTTTTACCCCAAACGTTTACAGCAGATGATCCTTTAACCCATCAAATTGCCGTGGTGGGATTCACAGGAACTCAGAAAGCTCTCTGCCTTCCAAGCCCTTTTCTGGGGTCTTCCTGGTGGACCCTGGTTTTGCAGTCATGTCTGCTTCCCGCCCCCACTTCTAGCCAGGGAAGAGTCACTATTTGTTGAGAGTTTGGTATAAGTTGAGTTCTGAGCTAGGCCTGCCCTCAATTATTTATCATTCTTGCAATAAGCCTGTGAGATTTGTGGTGTTATTCCAGTTTGTGATGAGAAAATGAGCAAGAAGAAGTTGTTCTTGGCCCAACCAGAAAGGGGCAGACCCAGGATTTGGCCCAGATATGCTCTACTCCCCAGCATTCTGTTCTCATCCAGCATCCTTACACCCAGCGGGGCGTCTGTCACCACATGGTAAAGCCATTGAGGTTTGCAGTGGCAAAGTTTGAGTGTAGAAGAAGGCGAGGGGAAGAGAGAACTTCGGGGACCCAAGAAACGAGTACAGAGAGGAGATTTTGGAGGGGAGGCCAAGGGAAAGGAAGGTCAGAGAAGTCCCACCCTCCACTTTACCTGAGTGTGAGCCAGAGAGGATGGTGATGGACTAGGCTAGCCTCCATGGGTTCCTTTGGCAGGGGCAACCTTCCCTATGCCAAGTGACGCCAGTCTACCCTCCCCTCCACCTGCAGCATCCTTGCTGTATAGTGAAAGTTGGGTAGGTGCTCTGATATTTGTAGCAGGGTCTGGACCAGGGAATGAGTATCCTCTTGACTTTGCTCAACGAAACGTCACTCTCTGTAGCTCAGTCCCTGGGTCCTGTCCTCCTCTCCTGGACTCCTATTCATCCTTTTAAACCAGCAAAATCCTACTTCTTCCTCAAAGCCCAATAGGAGTATATCACCTTCTCTAAGAAACTTTTTCAGCTTTTCACTTTCCCCCTGACCTTCTGAAGAATGCAGTGGTTCTCTCTGGCCACGGGTCTTCATTATTCTGTTTTTAGGATCCCCTATGGTAGGGTTGTGATTCATGGGGTCGCAAAGAGTCGGACACAACTGAGCGACTGAACTGAACCGAACTGATGGTAGGGTTGTCTGTCTCTAAATGCAAGTCAGTTTTTGATCCAATACCAGCTCCTTGAGGGTAGAGACTGGGTTTCTTCACTGCTTCTCTGCAGCATTTCAGTTCTCAGTTCAGTTCAGTTCAGTCGTTCAGTCGTGTCCGACTCTGCAACCCCATGAATCGCAGCACGCCAGGCCTCCCTGTCCATCACCAACTCCAAGAGTTCACTTAGATTCACGTCCATCGAGTCAGTGATGCCATCCAGCCATCTCATCCGCTGTCGTCCCCTTCTTCTCCTGCCCCCAATCCCTCCCAGCATCAGGGTCTTTTCCAATGAGTCAACTCTCCACATGAGGTGGCCAAAGTATTGGAATTTCAGCTCAGCATCCGTCCCTCCAATGAACACCCAGGACTGGTCTCCTTTAAGGTGGACTGGTTGGATCTCCTTGCAGTCCAAGGGACTCTCAAGAGTCTTCTCCAACATCACAGTTCAAAAGCATCAATTCTTCAGCACTCAGCCTTCTTCACAGTCCAACTCACATCCATACATGACCACTGGAAAAAACATAGCCTTGACTAGACGGACCTTTGTTAACAAAGTAATGCCCCTGCTTTTTAATATGTTGTCTAGGTTGGTCATAACTTTCCTTCCAAGGAGTAAGTGTCTTTTAATTTCATGGCTGCAGTCACCATTTGCAGTGATTTTGGAGCCCAGAAAAATAAAGTCAGCCACTGTTTCCGCTGTTTCCCCATCTGTTTGCTATTTTCATACTGGAACCTCACTAATACTATATATTACCAACCTTTCAAACCATTGTGAAGGGTAAAAATTAGATTTAATTATGGTTCTGATCTTTTATATATATATATATATGTAAAGTTCCATTAGTTTTTGGTATATTTACTGCCATTAATTTTGCCCATTTGTGTCATTTGTCCACCTTTCTTTTGTACTAGTATTTTCCTATTGATTTCTAAGAGTTCCTTTTACCCTGGGTATTGGCCTTCCCCAGTGGCTCAGCGGTAAAGACTGCCTGCAATGCATGAGATACGAGAGATGTATGTTCAATCCCCGGGTTGGGAAGATCTCTTGGAAGAGCAAATGACAACCCACCCCAGTATTCTTTATCTAGAGAATCTCATGGACAGAGGAGCCCATCAGGCTACAGTCCATAGGGTTGCAATGAGTCCCACATGACTAAGCAACTGAACACACTCACACACACTGGGTATTGTTTGCCAGATGTACAGGAGATATTTTCCCAGTTTATCTTTTCACTTGTTGTTTAGGTTATTATTATTACTTTTAAAGAGAGCTTTATCTAACTGAAGACTTTCTAAAACTTCATATTTTCTCTATGGTAAAACATGAGCATAAGCTTTGAAATTCAGCATGAGTTCAAACCCAGGCCACACAACTTTTCCTGTGGACAGGGCCAAGACTTACCCTCTGTCAGCCCTGGGGTTCTCATCTGTTCTTAGAGGCAGCGCTGGGAATACATCAGACAAAAGCACGGAGTGAGCATTGACACAAATGGATGGAATTAACAAAGAACCACCTCCGGAAGCAGGAAGCTGGAAGTAGGCTCGCTCCGGTTTGATGCTGCCCCACCCCCCTCTAAGAACTGTGGTTCTTTTCTCAAATTCTCTTCCTTGTTCAGGAGTAGGGGTTGGTTCCCCTGCAATGTGTCCCTCCCTCTCTCACCCTGGAAAAATCCAGGTGAGCAGATTTTGGCTGTCTCCTCCTTGAATAATCAGAAAGGTGGACAAAGAAGGCATTCTTAAGTTAAATGTCTGTTCCACCAGCCAGGCCATGTGGCCACCTGACAAAGGTCACCCAGCATTCTCCCACTCAACATCCCTGAAACTTACTAAGCCTCATCATTTCAGCCTTAGATCAATTTGCTAGATTTTCATTTTGTGTTCAAGTTGTTCATTCCCTCTTTCACACTGGCTAGTAATTTCAGGGGCTGTATTATAATTTCGAGATGTTGCTTTAGCAGCATTACAAAACGTTAAAGTACATTTAAGCCTTGAATTGTCACTTAAGATTATTGCAGGAAATTAGGACTTTCTGGATCATAAATGTGACAATAGATTGAGAACACAGCTTCTATTATGGCTAAATGGGGACAAAGAGAAAAAAGTGTTAAGTACAATACAGCTACCTCTTGTGTGAATGCCTTCTGTGTGGAGGCTGCTGCTGGAGGATGGGGTGAGGGGGCTGGTCCAGGCGAGGAACTTGGGGGGGGGGCTGCACCATCCCCAAGCCAGGGGCACACAGAGCACCCCCCCTCCCTGAGAAGCATACTGGGAGGGCTATGGGGGCTGGGGGCACAGACTCTGGGCATGTCTGGATTTTCTGATCATCTCCCACCCAACTCCGTCCTCTTCTATCTTTATCTTTAGCATCACCCTCGCCCAGCCTTTCATTGTGTTTAATGGCCAGCTTCACTTAATGCCAGGCTGTCTGCCCACACCACTGATGTCCTCATGGAACCATGGGCTTCTAGAAGGTGGAGGGAGGTCAAGGGCACCAACAGCCCCTGGACCAGTAAGTGGGGGTTTAGGGGGCCCTGTCCTGTGTGTCTCTTTGATTTGGGGTAGAAATCAGCTAAGAGTGCCCACCCAGCTTCCCGGGAGTCTGCAGGTGTTACTGCCAGAGGGCACCCCTTTGTGGTGCAGCAGCCACCCACTCTCCAGAGCGCCCCCTGCAGGTGGTGGCCACAGTCTCCACGGTCCCTTGGGGAATGGCTATATTTGCATCTCTGATGTGATAAGCTGGCTACTGAGCCTGAGCATGTACTTTTCTGGGGTGCTGGGTTTCCAGTGTGGGTTCTGCAGCCCAGCAGACATTCTCCTGAACCTGAGGTCAACTCAACCACACAGTAAGCCACCTTGGGGCACACACACAGACCATCTCCTACACAGGGCTCAGCACCTCCTTGCAACAGGATCGGGTTCTGTGTTTCCTCAGTGGCCAGCCACAGTGGCAGCATTTTCAGGCACTGGACAGGACGGCTGAGAAAGCCAGTGAAAGTTCGGGCAAGCAGGAGTCCTGTCTCTGCAGTAGGCCGCTTCCGTGCTTGGCTGCAGTGAGAGTCTCCAGGCCTCTGCACCTCCAAGCTCCATCCCAACAGGGAACTGACCTCCTGGCTTCCAGCCTCCAATGGTTGAACCCTTGTAGCAGGCAGCATTAGCCCCATTTTACAGATGAGGCACAGAGAGCTCAAGGAAACAGGACAGAGGGAGAAGAGCTCAGTGTGGGCCTCAGGGCTCTGTCCCTTTAGGTGTCCCAGATGCTCAATCACCTGAGCATGCAGTGTCCTGCACACCCCATCTTGTTCCCATGTGAGACCAGGATCCCTTAAGAATGACTGGTGCCTTTCCTGGTGGGTTGGGAGGGAGGAGGCACACTCTCCCCTCTGTGCACATAATCTATAGCTGCCTTGTCATCATATAATTCCCCTGGCATCCTTGTCCTCTGGTCCCTCCACTGTCTGATCTTAAGATGCCCTGGGCCCCTCTGTACTTGGCCCTGGTGGCACAGGGTCCGGGTCAGGCAGTGCCTGGCACCAGTGTGTTTTGACTGAATAATTGTCTGGATCATTCCTTATCATCTCAGCCCCTGTTTAGATTTAGATGGGCGCTTAACCCCATCATCAGCTGACTGTCCTGCTGCCTAGTTGAGTTCGTGTATCCCTTTAGGGCAGGGACAAGTTCTACCTGATAAGCACAACTCTGTTAGAGATAGTATCAGGGCTGGGGTGCTGCTCAAGGCCCTTCTGAGCTAGCCACAGTCTCGTTCTGGTCCTTAGAAACCCTTGAGCATTTGATGCCTGGGGAGCAGTTGTCCAGCTGGAGATTTCTCAGGAGTTTCCCAGGTACTTGGGAGTAAGTGGCCTGCTGTTATGTGCAGGACCCCTCCCCTGACATCACCGGTTCCTTCCTGAGCCCCAGAGTCCCAGCTCCAAAACAGCTGGTCTCACGATGTTGGCAGTAGGCACAATCATGACAGGGACATTCTGGAGAGGGGTAGGGCCGCTGCTACCCACTCAAGCACTTCCTCCCACCTTCCCCACTCCCACCTTCCCTCCTTGCTCCATTGCACTTCCTGGGTTGGTGAAGCTCAGAGGCCCTACTGTCTGCAGGTTCTCTGCAAACACTGTCCCCCACAGTGCCCATACCTCACCTCTTGGTGAAGCTCTGAGCTCCTCCTTTTGCCACTGGATGGGATCAATTCCTCTACTCCAGACAGGGAAGGCCCAGACTGGGTTGGGAGAGGTGAGGTTTCCCACTTCCGCCTGGAATCTTCCCTGCCCACCCTCCCATGTCTCTTGGGAACAAGTTTTCTTCACTTGCCCACACCCAGAGACTTCTCCTCACCCCTTTCCTTTCCCTCTTGCTTCCTCTGTTACCAGTGGGTCCTATTGAATTCCTCACACCACAGGTTTTGCATTTTTGATATGTCCACTCTCCGTGGCAACCGAGAAAGGCTACTGTGCCCCTCTTCCTCTTCAGTGGATCTCCTTTGGCCACAGCTCTCACATGGCCAGAGCCCAGCACCCAGGCTCCTCTCTGAGCTGCCCCTGGAAGCATTCCAAGTTCCTACCTCGTGTCCAGAGCTGGCTGGCCGAGCTGGCCCCTGAGCTCAGGTGAATTCCCTTAGCTCATTACCAAAGTGTCTTTCAAAAAGCAGGTTTACAGGGTAAGAAAGGTGTCATTGGCGTGACTGCAAATGTCCATGACTTAGAGCTGACAGCTCCCTGTGCCAGGGTTCAGAGCTGTCAGCACCCAAGGTCTGAGCAGACAGACAGAGACGGTCAGCCATCTGACCATTGTGATTGTGATGAGCACTGCTTTATTTTGGTTTCTAACTGAGTCATTAAAAGGAGGCTGTCTGCCATCACAGCTGCCAGCTCGTTGTGAGACACCCAGTGCCGGAAAGGTCTCTTATCACCTTCCATCGTGGGCATGTGCCCCATCTCCTCTAATACTTGCTAGGTCACTATTCTGAAATACACATTGGGGCAGTTGGATGGCAGAAGGGGTGAGGATGGTGGAGGCAGAGAGACCCAGGATCAAAGCCCGGCCCAGCCCATCTAGCTGACATCTTTGGACAGGTCAGTGCTTTCTGTCTATTACGTGGATTGAATGATACCCAACTTCCAAGGTTACTGTGAGGACTGAATTTGTAAAGCCCCAAACTGGGTCTTGGACAGGTCAGTCTATCTTGGTCTTTTGGCTCCCTCATTTGAAATAAGAAAGTGACTTGTTTGATTCCAGCCCCCGCGCCCCCCTCCTCCGCCCCGTGGGGTATCTGAGATGCTAGTGTTAGAGAAGTCCCATCACAGAGGGCAGGCTGAAGATGGAAAGAAGATGCATAGAAGGGGCTGCCCGTTTGTATCTCAGTGCCCAACGTAAAAGGAGAGATAGTGAGGATGGCTGAGTTAGTTTGTTAGGGCTGCCTTAACAAAATACCACCAACTGTATGGCTCAAACAACAGCTTTTCTCATGGTTCTGGGGAGCAGAAGTCCAAGATCAAGAGTACAGCAGCTTTTGTGTCTTCTGAAGCCTCTATTCCTGGCTTGCAGATGGTAGCCTTCTCACTGTGTCCTCATGTGGTCCTCCCCCTGTGTTGTATGTGGCCTGATTTCCTCTTATAAAGATACCTGGTCATTGGATTAGGGCCCACTGTCATCACTATCTCTTTAAAGACTGTCCCCAAATAAAAACAGTCACATTCTGTGTTATTAGGGTCAATCAGTTCGGTAGCTCAGTCATGTCCAACTCTTTGCAGCCCCATGGATTGCAGCATGCCAGGCTTCCCTGACCATCACCAACTCCTGGAGCATGCTCAAACTCATGTCCATTGAGTCTATGATGCCATCCAATCATCTCATCCTATCTTCCTCTTCTCCTCCTGCCTTCAGTCTTTCCCAGCATCAGGGTCTTTTCAAATGAGTTAGTTCTTTGAATCAGGTGGCCAAAGTATTGGAGCTTCAGCTTCAGCATCAGTCCTTCCAATGAACACCCAGGACTGATTTCCTTTAGGATGGACTGGTTGGATCTCCTTGCAGTCCAAGGGACTCTCAAGAGTCTTCTCCAACACCACAGTTCAAAAGCATCAATTCTTCGGCACTTAGCTTTCTTTATAGTCCAACTCTCACATCCATACATGACTACTGGAAAAACCATAGCTTTGATTAGATGGACTTTTGCTGGCAAAGTAATATCTCTACTTTTTAATATGCTGTCTAGGTTGCTCATAGCTTTTCTTCCAAGGAACAAGCATCTTTTAATTTCATGGCTATGTTCACCATCTTCAGTGGCGATTTTGGAGGCCCCCCAAATAAAGTCTCTCACTGTTTCCATTGTTTCTGAATCTATTTGACATGAATTGATAGGGCTGGATGCCATAATCTTAGTTTTTTGAATGTTGAGTTTTAAGACAACTTTTTCACTGAACTCTTTCACTTTCATCAAGAGGCTCTTTAGTTTTTCTTCACTTTCTACTTTTCTACCATAAGTGAAGGGTGGTGTCATCTGTGTATCTGCGGTTATTGATATTTCTCTCTGCAAACTTGATTCCAGCTTGTGCTGCATCCAGCCGGGCATTTCACATGATGTACCCTGCATATAAGTTAAATAAGCAGGGTGACAATATACAGCCTTGACATACTCCTTTCCCGATTTGGAACCAGCCTGTTGTTCCATATCCAGTTCTAACTGTTGCTTCCTGACCTGCATACAGATTTCTCAGGAGGTAGGTCAAGTGGTCTGGTATTCCCATCTCTTGAAGAATTTTCCACAGTTTGTTGTGATCCACAGAATCAAAGGGGCTTCCCCTGTAGCTCAGTCAGTAAAGTATCTGCCTGCAATGCAGGAGACCAGGGTTTGATCCCTGGGTTAGGAAGATCCCCTGGAGAAGGACGTAGTAACCCACTCCTGTATTCTTGCCTGGGAAATTCCATGGACAGAGGAGCCTGGCAGGTTACAGTCCCTGGGGTATGAAGAGTCGGACATGACTTAGCAAATAAGCTACCACCACCGCCATACAAAGACTTTGGTGTAATCAATAAAGCAGAAGTAGATGTTCTTCTGGAACTCCCTTGCTTTTTTGATGATTCAACAGATGTTGGCAATTTGATCTCTGGTTCCTCTGCCTTTTCTAAATTCAATTTGAGCATCTGAAAGTTCACGGTTCACATACTGTTGAAACCTGGTTTGGAGAATTTTAACCATCAATTTGCTAGTGTATGAAATGAGTGCAATCGTGTGGTAATTTGAACATTTTTTTGTCATTGACTTTCTTTGGGATTGGAATAAAAGCTGATCTTTCCCAGGGATGTGGCCACTGCTGAGTTTTCCAAATTTGCTGGCATATTGAGTGCAGCACTTTAACAGTGTCATATTTTAGGATTTGAATTATTGGGGTAGAACTTCAATATTTGAATTTTTGCAGAGACACAATTCAGCCCATAACAGGGTGTGACATTTATCATTCTTGCTGGAATACTTTTTAAAAAGTATTTTTGGACTTTTTATTGAAGTCTTATAAGTTTACAGTTTGAACACATTCACAGAACTCAGGAGAGAGAGCAGGACCAGTATCCCATAGCTCCTTTGTGCCCCCTTGTGCTGATCTCCCAAGGAGAGCCAGTATCCTGACTTCAAACATCATACCCTTGCTTTCCTGTTTTATTTTAACTTTTTTTTTTAATTTTATTTTATTTTACTTTACAGTACTCTACTGGTTTGATTTTGGCTGTGCTGGATCTTGGTTGTTGTCCACAGGCTATCTCTAGCTGCAGACAGCAGGAGCTACTCTCTAGCTGTGGTGTACAGGCTCCTCATTTTGTTTCAGACCACAGGTTCTAGGCACCTGGGCTTCAGTAATTGTGGCACGCGAGCTTAGTTGCCCCTTGGGGTGTGGAATCTTCCTGGATGGGATTGAACCTGTATCCCCTGCATTGGCAGGCGGATTCTTAACCACTGGACCACCAAGGAGTCCTTGCTTTCCTTTTCTTGTGCTTTGTGTATGCAAAATCATAGAACATGCAGTCATCTGTGTCTGCCTCCTTCACTCAGCATTATGTTTGTGAGATTCACCCATGTTGCAGGGTGTAGTTTATTCAGCAAATTCCTACTGCTTTATGTAGTCTATGATACCCCACTGTGCAAATATTCTATTCATCTACATTTTTTAACCACTGATGAGCTTTTGCATAGTTTTCACATAGAAAAGTTGCTATGAACATTTTAATCCATGCCTTTAGGTGGACGTATCTTATGCATTTCTGTTGGCATTTACCTGGGAGTGGATCTACTGGGTCAGGGGACATGCAAATGTACAGCTTTAGTGGAGATTGCCAAATAGTTTTCCAAAATAGTTGTGGCAGCTGACATACCACCAGTGGTGTGTGAGCCTTCCAGTTGCTCCATATCCTTGCCTATGCATGTTTTATTTTTCCATCATGTCCTTTACTTTAGCTATTCTGTTCAGTATGTGGTTATATCTAACTGGGGCTTTAATTTGCATTTCCCTGAAGATTATGATGTGGAATATCTTTTAATTTGTTTGCTGGCCATTTGGATAGTCTACTTTGTGAAGTTCCTGCTCAAATCATTTGCTCATTTTTTTTTTCTTTTCACTGGATTATCTGTCTATATCTTATTGTTCTGTAGGAATGCTTTGTTTGTTCTCTATGAGTCCCTTGCCGATGCTGGAACAATTTTGATGATAAAAGAGGGGTGAGTCTATAAATAAGCCGGGACAAATGTTGTAAACCAAAATCATCCTCAGTAAATTGGGCAAACTCAAATGGTCAACACAGTGTGTTCCAGTTTTAAGAAGATTTTAAAAGGCAAATCTGAAGGCATCAAGGGCTCATAGATGAAGGAAGAGGAAAAACAGTCATGTTTGTAAGTACATGGCTTTGTAGGGGACTCAGTTTCCTCTCTTCCTGTGTCTTCCTGAAAAAAGTTCACCTTCAGAGCCCCGTATTGGAATGAATTTTTATTCCCATGTGGGGCTGATGCAGCATTCAGCTTTTTCTTGGTCCATGATCTGCCTTAGGTTGATTAAACATCTGACATTTTATGATCCTCTTAGTCCAACCTCTAATTCTATTAATGAAGAAACAGATTTTTTTTAATGTATTTGACTGCACTGAGTTTTATTTGCAGCACATGTGATTTTTCATCTTTCTTGCAGCAGGTAGGGTCTTTAGTTGCGGCATGTGAACTCATAGTTGCAGCCTGTGGGATCTAGTTCCCCGATTAGGGACCAAACCCAGGCCCCCTGTGTTGAGAGATTAGAAGCTTAGCCAGTGCACCACCAGGAAAGTCCCTGAAGAAACACGTTTTTTATTGGTTAAATGACAAATCCAAGGTCACTCAGATGATGAGTGCAGAGCTGGAGCTAGAATTCCAGGCTGCAGGGCTTTCTTGGTAAGTACTGAATATTTTAGTCAACCCATACACCTTTGATTGAGGGCCAGGTCATTGCAAGGCATTGATAGCAGCTGAAATCCTGGGGGGTGGGGGGAAGGCCTGGAGTCAGAGGTTCTGCCATTGATGGTGCTGGGCTCAGCTGTCACCCTGTTTTCTTATTGGTCAAATAATAGGGCTCCACTGGAACATGTCCTCAATATTCCTCAACTCTCAATTCTACATCCAAAAATACTTTGCATAAAGAAAGAGAAAGGGTAGCTGGCTTGTTTGTTTGTTTTGATAACAGGAGATGAATAAAAAGTATAGATTTCCTATGAAAGGTAAATATTGGATTGCTTTAGTCAATAAAGAGAAAAGAGAGAAACCAAGCTTCGCATAAAGTCCTAGTGATGAGAGTGGTAGAAAGCAGACACTAGTCCTCTCCCTGTCTTTTGCTTCATATGGGCGAGAGGAGGCATTCTGGTTATACCTGAAAGGCTGAGTGATGCTGCCTTAGGAGACTGAAGAATCACCTCTGTAGTCACAAAATTAGAGAGGTTTATATAATTGGGAGTGTTATAGCTTGAAGAGAAAACCGTATTCAAACTGGCTTAAGAAAAAGAAGTAAGGAAAAAGTATTTTTTAGTTCATGTAATTGAAAAAATGCATGGGTAGGTGTTATTTCAGGTCTGGTTGGATCCAGTTTCAAATAATATTAGAAATCCTTGCCCCTCTCTCTTGCTCTGTCTTTGCTTTGCTTTCCTTTGCATCAGCATCAGTTTCAGGGAAGGTTTTCCCATGTAGGGGCAGTCATAACCACAGGCTTGCAGGTTCCTGTTTACCTGGTTGGGCGACACACCCAGACTGTTTCTTTCCCTGTGGTTCCAGCAAGTATCCCAAGGCTGGGTCTGAATGGCATTTCCTGTGTCCATCACTGAATGGGCCACTGTGACTCTGACTGCCCACTCCTTCAGCATCTATCCACTTTTGGGGACTGAGAGTAGAACTTCAAGGATTGAGTCACGGACAGTGGTTCCCCAAAGGACCACTGGAGTGCTCTTCTTGAAGGAAGGGGGAATTAATTCTAGGCACATACCAAAACTGATATGCACTTTACCACCTGTGATATTGTGACTTATAATAAGAAATATATATGTGGTCTTTGTCCCCATTTCTGGCACAGGGCTCTTAAAACCTTTGGAACTGCCTAAGTGAGGAGTGCAATGGAGATGTCTTTTGTTATGTGAACGAGGTGACTTTTGGAGGCACCTCTGGATGGGGCTAGTTGCCTGGAGAACCAACTGTGTGGTTATAGGGTTAGACTTTTCAGTCCCACTCTGGACTCCATGGAGGGGAGAGGGGCATGTTGGAGATTGTGTTCAGTTATCAATGGCTAATAATTTAATCACTCACACTTGCATAATACAGCCTGCATAAAAACCTCAAAGTATGGGATTTGCAGTGTTTCCCAATGGGTGAACATGTCCCAGTTGATGAACACTTGGAGATTTGGAGAGAATGATGCCCCAGAGAGAGAAGGAAAGCTCCACAGGATCCTTTCCCCATGTTTGCCCTGTGCATCTCTTTCTCTGGCTGTTCCTGAGTTCGATCTTTTTATGATGAAGGGGCAATCTAGTAAGTAAAGTATTTCTCTGATTTCTGTTTTAGTTGCCTTAGCGATTTAATCAAACCCAAGGTAGAGGTTTGTGGAACCTCAGATCTATAGCTGGTTGGTTGGAAGCATAGGTGATGACTAAAGCCTGCAGCTGGCATCTGAAGTGGGGGAGGGGGAGTGGTTTTGTAGGGCAGAGCCCTTACCCTATGGGATCTGACACTGTTTTCAGGTGAATAGGGTCAGAACTGTGTTTATTTGTAGGACACCCTGCCACAATGTTAGTGCAACTGGAGTGCAGTGTTGTGCAAAATCTGTGCTTAAGGCAAGATGGTAGCAGAGAGGCTTCTTTATTTTTCCCTCAAATCCAGGATTCTAGGAAATATAGAGGGAGGGAAATAAAACTCACTATTGAGTAGCAATATGCCAAGTATTGACATAGAGGTTCATTTTATATTCCAAATGTTACTGAATGCAAGTTTGTGTGCCTGGCTCAGTGAGGCCAAATGATACTCAAAAGTGGGAATTTGAAGCAGAGAAAAGTTCATTGTAGGGCCGTGCAAGGGGAATGAGTGGCTCATGCTCAAAAAACCCCAAAATCTCCGAAGGGTTTCAGCAAAACCTTTTTAAAGGCAAGGTGAGGGAGAAGGGTCACAGGGTGTGTGGCCAGCACCTGCGCAGTTCTATGACTAATTGATGGGGAGGTAACAGGGCAGTGTCACAGGAGTTAACATGGTCAGTCCTTAGGGTCCATGTGCAGGCCACATGCTCATGATCAAGTGTCAATTTCTTCCATTTGGTGGTGGTTTTTTAGCATCAGTAAAACTCAGGAAATATACATGAGAGACTATGATCTGGGCACTTCAGAGGGGAGCTACAGTGGAGACTATGGGAAGGGGGACTGTCCCAGGAAGTCCTCATAGGGTCCTACTCAGTTACACAATCATTGCATTTGTTTTTTGTTCAATCACTCAGTTGTGACCCCATGGACTGCAGCATGCCAGGCTTCCCTGTCCTTCACCATCTCCCTAAGTTTGCTCAAATTCATGTCCATTGAGTCAATGATGCCATCCAACCATCTCATCCTCTGTCACCCTCTTCTCCTCCTG
The DNA here is from genome assembly GCA_006410675.1 of Oreotragus oreotragus. Lineage (NCBI taxonomy): Eukaryota > Metazoa > Chordata > Mammalia > Artiodactyla > Bovidae > Oreotragus > Oreotragus oreotragus. The sequence continues at coordinate 163,063 of SJYX01023118.1, forward strand.
CCTTCAATCCCTCCCAGCATCAGAGTCTTTTCCAATAAGTCGGCTCTTTGCTTCAGGTGGCCAAAATGTTGGAGCTTCGGCTTCAGCATCAGTCCTTCCAATGAATATTCAGGGTTTATTTTCTTTAGGATTGACTGGTTTGATCTCCTTGCTGTCCAAGGGACTATGAAGAGTCTTCTCCAGCACCACAGTTCAAAAGCATCAGTTCTTTGGTGCTCGGCCTTTTTTATTGTATAAGGAAGATATTAATTTCCTAATTTTACTATCAAAGAAAATGATGGCAAGAATGTTAAGTACTTGCTTCCTAGGGGCACATTATTAGTTGGTGAAAGATCCCAGTTCTTAGTGGGTCCTGATGTGAAAACCACCCTCACACGTGTCTGCCTTCTAAACCTGGGCTTCACTCATAAACATCCAATGACTGGAATCCTTGGCTATGGGAAAGGAGAAAGGGGTGTGGCTTGGGTCTTGCTCTTTCTCTGGAGCTGGCCAAATGACCTTGACCTAGTCTCTTGCCTGCTGTGAGCCTCCCTTTCCTCAGCTGTAGTCGGGTGGTAGTTGGAGCAATCTGTAAGGTGCTCCAAAGCCAAGTGTGACTATCTGTGATCAGGTGAAAAAGGGCACCTGGCTGTGCTGGGTCTGGGCTAGCCACACTTGGCTTCAGTACATCCGAAGGTGGCTCTCAAGTTATCCTTTGAGCTTCTGATCGTGTTCAGTCCCAGCATGCACCACCAGGGCAAGCTGGTCCCCCATGCCCACCCATTCTTCTCCTGGGGCTCTGTTTCTCTTCCACACCTTAGATGCATCTTGTAGCCTGTATTCTCCCCCACCTGACACCTGGACCCTGCTCCTGCCCATGGCTGCCCCTAGTAGAGCCTGTCCTGGGAAACACTTCTCCGAGGAGTTCCAGAGTTCCCAGAGCTGATGCGCAGAGGCCTGTCGCCCTCTACGTCCTAGCCTGCCTGTCCTGGGTGGGACAACTTGCTCTAAGAGGCTACTCCGTCTCCCCAACTTTCTCCATCCTGTCCTAGAGGTGTTGTCACATCAAGCCTGAGAGACCTGCACATTCTAGCTTGATCCCAGGCAGAGCTCTTGCAGGAAAGAGGAGTCCTCACCCATTCAAGGCCAGGGAGCAGCCTTCCTGGGGGAAAGGTGGCTGTCCCACTGTCTGCCTGCCCTTTGTCTCTCCGGGTTCTAGAGCAACCCAGAGCCACTCTACTCTCTGCGCATCTGTCCAGGGTGGGCTTGGGAAGGTGGCATCTGATTTGTCTCCTACAAGTCCAAAATTACTTTTGAAGTACCATTATCCTAAACAATAAAGTGATATGTGTGTATTTATAGATGTCAGTGCAGTAGGATTCCAGTTTTTTAGTCAGAAGTTCAGGACGGGACTTCTGGTACATTTTTTATGGAATTAAAAATTTTTTTTCATACATCCAGTGGCCAAGTATTAAGGCGCTACTGTGCTGTACTCGGCATGCGTTGATGGTTGGGACATGGGCTTTGCGTCTCCATGTGCTCTCAGTTCAGTTCAGTTCAGTCACTCAGTCGTGTCCGACTCTTTGCGACCCCGTGAATCGCAGCACGCCAGGCCTCCCTGTCCATCACCATCTCCCGGAGTTCACTCAGACTCACGTCGATCAAGTCCGTGATGCCATCCAGCCATCTCATCCTCGGTCGTCCCCTTCTCCTCCTGCCCCCAATCCCTCCCAGCATCAGAGTCTTTTCCAATGAGTCAACTCTTCGCATGAGGTGGCCAAAGTACTGGAGTTTCAGCTTTAGCATCATTCCTTCCAAAGAAATCCCAGGGTTGATCTCCTTCAGAATGGACTGGTTGGATCTCCTTGCAGTCCAAGGGACTCTCAAGAGTCTTCTCAGTGAGCCAGATCTATATGGAAATTCATAGTTAAATTGGTGTGGTTGAGCTGTCACGGAAGCAAGGACAAGGTCTGGGAGGATTCCTCCTTAGAATGATCAGGGAGCCCTTCACAGAGGAGAGAATCCTTGAGCAGGTAAATTCCAGGAGTTTCCTAGACTCTGTCTTGAGCAAAGACTTGGGATGCGCCTGCTTAGTCATTCATTCATGTCTGCCTCTTTGGGACCCCGTGGACTGTAGCCCACTAGGCTTCTCTGTCCCTGGAATTTTCTGGGCAAGAAAGCTCGAGTGGCTTGCTATTTCCTTCTCCAGGGGATCTTCCCACCCAGGGATAGAACTCATGTCTCCTGTGACTCCTGCCTTGGAAGGTAGAGTCTTTACTCCTGAGCCACCTGGGAAACCCAAGGACCTGGTAGATCCTAGAAATGTGGATCATCTGGAAAAGCCTGGGGCTCAGGAAGGGAATGGCAGAAGACAGGCAGCAGATGGTAGTCAAAGGTCTGGATGTGAAGTGGAGAAGTTTGACCACTGGAGTGTGGGCCAGGTGTCAACTGGCCGTCTTCTTAGAGTGCGGATTTTGACCAGCGGTTTGGGGGTGCAGCCTGAGATTTTTAGCACGCTCTCGGGGATGCTATGGGTCATACTCTGATAGCAAGTGTGAAGGACTTAGGCATCACTGAGGACTTTACATAGGGAATACTTATAATCTCTGGAATTCATATACCTGGAAATACTAAAAAGTGTATATATTGTCTAATTTAATTCATACAGTAACCTTGTGAAAGGTGACTCATATCACCCCAGATTTTTTTATGGAAGTGCTTTATTTATTTTATTATTTTTGGCTGTGCTGAGTCTTCTCTACTTCATGACATGGGCTTTCTCTACTTGTGGCAAGTGGGGGCTACTCTCCAGTGCTGTGTGGGAGCTTCTCGTTGTGGTGGACTCTCTTACTGTGGAGGAGGGTATCTAGAGAGTGCTGGCTTCACTAGTTGTGGCTGACTAGTTAGTTGCCCGATGGCATGTGGGATCTTCCCAGACCAGATATCAAACCAGTATCCCCTGCATTGCAAGGTGAATGCCTAACCACTGAACCATCAAGGAAGCCCTATATCACCCATAATTTTTACAGGAGGATCCGGGATTACAGGGAAGTTAAATTTACCAGGGTTTTGTTATTGGAAAGGGGCTCAGAAACGTGACAACCCCTAGTTTATAAGGTAACTCATCTGTGATCTCTGAGGTCTTTTTGCATCTGAAAAACCCATGTTTCTGTGATTTGAATGTGTTGCTCATAATTATGCTGGTCCTTCAAGATGAAGGTTGAGTGAAAGGCTTCACTCCATTCTGGGACTTCCTATGCTTGTCTCCCTGTCTCAGCTAAACTCTGGGAGAGGGTAGGATTGGTCTCTGGATTGTAAACATGGAGATGTGTGATGGAGGTGGTGTAACTGAATTTGTGAACACCTTTGATTAGAAGATCCCAGGTTTTAAGCTTTCTGGCTTCCACTCATTTTCTTTGTAACCTCAACCAAATAGGTTCAGTGTACTGCATGCCAACCTTTTTATCAATAAAGAATAAGGCCAGTGGCCCCCACCTCATCTACCTCACTATATGGTTAGAGTATCAGATTGGCAGGTCTTCCCACTTATATTGTTCAGCTACCATGTGCCAGATATTATGCCAGACAGTGCAGATGTAGAATGGGACAAACCCAGCCTCCAATCCCATGGATCTTTCATGGCCGAGAAGACAGGCATGAAAGACTGTTGTTCCAAGTTCAATGTCCAAATTACAGAGTGTGGCAAAGAAGCATGGGGTAATGGGAGATTACAGTATGGGGCTCAAACATGAGGTCTGGGATGATTTCTTGGAGGAAGTGGTCTTTCAGCAGAGAACTGAAAAATGGGTAAGAATTTGCATGGTGAGGAGAAGGGAGCCTGGCTGTATAAAAGCCTGAGGCAGGAGAGAGTTGGCTGGCTCCAGAAAATGAGAAGGGGTGAGGTGTTGGGGAGCAGACACAGCACGCAGGGTACAGGAGAGCCTGAAGGAATAAGTTAAGTCAGATCCTATAGGCCTTGTTAGAGATTTGGAACTTTATTATAAGGTTATAGTTCTTCTAAGGTTTTAATAATAGGCCATTTAAATGTTATAAGCAAGAGGGTGACATGAACTTTTCAACTTAATGAGATGATCCTGGCTTGGGCAGGAGTGATTTCGAACCAAACCAGTGAGTGAGCTTGTGTCTCAGCCAGGCATAAGATAAAGGCAGCTCCAATTAGGGATCTTACAGTGGGGGTGGAGAGAAGGGGACAAACTGGGGAGGGAAAGCTGACAGGCTTAGAGAAGGACTAGATTTGGAAATGATGAGGGAGGAGGTAGAACAGGATGACTTGCAGGTTTCTAGCTAGAAAAAATCAGTGAATGGTGGTAGAGCTTATTAAATTTGGGAGCAGAGGAGGGAGAGAAGGTTTCAGTGGGCGGTTGGTCATTCAATTTGGACATGTCCCCATATAAGCTGTGATGAGCTTTTCAAGCCATGATATTGAATAGGGTGATGGTTGTGGATGTCTCCTGATGCTGGCAGTGTTGATTTGGGAACTGCATATCCCTGGAGACAGTATCTCAAGTCAGAGGCATGGAGGAGGTACCCAGAGAGGGGAACTGAGATGTGTTTAGAGCTGGAACAGAGCTTGAAGGTGCAGTTACCCAGTCCAAGCTTGCACTACTCACTTCATGACAGGACAGTAAATCACAAGACCAGTTGTTGAGGCAAGGAATAGAGACTTTATTTGGAAAGTCAGCAGACTGAGAAGATGGTAGACTAATATCCCAAAGACTCATCTTGCCTGAGTTAGCATTAAGGCTTCTTTCATGCTAAAAGTGGACGGAGTGTCGCTGCAAACTTCTTGGCGCAGGAATCCTTTGTTCTTGCAGCTGTCTGTGTAGGTCAAGTCTGCATGTTTCTGTAAACCCCCAACAAGACAGATGTTATTCTCTGCTCTGTAACTTTCATCTCTATGTGAATGGAAAAGTGTTATACCTTTAAAGGTCAGAGCCTTGGGGAGGGGCCGTCCTCTGTATTTCAGACTATAGACAACGTGCTTAACTTATAGTAAAAGCAATAGAAAACAAAGGTTAAAGTAAAAGAAATAGATCCAATATGAAGTCAGATTTGTTCTTCTCTATTATATTGCCCTTTGGTCATCAGGTTGGGGAGACAGCAAATGAGGTAACAGATGCAGAATAGCTTTAAAAATTAAAGCAGGATATTATTATTGTTGGACTGAACTGGACTTAATATGAATAATAATGTTCATGGCTGCCAATTAACTGCTGCACTTGGAGAGATGATACTTAATGTTCCCAAATCTGCAAGACTATTTCCTCACAGTTCTGTTTGTCCCTCTGAAAACAAAACCCACCAGGAAGGATTTATTCTTATCATGTCATGCTACAGTAATTTCATTTTCAAATCATTAACAGGAAGGCATGCTCATCTGATCATTCTTGATACAAAACCCTATCTTAGAAGCCTGATACCGTCTCCTCTACTTTTCTGAGAGCTTTACTGATTTCAGTTAAGACCTTAAGGCTTAAATAAAACACAAATATAAGTTTGGCTCTTTCATAAACCTCTTTTGATATCTCTCCCATCAGCTCTCTCTCTTTTTTTTTTCTTTTTTGCCTCCTGTTCTGGCATTTGGCTATAGATTGTTCCAGGGATTTCATTGCTAAGTTACATGATATGAGCAGATAAAAGGGAGTGGAACTCATTTTCTAATTTACTTTGAAACTAAATTCTAGATTGTATTTATGGGGAGGGGAGCAGCCTATGATGAGTTAGAATAGTCTTCAACTCTGAATTTTTAAAATGGATTTTCATAGCAAAGCATCCTTCCTCAAGCTCTTCCTGTGCCTGAGAGTGTGGGTGGGGTAGAGGTTCTTGCTCCCCGTCAAATAAATCCAATCAAAAGTAGATGCTTAGCAGGAGTCTAGCCTGTCAGACTCCTATTCAAAGCTAGTTTGCTTCTTTGAATTTCATCAAGCTCCTCTTATAGAGACAGGAAAGTTTATCCTGTTCCCCTTACATGTAAAAAGGCCCCTTCAAGGCAATACCTTTCCTTATCATAGAGATGTGTTAGAAGGGATTGTTTATTTCTTGATGGTTGAGATTGTGTTATGTACCATGACACCCATCAAAAAAATTTATTTCTGTACTTGTGGCCATTTAAATTGAAATACCTTTGAATTGGGGATTCAGAAAGCATTTGATCCTTGATCCTCCTCAGGGGCAGCTGAGGGCAGGCTGCTGGGCAGCATTTTCAATAACATGGACTCTGGACCTTGTCAACTGTGTGAGTTTGGGCATGTCATTTAACCAATTCATATCTCAACTTTCTTATCTGTGTATTAGCCAAGAAACTAAGTAGTGCCCATCTTGTGGGGCTTATTAAATAAGCAAGTGTCAGTTAAGTGCATAAAAGAGTATCTGAAATACATGCACAGCAGATTAACTTTAGCTGGTATTACTTCTACCCTGGGGCGGCCAGTTGCATTGTATAGTAAGTCATACAAGTGGCCATTCATCGGCCATTGCTGTGCTCTGTACTTTATATGTACGTATATCCTTTAGCTTTCCTTACCACAGTTTCTTGAAGTAGATACTGTTATTTTATCCATGTCGTGGAGATATAAGTCCATGGTCACATAGCTGGTAAATAGCAGGGCTGAGATTCAAAGCCAGGTCTGTCTGACTCCAAATCCCAGCCCTTCCCTACCATAGCTCAGTCGGTGGACACACCCATGGGCACTGGCTGTGGGTGTGGGTATGCTGAGGGGGGAGGAGTGGATGGAGGGAAGAAGCAAAGTTCAGGGTCATTTGGAGAGGAGGCCTTATTAGCCGAATTAGCCAGATGACCAGATATTTATGGAGCATCCCTGCCACTTTTCATTCTTCCTGGAGAAGAATTATGTAGGGATAGGAAGTTAGGGAGGACTCGGGGTTCTTGTCTTCCTGGAATGTGAAAATTTTCCTTCTTCTTACAATCCTACCTTCTATCAATTTCCTTCTCTTATTACAGCCTCCACTGCTTGCCTCTCTAGCTCCTTAACCACCCCGCCCTTCCACCCTGAGACCTATATATGTGTGTTGAGGGAGAGAGAAATGAATCAGGGTCTCAGGGCAAAGCAGCAAGAGCCCCATTTCCAGGTGGTGGAAAGACGTGTGGCCTGGAATTGATGAGACCTAAATCTTGATCCTCTCTCTGCTACTGAATAGCAGGAAAATCCTGGTAAGGTCACAGAATTTTCTGGGCCTTATTTTTGAGTTGAGGCTTGAAAGGTGTGTGACATCCTGTGGTTCTAATCAGCCTTCTGGGTCTCTTACCTCTGGGAGCTGTCCTGATGGCAGTGAGAATGCCAGTGGTGAGGTAGCGATGGTGAGAATAGGGGAGGAAGAGGGGATCGAGACAGTGATGATGGTAAACGTGTGCTAGAGATGGCAATGGGGGTGATGGTGGTGCAGATGGAGATGGCAGTGGAGGTCATGGTCATGGTTTGGAGACGGTGATGACGGTGGAAATGGTGGCAGAGGGGGAGGCGGGGTCATGGCAGTGGAGGTGCAGGTGCTCATGGAGGTGCTGAGGACTAAGCCCTTACCTAGCACCAGGCACTGTGCTTCTTAGCACTTGATGGCCATTATCTCACCTAGTCATCCCAGCAGCTGTTGTCATCTCCATTTAGCATATAAGAAGCCGGCGCTTTAGAGAGGAAATGTGAACATCCCTTGGTAGGAGGAGATGCCTAGGTCAGATGCAGGTGGAATTACAGGTGCCAGAATATATGTCATTAGAGATTTTATGACAGGCATAGAGTGGGAGGACTGTTCATCTGGGGAGTTAAATATTTTCATGTTCTGCTCTCCCCAGACCCGCTCCCTCTATAACCAAGTTGTGCCCAGATGGAAATTTAGGGTCATAACTGCAAGAGTTCTTCCTCCTGAGACCACAGTGTGTAATGTAGAAAATGTCTCCCTCTACCTTTATCAGATGCTCTTTTCAATAATTTTTCTTCTTTTCTCTGGGAGTTTTCCCCTTTGGTTCAAACCCTAACCCTTATGCTTTGGATTTGTGGCTACAGCTTCTCTCATAAAGACTTGCAGCATATTCATGGGAGGCTGTGATTGATGGGGGTCCCTGAAGTGAAGTATTTTGGGGCAAAAGAAAGTCCTCCAACATGTGTCTTTTCTATATCCTATTTCTCCCGATGATCCTCACTTGTATTCTGTACCCCAGGAGGCCATCTTGGAGAGAAACAGAAGAAACAGGTTTCTAGCATGGAGAACTCAGGACTGGGGGAACAGCACATGGACTGGGAGACGAGAGCTGCTCGTGTCTGAAGGCACGGGTCAGACCGACTCTCAGCCCTATTTGCACCTCCTCCTTGGACCTGGAGGTTCTGACCTTGCTGAATTGAAAAGGTGGTCCCTTCCTCCAAGGCCTACTCTCTCCTCCTCCTCTTCTCAGGATGGGAATGGAAATAATCCAGGCAGGGGCCCTGCATCAGGAAGCTTAGTACTGACCCCCTCTGAATGGAGAAGCTGGCGTCGAATGAATTCTATATACATGACATGAATGCATGTTAAATGTTCTCTTCTCCAGCCCCTCATCTAACCTCCCACCCCCTCTCTCCCTCCTACAGATGTTTATTGAGCAATTACTTTGTAAAGATGTTCTGTTAGGTGTTAAGGACAGGAGAGTGAAGGTGGAACATCTTGACCTCATGGAGTTTATGGTCTAGTTGATGCTACAGTGTCCTGATGACAGGGGCTGGTGGTAGAGGTGCTGGTGATCTCATAGCAGGGAACCCGATAGAGCCTTGTGGAAATCAGGAAGGCTTCCTGGAGGCAATGCCACTATGTGGAAACTTGTAGAATAAGGGCTGGATCCAGCATGGCAGTGGGGTGAGAGGAGTGGAGAGGGAGAGAGAAGGAAAAGAAGAGCATGAGGACGACGTGATCCAGGCACAGGGATCAGTGTGTGGGGGGCCTGGGGACAGGAAAGAACAGACTGGGCAGTTGCTTGCCCCACCTGGGCCTGGCCTGCCTCAGTCACAAGCTGGTTCTCCCAGGGTCCTGGTGCCTCAGTCACAAGCACCCAATGCTGGTTCTCCCAGGGTCCCGGTGCCTCTGCACAGAGGGACCTCAAACAGGAACCAGGATCCACAGGCATGTTGGCACCTATCTGCACTCCTGAAATGCCTGTGTTGCCTCTGCTGTTTGGGCTTGGCTGAACCCTGCTCTATCCACGAGTGGCTTGGTTTCATTAGGTCTGAGGGGAGCTTGTGACCAGTGCAAACACCACGAGACTAGGAGGCCTGATGTTTGGACTCCTGGGCTGGGTGAACTGGGGCCTCTCTTGGCACTTCTCTAGGGCTTTTGCAGGCTCATCAGCAGATTCATGGCTGAGGTTTTTTTTTTTTCAGTGCTTGTATTCTGGGGTTTTAATTCTCTACCACTTGCAAAGAACTAAATCCTATTAGAAACTGCAGCTTTTCAGCCATGAAGCAGTGTTTATAAGTGGCACGGTCATCGCCACAGGGGTGGCTTGAGTTGATCTGGAGAGGATGGCTGGTCATCACATGATCTGTTGCCTCCCCCACATGCTTGTGGGGGGCAACACAGTCCCTATTGCCACCACCCACTCCCGGGCTGTGCATTACTAGGGAGGAAGTGTTCAGCTTCACTCATGGACTTTGGTAGTGACCCCAGACCCAGGGACATCACTGTCAACTGATTCAGAACAGACACACAGAAACTGATTCAGAAAGCCACACAGCTGCATACAGTTGAGACCCACATAGAAAAATATTTATTTAACAGATTCCAGTTGATCACTGACCATGCATTCATAAAGGAACAGAGGCACTAAACCACNGTTTTTTTTTTTTCAGTGCTTGTATTCTGGGGTTTTAATTCTCTACCACTTGCAAAGAACTAAATCCTATTAGAAACTGCAGCTTTTCAGCCATGAAGCAGTGTTTATAAGTGGCACGGTCATCGCCACAGGGGTGGCTTGAGTTGATCTGGAGAGGATGGCTGGTCATCACATGATCTGTTGCCTCCCCCACATGCTTGTGGGGGGCAACACAGTCCCTATTGCCACCACCCACTCCCGGGCTGTGCATTACTAGGGAGGAAGTGTTCAGCTTCACTCATGGACTTTGGTAGTGACCCCAGACCCAGGGACATCACTGTCAACTGATTCAGAACAGACACACAGAAACTGATTCAGAAAGCCACACAGCTGCATACAGTTGAGACCCACATAGAAAAATATTTATTTAACAGATTCCAGTTGATCACTGACCATGCATTCATAAAGGAACAGAGGCACTAAACCACAACGACGACCCTAAATGCTGCTTACTTGGAGTGCAAGTGGGTGTCCTACAGCTCCCAGACGGGAGGGCTTGTTTTAGAAATATTGATATTTATGTTGTTACTGCGATTTATAGTTTCTCTTCTTATATTGAAGCTTGCAGAGCAGAGTGGAATGGATGTCATGCTTAGCAAACTGCAGGCCATCTGGGTCCCTGGCCTCTACATAGTGCATGGAGCCACCCTGGGGACGGGGAAACCATCTTTTCCTGGGGTATCTTTTCCCATCAAACAGCTAGGGCAGGGACAGGACATCAGACCATCTGTCTTCATGGACAGAAGCAGCCATCTGTGGCCTCTACATTACTTTAAAGCTGTGACCTGCCTTCTTCTCTGAAAACCAAATCCCAACAGCTCTTCTGGCTTCTCCCAAAGACCATTTCTCAATGGGAAGGAGAATAAGGTGGCAGAGCAGTTTTAAATGAAGGTCTTTAAGCTGACGCCTCATGGGAAATGTGACTGTGAGGTGTCCAGGCAAGTCCTGGCAGGGTCAGAGGACACAGAACAGGGAGTAGCTCTTCATGTGGGGGTGTCCAGTGCACAGCCATCACCTGTGTTCCTCACACCCCATCTGCTTCCAAAGCCCCCCCCCCTCCACTTTCCTTTGGCAAACAGCAATGAATGGTGACCGTCCTTCCAGGAAAGCCACCTGTTAGCTATTAAGGGACTTGCCTGCACGTGATGCAGTCCTGATCTCAAAGCCATGGGAGAAGATGGAAGAGGTGTGTGCTAGTGACATAAGCAAGGCTGTATATGGCTTAATTACTGTGATCTTGGGGAGATGGAGTGGGGAAGGGGGAAAGAAGCAGAGGGAAGAGAAAGGAGAGGTGCTTCTTACTGGAGACACATGTAAGTGAAGAGGAGGGAGAGGAAAGGAGTGAGGAAAAGGAAAAGGATGGGGAAGGAAGGGAACGAGAGAGAGGGATTTCTGAGCTACCGCCAGCTCAGAGCTCCACTCATTCAAATGTGACGCTTCAAAGGCAAGTCTGTACCCGCGATGGGGCCACACAAATGCCCACAATCCGCATTCTGCTTGGATTTCTGCTTCTCTTAGGCCAGCGGTTCTCAAATTTGAGTATCAGCACCAACCAGCGGATTCTTGCCCCCAAGTCTCTGATTCAGCAGGTTTGGCTTGTAAGTTCCCAGGCGGTGCTGATGCTGTTCTAGGAACCTCCTCTTTGAGAACTCAAGTGAAAGTCACTCGGTTGTGTCCCTTTGTGACCCCATGGACTATAGAGTCCATGGAATTCTCCAGGCCAGAATACTGGAATGGGTAGCCTTTTCCTTCTCCAGGGGATCTTCCCAACCTAGGGATCAAACCCAGGTTTCCTGCATTGAGGGTGGATTGTTTACCAGCTGAGCCACAAGGGAAGCCCAAGAATACTGGAGTGGGTAGCCTATCCCTTCGCCAGNTGGAATTCTCCAGGCCAGAATACTGGAATGGGTAGCCTTTTCCTTCTCCAGGGGATCTTCCCAACCTAGGGATCAAACCCAGGTTTCCTGCATTGAGGGTGGATTGTTTACCAGCTGAGCCACAAGGGAAGCCCAAGAATACTGGAGTGGGTAGCCTATCCCTTCGCCAGTGGATGTTCCTGACCCAGGAATCAAACCAGGGTCTCCTGCATTGCAGGTGGATTCTTTACCAACTGAGCTATGACAGAAGCCCTCATAGCTGGTCTTAGAGGTTAGAGACTAAGTCGATGTTGGTACTGGTTTGGGCTCCTGGAGTCAAAGTCAGAGAGTGAGAGCTGTGTCTCAGCTGGCTGGCAGGAGCAGACTGGCAAACACAAAGATATAAATCAAGAAAACACTAAAGCTTGTTATTGGATATACTTGTCTCTTCCTGGCTCTTCATTCAAATAGCCATGTGCTTACCTTCCACTAGCAACTGTGGTTTAAATGTCAGCTGACAAGCAGATGCCCCCCACCTTTCTGTGCGTGAGTTAACTTACTGCCCTCAAGCCCTGATGCAGTGCTCTCTTGCCATCTCCACCCTCCCCTCTGTTCTGGCCACACTGAGCTGTGCAGCTCTCAGAAAGTAGTGTGGCCCTTGATTCCTCCATCCCCGCTTGTGCCGTGTTCTTGACCTGGCTGCATTTTCCAGGAGAACTAGCTGTTGCTTAGTCACTAAATCGTTTCTGACTCTCTTGGTACCACGTGGCCTGTAGCCTGCCACGCTTCTATATACATGGGTTTCCCATTCAAGAATACTAGAGTGGGTTACTGTTTCCTATTCCAGTGGATCTTCCAGACCCAGGGATCGAACCTGTGTTGGCAGGCAACTTCTTTACCACTGAGCCACCAGGGAAGGCTGAACTGACCTACTCTTACTCTCCTTTCAATGTTCCCACCTGTGGGAAAGTCAGCCAGCATTCTCATTGCTGCCATGATGTTCTAGCCAGGGTCTGCTCTTATGACCCTTTGTAAAAAGTCACCAGACTGTGGTCGCCTTGTCCTTCTCAGCTTTTTATCATCAGTGCCTTGGATAGGGGGTGTCTAATTCCTGCTTACTGTGGTTAGGGTCAGGGAGAAGTTAGAATATTATAAGGCAGGAAGAGGATGAAGAACTCTACTAATCCCAGAAATTCTAAATCATTCTCAGCATTCCCCAAAGCTTGAATGATTCAGTGAGATGGTGGAAGAGTCAATCTTTGAGATTTCTTGAAATCACAGAAAACACCTTTGGCTTGAGAAAAGATTAAATTTCCAGATCTTTTCTGCTTAGTAGAAGCTGTGTGTTCTTTTGCAGCTTTTACATAACATGTGGTTATGTAAGATAGGTTGGCGGGGGGAGCAAATGGATGGACAGATGGATGATTAGATGGTGTCCTTATAGACTTGCTCATCAGGTCATCACCTGGAATCGTATTTTGTTTTGCAAACATTCTTCAGCTCTTTTGGGGGGGAATATATGTAATCCGGAGCTTTATCATGTATCAGTTCTTGATAAACTTGGTTTTAAAGCAGAATCCAGCGTCTGAAGGTGCCGCGCTGAGATGGATTTGCCTCTCACTGCACTCTACGCTGTGAATGGTCAGCCCTTGAGTCAAAAAGAGAAAGACAAAACAATCCTACTACATTTTTAAAATAATGAAAGCCTTCTTTGTCAATCTCAGGTGGAATCCAGTGTTTGAGAGTGTGGCAAGGTAGCAGGGGTCCTGCCACCCTGACCTGTGAGACCTTTTTAGGCGAATGACAGAGTGACTGTCTCGTGTAGGACAAGGGAATCTCCAACTGGTCTCCAGGTTCTCTTTCTGAAGACTGTAAGATGAGCCATTTCTAAGAGACTCACAAATAGTTATGTTCACTTTAGAGATTTGAGGGGAGAAGAGACAGTGTCAGATGTACGATGCTGCCGCATCCCAGGTGGCATAGCTTAATGCACTTCTGAAGACTAAACCAGGCAGGCTGACTCGAATGCTGTTGAAACGTCAGGCTGCAGGGTGGGGCGCTGTCGGACATCTGCATCGCTTCTGTTTTTTAAACAACGTTACTCTGCTGAGAATAACTCTGTGTCACCATCGAATGGCTCTTGTCAGTGTAGTGATCAAGGAGGAAAAAGGGAAGTACTTTCTGTGCAAAAACAGATAAGAGATGATGCTTTTCCTAAACCCAGAGTACAATACAGATGTAGCAACAGTTCCCTTAGAACAGTTTACCTGCTTTTTGTGACTGACTTCAGTTCACTGGTCGTCATTCAAGTTCACACTAAAGTCATTTATCTGCAGGCTACACATTATACCACACAGACCACAGGATTATAGATTTTTCCAAATATAATAGACAAGTCCAAATTGATTGCAGCCCAACGTAAATTTAGTAAAATCTTTAATATACTCTATTAAGGCATGAATAAAATTTTAAAGCTTTGTCTCAGCTCTGGAGAAGCTGAGACTGGAGCTGAACCAGTTGTACACAGCCAACATAAAACGTGACTGTTGGACATGGTGTTTATTCTCAGCAATGTGTCATCTAAAATAATGAACTTTTGTTTTCAAATGTAAACATGAGCAATTTACCTGTTAATATAAAACCACAATTTTATAAGGGGGCTGATTTGACTCCTTCCTCACCAAGGCTAACCTGTATATCACATTGTCTATGGGCATACACTTCATGTTGGCCATTTGCTGTACCTGTGTGTCCAGTGCTCCATTTTCCTAGCACAAAATCATCTTTCAAAGCACAAGAGGAAAGGTACCAGCTATTTTCCCCACCTCCAGTTGAGATAGGGAAGTTTATTCGAGCAGCTCTGGCAGGTGTTTGGCACAGTCTGTTATTCCAGAATGATTATGCAAGGCTTAGAATGTAAAATTGTGTGCTTTCAGAATTTAGGCTTTAAATAATTTGTCATCCCTTATAGGGAAGTCTTTATGGGAAAAGACTAGATGGACTTGGTCTATGGTATAGGTGAGAATGTATAATGAGAAATATGATCCAGATTAAACCTTGGTTTACCTGCACTGTCAGAATCTTAGGAGGATAAATACAGGCTGAGTGGGAGATTCCTTGGGGGTTTCCTTGGTTTGGCGGGACTCTCTGGGGATGTGGCTGCGTAGTGGGCAATGATGGGACTGGGAAGAGGAAGAAATAAGGAGCCTTGCTGCTTTGGGGAGGGGAAATGAAGGATTACTTTAGCCACTAGCTACAGGGGCCTGGTCCCAACTGAAATATGTGGTAAAAGCTACACTGGGTTTCAAAGACTTAGAAAAAAATGTAAAATACTGTATAAATATTTTGATTAGTTAACTCATTGAAACCATGTGTGGAATGATATTCGTGGCATAATATTCATGGCATACTGGATTAAAATTGATTTCACCTCTTTCTGAGTGTGGTTGAGATTTTTAAATGACCATATATGGCACAGTTATGGTGGATAAGTGCTACTTAATACCTGTTATGTATAGTGGGATTATGGTTCATGTTTACTTTCTTGCTTGTTTTATTTTTCATACTTAAAATGAGAGACAATATTGTGTCCAAGAAAAAAAATAGCTTGTGGATTTTGAAGTCCATTAAGCATGTGTCTTGGCTATAGCCCTTGGGTAACTAACCTCTGAGACTCAATATCCTCATTAAAATGAAGATAAAATGAAGATAAGAGCAGTTTTTATCTAAGCAGTCATGAGAAATGCACAGAAAATCAGCAGAGAGCACTAGTATTGAAACTAACAGAGGGAAAACAGAGTAAGCAGTTAGCATCCTTCTTGCTTACATCTTATGACCTGTCCAATGCCTCATCTTTTAGACCTTGACCATTTCTAACTAAGTTCCTTGTTTCACTTGTTCCCCAAATTTGTATTTTCTTGCATGTCTAAACTTTGCCTTCTTTTTTCTCATCAATGGAAAATCTCTAGTCTGGTTCCCCATCTTTTGCTACTTGTTCAAACCAGGGCAGCGGTCCCTAATCTTTCTTGTACCAGGGACTGGTTTTGTGGAAGACCGTTGTTTCACGGACAGAGGTTAGGGGGTGATTCAAGTGCATTACAGTTACTATGCATGTTATTTCTATTACATCAGTTCTACCTCAGATCATCAGGCATTAGATCCCAGAGGCTGGGGACCCCTGGACTGGACTAAGGTCCCCCCTACTTACTACTTTAACTGCTGGAGCAAGAATTCTATTCTGGCTAAAACTGTAAACCAGCCACAGTCCTTCATCTGCCCTCATCCCTTGCCTCCTACCCGGGATGCTGGGTCTTTCTTTTATGGAACTCTGCTTCATTTGATGGGATGGTCGTTCAAGACAGCTGATACCAGGCAAAAAGGGTGAAGGTAATGGGAGAATGAGGGTCATGTAAACAAGAGATCAAGAGGACAGACAGGAGAAGCAAAATTGTAGAACATCTTTCCTCTGCCCACATGGCTGCCTCTTCTTTCTCATTGCTTTAGAAGCCGTACTAGGTTCAACCCACGGTAACTACAAGGTGGCTCTTTCTTGCCTCCCGAAGTACAGCTTCCCACAGTGCAGTATAGAAACACATCGAAAACCCTGTGTCCAGGTTCCATATTCTAAGAAATGAGACCTTAGATGAAGATGCGTGTTACTTGTTTTCAGAAATTCAGTGGCAAGGAAGAGGAAAAAATTGAAAACCTAATAAAGATACGTGGCTTCCCTTAGGTAAAGTGAGCTACCTGGCTCCTTCACAATGGGATGAGCTACTTGAGATAGAAACAAGGAGACACAGCAAAAGAACACACTTGGAATAGTGGAGCTGGCTGGGCACACCCATTCCTCTTAGAGCAATGGAAAAAAAAGTCCTTGATTTACTATGCAGCTTTTTTTTTTTTTTAATCAGAAAAATGTTGATTTTTGTTCTCATCCAGCGGCTGTAACTAGGTATTTCAGAATGTACTGTTAAGGTTGGGTTTTTTTTTTTTTTTGCCTTTCATCAGATCAATATGTTACTTTGCCTAGTTTATTTTTAGATTTACTGAGTGTTCTGAGGGTAGAAAAGGGTAGGAAACTCAAAGAAGCAAATTGGTTTGTATTTCAAGTTCGGGCTGAATCTGGACAGGAGAAACCCTTAGAAATTAATAAGGGGAGCGTGTTTCCTGGGCCCTCTTTGCTGACAGCTGGGATAGTGGGAGGATTTACTGGTGGAGGGGACTGGGGAATTTCAGTGCCAGAGAATATAACCAGGGCCCCTCTGCCACCTTGCAAGGGATGTTCGCCTGAGTGTGTTTGGGAGGGCCAACCCCAGATGGGTAAAGAGGGTTGTTTTTCCTGGGGCATGAATGAAATATTTACTATTGATCAGAGGCAAGGAGGGGGGTCACTGCCAACAATCACTTCTCTGTAATTTCCTAGAAGATCAGAGGGTTTGAAAATGTGAATTTTTCTATTACTTAAATTTAGGACAGGAAGAATTTCTTAAAAATCCAAAACACAGCTCTAAGATATCAGCTGTTTACACAGCAACTTACATTTGGTGTCTTGGCACCTACAGAGATGAGAGCATGTGCTCTGCAGGCGCCTGGACTTTGTCTGCTGTTTTCCTGATGCTTTTGGTCACTGTGGGTAAATACTGTGTGAAAGCAAGTATCACACAGCATCTTTTTCTCTGTCGAGGGTTGTACAAAGAGCAATGATGGTATAATTCAGAAAGCAAACACATGGGCATGCAAACGTCTGTCCATGTAGTCAACTTTTGATCCTCTTGCGGGCATCTTTTTAGGGCCTAATTTTTTTCTGGGCCGCCACAGTGCAGCTTAGTGCAACAAACAGTGAGCTGGTGAGTTATGAACCTGAAGTTAGGTATTCTCCATTACTTTTGGATAATTACCTTTTCCCCCCACTGTGAGGGTGGAATATATGACACAGCTAAAAACATCTGAAAAGAAACAGAAATGCTATTGCAGATATGAACACTGTAATTACAGGTGTGCATATCTACTAAATATATGTCCCAAACACACTCTTAGTGACTCCTGGTTTTGCCTCCCCTGAAACAGAATGCACAATTAATGTCACTAAATATAATTCTCTGTTACCAAAAGAATGTCACTTTCCTTTGTCTTCAAAATATCACTGGATCGCCTCTATGCAAGCATTCTTTAAACTACAAATATTACTTCATCTGATATGGCTATACTGTATCCACCTATCTTTAAAGGACAAAACAAGATTTATGGACTACATAAAAATGTTTTCTAGATACACAAACAACAATGAAAACACTTTTTAAATTAACAGGTATAAATAACTTGTCTAGCATTTAATGGTCTTTAACACAGTCAACTCCCCTGGCCTTGAAAACAGTGTTAAATTCTTTTTTGCCAGTGGCCAAAAAAAAGCCCATCAAGCACAACTTGAAAAATTGCTATCATTTCCCTGCCAGTAAGCACAGAACTGAGGGACTAAATATTTTATGGGTATTTTTTGTCATTGGCCTTATGATTTCTCTCCTCTTTCCCCTTCCCTCTTGCCTGCTCAGGGCTGATTGTTGTGACCTTGGCTGTCTGCTGGATGCCCAACCAGGTTCGGAGGATCATGGCAGCAGCTAAGCCCAAGCTCGACTGGACCAAGTCCTACTTCCGGGCATACATGATCCTCCTCCCCTTCTCAGACACCTTCTTCTACCTGAGCTCCGTCGTCAACCCGCTTCTGTACAACGTGTCCTCGCAGCAGTTCCGAAGCGTGTTTGGGCAGGTGCTGCGCTGCCACCTGACGCTGCCGCACGCCAACCAGGAAAAGCACCTGCGTGCCCACATGGCCTCCACCATGGACAGCGCCCGCTCTGCGCGCCACCCGCTCATCTTCCCGGCTTCCCGGCACAGCAGTTCCTCTGCAGGAGCTAACATGGTTTTCTTAAGCACTTTTCACAGCGAGGCCAAGCCCGAGTCTAAACCTCAGGAGCTGAGTTGTGAGTCACCAGAACCCAACTTGGAGAGGAAACCAGCCAACCCTGCCACCAGGAATGGTTTTCAGGAGCACGAAGTATGACTGCTGAGGAAGGCAGGCTGGACTGCTAAGCAGCAGTCCTTACACGAAAGCCATGTTACCTTCACGCAGCAGTGATATAAGAAACTGTGCTCCCATCAGGGACAGGAGTGGAAGACGGGCCTGGGAAGAAAGCAGCCAGCCACTGAAGTGTCAGCTAAGGGCTAATTCTGCCAGCCTGGCCTCAACTCTGATTACAGATGGGGCCAACTTGCATTCCACCTCCTTCCTTCCTTTAAGGACACACTGAAAATTCAAGCTCTATGTATTCAGAGCTCACAAAGATTTTTTTTTTTTTAAACACTGAGCTCTTTGTTTCCAAAGGAACTAAAAGAACAGATTCCCCTCCCTACCCAGAATAAAAGGACACCCAGAAGAATCTCGGGGAGCAGGGGGAGGGCAGGCCAGAAGAACAATGCAGGAGGGGCTGACATCTCCTTCTGCCTTCAGCAGTGTGCCAAGCAAAGGGCTATCTTGAGGAGCAAGATGGTGCTGGGGAGCCATGGCCGGAGGGCCGTGGCAGAACTGCTCCTTTTCTTGGGCCGGGGCCCGTTGCAAAGAGGGGTGTTGCAGCAGCTGATGCACACCGAGTTCAGTTTCCCTGGGGAGCAGAAGGACTGGTACCCAGCCGAGGCGATGAGGCAGGCTGCCGACGATGCGCACGACTTGCGGTACATGATTCCTGCAACACAGACCCAAAGGAGCGAGGTTAGCCTGCCTGTGCCGGCCAAAGGACTGCAGCCCCCCGAGCCCAAAGCCCCAGGACAGCACTTCCTTACTCCTCCCACAGCCCAGAGCCTTGGTGGGTTCAGGAACCTACTCAAGGTTGTTTCCTTGAGCATCCAAAATCTACAACCTATGCAGTGAGGAAGACAGGCCTCATTTCACTTGCTTTTGACAATTTTTCTCAAGGCTATTTGAGATGCCAATACCAGTGAATAAAGAGCTGTTACTATCAAAGTTCATTTTTGTTTAAAGTCGGAATTCACACTGTGTACTAGACAGAGCTTTTTATTTACTTTTTTTTTTGGTTTAAACTGTCTCATGCCAGAGAGGACGACACACTGAGCCTTAAGATCTTATCTCTGTTATTACTTTATAAGCGGCCACAGAGATGGCTCACAATGATGTGTTTATTAAATCCTGAATTCTCTCAATAAAGACCAAAGCCCAGTGAGAATAAATGAGATCCCTCTGAAGAGGCCCTGTGGGTTCAGTGAAGGAAGAGTCTGGCTAACAGTGTGCTGAGCACTGCCTCAGTCCAAGGGAAGTGTTGCTCTTAAAACACGGCCATTAGCCAAGTCAGCCCCACACAGCCAACACTTAATAACACATACTGTGTGGGCACATGGGTTTCTCAATAAAACTGGGGGCCCATCTTGAGCTCACGTATCATGTTCAAATTGTAGCATACTTATCAAGTTAGGGTGTCGTGGATAATCATTTGACTTTATAAAGACGGGCATTTACTCAAGTAATACATAAGCTTATTAAATACTTCCCTGGATACCAGGCATTCTCCAGATGGCTTTACCAGCTCATTTACTACCTGCAACATTACAAGGGAGGCCCGTAAGATGATGCCCATTTAACAGATGGGGACAGCAAAGGAAATTTAATAACTTATTCAAGTCACACTTCTAGAAAGCAGAGCAGCTGTGATCTGAACCAAAGATTCTGGTCCCATGCTGTCAAATCTGTAGCACTGTATATAGCAAAGTAGCCACCCATGTTAAACACAAAATGGTTTTTTCACAGCAGAGAAGACTATAGCTTTTGGTGTATGTGTGTGGCTATTTTATATCAATGGCTTACTTTTCTTTTTGGACATATGATGTCATACTAAAGCTGGACCTCAAAGGGAATGCCTTGTATCCTCCTCAGACATGCAGGGTAGCAGATGGGCTACACACAGTCCACCAGTAGCCAGGGCTCCCCATTCCTTGGGGTTCCCAGCAGGGATGTGTGTTTGCATCCCCCTTTGATTTGGGTCCCTCCCGCCTTGAGAACTGCTACCCTGGATGCTAGAGAAACAGTATGCAATTGAAGTGCCTAAAACTTCCAAGTGAGAGGTAAAGAAATACTTTAGATTTACATTAAAACATGCAATTTTATGTCATGTCTTTTCTATAGCTACATGTTCTTAAGAGTTGATTTTCTTACACTGTTAGAAAAACCTGGAAGGTAGCTGGTCTGGTAAGATAAAGGCCCTGGACACAGGATGTGTGTGTGTGGCGGGAGGCACTGCTGATTTCTAAGGAACATGCTACAGGATGTTTCCCATTTATAGATTTCCCAGCCTCCACATTTTCTAACCATTGCCCATTTTAGAAAGTTAAATTATTACTGTGTTTTTATTCTTCAATATTAAAAGCACTAAGTGTCGTTTGTCAGTTCAACTTCAATAAACGTTTTCCCTTTAAGTAAATTTTTAAAATTAAACAAGTACTGAATACATCTTTCACTGTAAAGAAGTTCAGACAGATAACCTGAAAATGACCTCTCACTCCAATCTTATGTCCTCCTAAGAGGTAAGCACTCTTACCAGTTTGTGATGCCTTCTTCCAGACCTACTGCTATCCACTTACATGTGTCCATGGAGAAAAGGTGTGTGCACACGTCCTACCAGCATAACATCCTATATGGTATATATATCTATTTGCATTTTTACTTAGAACATGCCTGGGGATGTATTTTTAAGTGTAACTGTATAGAACTAAGGGTAAGTGATGAGACTGGTTAGATAAGTAATGCAAGATGGGAGCCCTACTTTTTGTGACTGCTTCCCACTGGATATCTCCAAATCACTTGGCTCTGATGGCCAGTGGGGCCTACACTTGTGGCCCTGCAAAACTGTATATATCTGCATTCTTTAAATGTTGCTACCAGCGTGTCTGCCTGCCAATCAGCTTGAATCTAGGTGCTGAGATCCTCTTCTCTGGGACACTAACTGACCTCAGCACACACTCAACTACTGGGAACTATTAAAAACAAAACAGCCTGCTTAGAATGAAATATCATTTGCAGCAACATGGATGGGCCCAGAGATTGTCATGCTGAGTGAAGTAAGTCAGACAGAGAAGGAGAAATACCCTATGACATCCCTTATATGAGAAATCTAAAAAACCAGATGAACATTTTTATAAAACAGAGACAGACTCACAAACTTAGAGAATGAACTTATGGTTGCCGGGGGGAAAAGTTCGGAGGACGGGATAGTTAGGGAGTTTGGGATGGGCATGTATACATGGCTATATCTAAAACGGATAACCAACAAGGACCTACTGTACAGCACAGGCACAGGGAACTCTGCTCAGTATTATGTGGCAGCCTGGATGGTTGAGGAATTTAGGGGAGAATGGATATACGAATACGTATGCCTGAGTCCCTGTGCTGTTCACCTGAAACTATCACAACACTGTTAATTAGCTACAATCCACTTTAAAATGAAAGAGTTTTTAAAATAATAAAATAAGCTGTTTAGACAGTTGGAAAGGTTGAAGAGATAATCAAAAGCTGGGGTAGGGTTGAATGATGAAGTACATCTCCTATACTAGGCCAACGTTTCAAGAGGTGGCTATTTCATCTAATGCATAGAAACCAATACAAGTTATCAAAATGAAAAGATGAATATGTTCCAAAAAATAAAACTTCAGAAGAAAATTTTAATGAAAAACAGGTGATTTACCAGAGAAAGACTTCAAAGTAATGTTCTTAAACATGCTCATTGAACTAGGGGGAAGAATGGATGAGCACAGTGAGAATTTCAACGAAGAAAAAAAAATATAAGAAAGTTTTTAATAGAAGTCACAGAGTTGAAGAAAACAGTAACAGAATTGCGAGAAAAATGCTCTAGAGGAGGTCAACAACACATTAGGTAAAGGAGAAGGAAGGATCAATGAACTCAAAAACAAGTCAGATGAACTCACCCCATCAGGGCAGAAAAAACAAAAAGGTATCAAAAAACAAAACAAAACAAAACCTGAAGATAGCTGAAGGGACTCATGAAACAACCTCAAGTGGGTTAATATTCACACTACTGGAGTCACAGAAGAGGAGGGTAGAAGACTTATGTGAAGAAATATTGGCAACAGAGAAACGACTTGTTGGAACCCCCATAAGATAAGCAGACTTTTCATGAGAAACTTCAGGCACAATACACAGGCATACCTCACTTTCTTTTTGTTTAACTGTCCTTCAAAGATACTGTGTTTTTTCCACAAACTGAAGGTTTATGGCAACCTGAGTTTACCAAGTATACTGCTGCCATTTTTCCAAAAGCAACTGCTCACTTCATGTCTCTGTATCATGTTTTGGTAATTCTCACAGTATTTTAAACTTTTTCATTATTATGTTTCTTATGGTGATCTGTGATTGGTGGCGATTGATATTACCGCTGTAATTGTTTTTCCCTTGTATTTTTACAATATGTACTTTTTAAGAAGGCATTTTAAAAAGCCATGGTACACTTAATAGATTACAGTATAACAAAAACTTTTATGTGAACTGGAAAACAAAAACACTCGTGTGATTTTCTTTGTTGCAATATTTCCTTTATTTTGGTTGTCTGGAACTTAA
>SJYX01023118.1:187352-226885 GCA_006410675.1 Oreotragus oreotragus
TGACTGATAAATATCTAGTAAATGTAATAGATTAGTCACTTATTAAGCTTGTATGAAGATTAAAAGACAAAAGCAGTAAAAACTAGTAACTACAACAATTACTTAAGGGATACACAAGATAAAAGTAAAATTTGAGTGGAGACAAGACAGAGGAGTAGAAGGATGTAGGCTTACCTCTTCTTATGGAAACACCAAAACATGGCATAGCTACTATGGAGAACAGCATGGAGAGTCCTTAAAGAACTAGAGCTACCACATGAGCCTACAGTCCCAACCCTGAGCGGACACCCAGAGAAAAGACCTGATCTGAAAGGACACACGCGCTTCAGTGTTCACTGGAGCACTGTTTACAGTAGCCAAGACATGTACGCAGCCTAAATGTCTATCAACAGTGGAACGGATAAAGAAGACACGGTACATCTTTACACTGGCATATCAGTCACTGAAATGAAACCATGCCATTTGCAGCAACACGAACGGACCTAGAGATTGTCATATTATGGGAAGACAGAGAAATAATAGTATGACACCCCTTTTATGAGGAATGTAGAAAGAAATGATACAGATTAATTTTTTTACAAATTAGAAATAGACCCACAGACTTAGAGAATGAACTTATGGTTGCCAGGGGGAAGGATGAAGGGAAGGGATGGTTAGGGAGTTTGGGATGGACAGGTACACACTGCTATATTTAAAATGGATAACCAACAAGGACCTACTGTATAGCACAGGGAACTCTGCTCAATGTCACGTGGCAGCCTGGATAGGAGGGGAGGTTGAGGGAGAATGGATACATGTGTATGTATGGCTGAGTCCCTGTGCTGTCCACCTGAAACTTAATCACAACACTGTTAATTGCTTATACTCCAAAACAGAAAGTTAAAAAAAAAGACACCAAAATCACAACTAACTGCTGAACAACCATTGACAAAAAAACATGCTGGAACCTACAAAATAGATATCCAAAGACAAAGAAGCCACATCAAGACAGCAGGAAGGGTGTGATGGCAATAAAAACCAGATCCTGTACCCTCTGGGTAGGTGACCAACAAACTGGAAAATAACTATATTGCATGCAGAAGTTCTCCCACAGGAGTGAAAGTTCTGAGCCCCACGTCAGGCTCCCCAGCCTGGAGGTCTGGCAATGGCAGGAGGAGCCCCAAAGAATCTGGCTTTGAAGGCCACTGGAGTCTGACTGTAGGAATTCCACAGGCATTCCACTCTTGGAGGCACACAAAAGGTCTGGGAAGCATCAGGACCCAGGGGAAAAGCAGTGACCTCATAGGAGCCTGGACCAAACATACCTCCTGGTATTAGAGGGTCTCCTGTGGCAGTGGGGGCTGGCTGTGGCTCACCGCAGGGACAAAGACACTGGCAGCAGTAGTTCTGGGGAGTGCTCATGGCCTTGAGGACTCCTGGAGGCTGCCACCAAGACCTGCCTCCCCCCCCCAACAGCTATAGGCTCCTGTGATAGACTCCTGTGTTGGTTGGTTGGCTTCAACCCAAGCAACCAACAGGGTGGAAACACAGCCCCACCCATCAGATAGCCTGCTTAAAGCCTGAGCACAACCCTGCCCACCGGAAGAACAAGACCCACCTCCACCCACCAGTGGGCAGGAACCAGGCCCTCCCACAAGGAAACTTGCACACATCTCTTAGGCAGCATCATCCACCAGAGGACAGACAGCAAACAAGCAAGAAGAACTACAACTCTGCAGCCTGCGGAACAGAAACCACAATCACAAAGTTAAAAAAAATGAGACAGAATATGTCCCACATGAAGGATCACAGTAAAACCCCAGAAGAACAAATAAGTGAAGTGGAGATAGGCAATCTACCTGAAAAAGAATGCGGAGTCATGATAGTAAAGATGATCCAAGATCTTGGGAAAAGAATGGAGGTACAGATTAAGAAGATACAAGAAATGTTTACCAAAGACCTAGAAGAACTAAAGAAGGATCACAGTAAAACCCCAGAAGAACAAATAAGTGAAGTGGAGATAGGCAATCTACCTGAAAAAGAATGCGGAGTCATGATAGTAAAGATGATCCAAGATCTTGGGAAAAGAATGGAGGCACAGATTAAGAAGATACAAGAAATGTTTACCAAAGACCTAGAAGAACTAAAGCGCAGAGGTGAACAACATAATAACTGAAAAATATACTAGAAGGAATCAACAGCAGAACAATGAGGAAGAAGAACAGATAAGTGAGCCAGAAGATGGAATGGTAGAAATTACTGCCACAGAAAAATGTAAAAAGAATGAAAAGAAATGACAGTCTACAGCCTCTGGGCCATAAAATGCACCAACATTTGCATTGTAGGGGTCCCAGAGGAGAAGAGAGGGAGAGAAGACCAGAAAATGTTTGAAGAGATAATAGCTGAAAACTTCCCTAACGTGGGAAAAGAAATAGTCCCCCAAGTCCAAGAAGCATAGAGAATCCCAGGCAGGATAAACCCAAGGAGGAAGCAGGGTAGCAGATGGGCTACACACAGTCCACCAGTAGCCAGGGCTCCCCATTCCTTGGGGTTCCCAGCAGGGATGTGTGTTTGCATCCCCCTTTGATTTGGGTCCCTCCCGCCTTGAGAACTGCTACCCTGGATGCTAGAGAAACAGTATGCAATTGAAGTGCCTAAAACTTCCAAGTGAGAGGTAAAGAAATACTTCAGATTTACATTAAAACATGCAATTTTATGTCATGTCTTTTCTATAGCTACATGTTCTTAAGAGTTGATTTTCTTACACTGTTAGAAAAACCTGGAAGGTAGCTGGTCTGGTAAGATAAAGGCCCTGGACACAGGATGTGTGTGTGTGGCGGGAGGCACTGCTGATTTCTAAGGAACATGCTACAGGATGTTTCCCATTTATAGATTTCCCAGCCTCCACATTTTCTAACCATTGCCCATTTTAGAAAGTTAAATTATTACTGTGTTTTTATTCTTCAATATTAAAAGCACTAAGTGTCGTTTGTCAGTTCAACTTCAATAAACGTTTTCCCTTTAAGTAAATTTTTAAAATTAAACAAGTACTGAATACATCTTTCACTGTAAAGAAGTTCAGACAGATAACCTGAAAATGACCTCTCACTCCAATCTTATGTCCTCCTAAGAGGTAAGCACTCTTACCAGTTTGTGATGCCTTCTTCCAGACCTACTGCTATCCACTTACATGTGTCCATGGAGAAAAGGTGTGTGCACACGTCCTACCAGCATAACATCCTATATGGTATATATATCTATTTGCATTTTTACTTAGAACATGCCTGGGGATGTATTTTTAAGTGTAACTGTATAGAACTAAGGGTAAGTGATGAGACTGGTTAGATAAGTAATGCAAGATGGGAGCCCTACTTTTTGTGACTGCTTCCCACTGGATATCTCCAAATCACTTGGCTCTGATGGCCAGTGGGGCCTACACTTGTGGCCCTGCAAAACTGTATATATCTGCATTCTTTAAATGTTGCTACCAGCGTGTCTGCCTGCCAATCAGCTTGAATCTAGGTGCTGAGATCCTCTTCTCTGGGACACTAACTGACCTCAGCACACACTCAACTACTGGGAACTATTAAAAACAAAACAGCCTGCTTAGAATGAAATATCATTTGCAGCAACATGGATGGGCCCAGAGATTGTCATGCTGAGTGAAGTAAGTCAGACAGAGAAGGAGAAATACCCTATGACATCCCTTATATGAGAAATCTAAAAAACCAGATGAACATTTTTATAAAACAGAGACAGACTCACAAACTTAGAGAATGAACTTATGGTTGCCAGGGGGAAAAGTTCGGAGGACGGGATAGTTAGGGAGTTTGGGATGGGCATGTATACATGGCTATATCTAAAACGGATAACCAACAAGGACCTACTGTACAGCACAGGCACAGGGAACTCTGCTCAGTATTATGTGGCAGCCTGGATGGTTGAGGAATTTAGGGGAGAATGGATATACGAATACGTATGCCTGAGTCCCTGTGCTGTTCACCTGAAACTATCACAACACTGTTAATTAGCTACAATCCACTTTAAAATGAAAGAGTTTTTAAAATAATAAAATAAGCTGTTTAGACAGTTGGAAAGGTTGAAGAGATAATCAAAAGCTGGGGTAGGGTTGAATGATGAAGTACATCTCCTATACTAGGCCAACCTTTCAAGAGGTGGCTATTTCATCTAATGCATAGAAACCAATACAAGTTATCAAAATGAAAAGATGAATATGTTCCAAAAAATAAAACTTCAGAAGAAAATTTTAATGAAAAACAGGTGATTTACCAGAGAAAGACTTCAAAGTAATGTTCTTAAACATGCTCATTGAACTAGGGGGAAGAATGGATGAGCACAGTGAGAATTTCAACGAAGAAAAAAAAATATAAGAAAGTTTTTAATAGAAGTCACAGAGTTGAAGAAAACAGTAACAGAATTGCGAGAAAAATGCTCTAGAGGAGGTCAACAACACATTAGGTAAAGGAGAAGGAAGGATCAATGAACTCAAAAACAAGTCAGATGAACTCACCCCATCAGGGCAGAAAAAACAAAAAGGTATCAAAAAACAAAACAAAACAAAACCTGAAGATAGCTGAAGGGACTCATGAAACAACCTCAAGTGGGTTAATATTCACACTACTGGAGTCACAGAAGAGGAGGGTAGAAGACTTATGTGAAGAAATATTGGCAACAGAGAAACGACTTGTTGGAACCCCCATAAGATAAGCAGACTTTTCATGAGAAACTTCAGGCACAATACACAGGCATACCTCACTTTCTTTTTGTTTAACTGTCCTTCAAAGATACTGTGTTTTTTCCACAAACTGAAGGTTTATGGCAACCTGAGTTTACCAAGTATACTGCTGCCATTTTTCCAAAAGCAACTGCTCACTTCATGTCTCTGTATCATGTTTTGGTAATTCTCACAGTATTTTAAACTTTTTCATTATTATGTTTCTTATGGTGATCTGTGATTGGTGGCGATTGATATTACCGCTGTAATTGTTTTTCCCTTGTATTTTTACAATATGTACTTTTTAAGAAGGCATTTTAAAAAGCCATGGTACACTTAATAGATTACAGTATAACAAAAACTTTTATGTGAACTGGAAAACAAAAACACTCGTGTGATTTTCTTTGTTGCAATATTTCCTTTATTTTGGTTGTCTGGAACTTAATCACCCACTCCCCACCCCCACCCCCAGTATCTCTAGGTATGTCTGTATTCAAAGTGCTGAAAGAAAAGAAGAAAAAGAAAAACACTCCCAAATAAGAATATTCTACCTGGCTTAGTTGTAATTCAGAACTGAAGGAGAGATGTAGAGTTTTCCAGAGGAGCAAGAGTTAAAGGAGTTCATTACCTCTAAACCAATATTATAAGAAATGTTAAAAGGACTTATTTAAGCTGAAAAGAAAGGGTGCTAACTAGTAACAAAACATATGAAAGTAAACATCTCACTGATAAAGGTAAATATCTAGTAAATGTAATAGATTCGTCACTTATTAAACTTGTATGAAGATTAAAAGACAAAAGCAGTAAAAACAAGTAACTACAACAATTACTTAAGGGATACACACACAAGATAAAAGTAAAATTTGAGTGGAGACAAGATGGAGGAGTAGAAGGATGTAGGCTTACCTCTTCTTATGGAAACACCAAAACATGGCATAGCTACTATGGAGAACAGCATGGAGAGTCCTTAAAGAACTAGAGCTACCACATGAGCCTACAGTCCCAACCCTGAGCAGACACCTAGAGAAAAGACCTGATCTGAAAGGACACACGCGCTTCAGTGTTCACTGGAGCACTGTTTACAGTAGCCAAGACATGTACGCAGCCTAAATGTCTATCAACAGTGGAACGGATAAAGAAGACACGGTACATCTTTACACTGGCATATCAGTCACTGAAATGAAACCATGCCATTTGCAGCAACACGAACGGACCTAGAGATTGTCATATTATGGGAAGACAGAGAAATAATAGTATGACACCCCTTTTATGAGGAATGTAGAAAGAAATGATACAGATTAATTTTTTTACAAATTAGAAATAGACCCACAGACTTAGAGAATGAACTTATGGTTGCCAGGGGGAAGGATGAAGGGAAGGGATGGTTAGGGAGTTGGGATGGACAGGTACACACTGCTATATTTAAAATGGATAACCAACAAGGACCTACTGTATAGCACAGGGAACTCTGCTCAATGTCATGTGGCAGCCTGGATAGGAGGGGAGGTTGAGGGAGAATGGATACATGTGTATGTATGGCTGAGTCCCTGTGCTGTCCACCTGAAACTTAATCACAACACTGTTAATTGGTTATACTCCAAAATAGAAAGTTAAAAAAATTTAAAAAAAAAGACACCAAAATCACAACTAACTGCTGAACAACCATTGACAAAAAAACATGCTGGAACCTACGAAATAGATATCCAAAGACAAAGAAGCCACATCAAGACAGCAGGAAGGGTGTGATGGCAATAAAAACCAGATCCTGTACCCTCTGGGTAGGTGACCAACAAACTGGAAAATAACTATACTGCATGCAGAAGTTCTCCCACAGGAGTGAAAGTTCTGAGCCCCACGTCAGGCTCCCCAGCCTGGAGGTCTGGCAATGGCAGGAGGAGCCCCAAAGAATCTGGCTTTGAAGGCCATTGGAGTCTGACTGCAGGAATTCCACAGGCATTCCACTCTTGGAGGCACACAAAAGGTCTGGGAAGCATCAGGACCCAGGGGAAAAGCAGTGACCTCATAGGAGCCTGGACCAAACATACCTCCTGGTATTAGAGGGTCTCCTGTGGCAGTGGGGGCTGGCTGTGGCTCACCGCAGGGACAAAGACACTGGCAGCAGTAGTTCTGGGGAGTGCTCATGGCCTTGAGGACTCCTGGAGGCTGCCACCAAGACCTGCCTCCCCCCCCCAACAGCTATAGGCTCCTGTGATAGACTCCTGTGTTGGTTGGTTGGCTTCAACCCAAGCAACCAACAGGGTGGAAACACAGCCCCACCCATCAGATAGCCTGCTTAAAGCCTGAGCACAACCCTGCCCACCGGAAGAACAAGACCCACCTCCACCCACCAGTGGGCAGGAACCAGGCCCTCCCACAAGGAAACTTGCACACATCTCTTAGGCAGCATCATCCACCAGAGGACAGACAGCAAACAAGCAAGAAGAACTACAACTCTGCAGCCTGCGGAACAGAAACCACAATCACAAAGTTAAAAAAAATGAGACAGAATATGTCCCACATGAAGGATCACAGTAAAACCCCAGAAGAACAAATAAGTGAAGTGGAGATAGGCAATCTACCTGAAAAAGAATGCGGAGTCATGATAGTAAAGATGATCCAAGATCTTGGGAAAAGAATGGAGGCACAGATTAAGAAGATACAAGAAATGTTTACCAAAGACCTAGAAGAACTAAAGCGCAGAGGTGAACAACATAATAACTGAAAAATATACTAGAAGGAATCAACAGCAGAACAATGAGGAAGAAGAACAGATAAGTGAGCCAGAAGATGGAATGGTAGAAATTACTGCCACAGAAAAATGTAAAAAGAATGAAAAGAAATGACAGTCTACAGCCTCTGGGCCATAAAATGCACCAACATTTGCATTGTAGGGGTCCCAGAGGAGAAGAGAGGGAGAGAAGACCAGAAAATATTTGAAGAGATAATAGCTGAAAACTTCCCTAACATGGGAAAAGAAATAGTCCCCCAAGTCCAAGAAGCATAGAGAATCCCAGGCAGGATAAACCCAAGGAGGAAAATGCCAAGACACATAATAATCAAGTTGACAAAAATTAAAAGACAAAGAAACAATATTTAAAGCAACAAGGGAAAAATCAATAAATAACATGCAAAGGAATTCCCATAAGGTTATCAGGTGATTTTTCAGCAGATACTCTGTAGAACAGAAGAATACTCTACTAAGAAAGGTTCTAATTCAGATTCAACTAAAAAATTAAAATTTTTACAAACAAGCAGAAGTTAAGAGTTAGCACCACTGGATCAGCTTTGCTACAAATGCTAAAGGAACTTCACTAGGCAAAAAAGAAAATTATCTTGTTCCACACTAGGAACAAGAAAATTATGAATGGAAAAACTCACTGGTAAAGGCAAACATACAGTAAAGTTAGGAAATCATCTACAAACAAATATGATATCAAAATCAGCAATCATGAGGAGAGTACAAATGCAGGATATTGGGCAACTTAAAACAATATTTTTTATATATAGACTGCTCTAGCAAAACCTCATGGATATTGCAAATCAAAAATCTACAATAGATAAGAAAGAAAAAGAAATCCAAACACAACACTATATTAGTCATTAAATCACAACAGAAGAGAACAAACGAGGAAGCGAAGAAAAAAGACCTACAAACACAATTCCAAACTAATTTAATAAAATGGCAATAAGAATGTGTGTGTGTTAGTCACTCAGTCATGTCTGACTGTTGACTCATGGACTGTAATCTGCCAGGCTCCTATGTCCATGGAATTCTCCAGGCAAGAATACTGGAATGGGTAGCCATTCGCTTCTCCAGGGGACCTTCCCTTACCCAAGGATCAAACCTGGGTCTCCTGCATTGCAGGCAGATTCTTTATCATCTGAGCCACCAGGGAATACATATTAATAATAATCTTCATCCTAAATAGATTAAATGCTCCAAGACACACACTGACTGAGACTGAAAGTGAGGGGATGGAAAAAGGTATTCCATGGAAACACAAATCAAAGGAAAGCTAGAATACCAATACTCATATCAGTCAAAATGGACTTCAAAATAATGTTACAAGAGACAATGAAGGACACTAATGATCAAGGGATCGATCAAAGAAGATAAAACAATTTTAATTATATATGCAACCAACATAGGAGCATCTCAACATGTGAGGCAAATACTAAGCCATTAAAGGAGTAACTGATAGTAACGCACTAACAGTGGGGAATTTTAATACCCCTCTTTCATTATTGCAGATAATCCAGATAGAAAACCAGTAAGGAAAAACAGGCCTTAAATGACACATTAGAGCAGATGGACTTAACTGATATTTATAAAGCATTCCATCCAAAAGCAGCAGAATACACACTGCTTATAAGTGCACATGGAACATTCTCCAGGCTTGATCACATGCTAGGTTACAAAGTAAACCTTGGTGAATTGAAGAAAACTGAAATCATATCAAGCATCTTTCCCTACCACAATGCTATGAAATTAGAAAACAGCAACAGGGAAAAAAATAATATGCTATTAAACAATCAACCATTTAAGAAATCACAGAGGAAATTAAAAGATACCTACAGACAAATGAAAACAAAAGAATGACAATCAAAAACCTATGGAACACAGTAAAGGCAGTTCTAAGAGGGAAGTTTATAGTNGGGGAAACAGTGGAAACAGTGTCAAACTTCATTTTTCGGGGGCTCCAAAATCACTGCAGATGGTGACTGCAGCCATGAAATTAAAAGACGCTTACTCCTTGGAAGAAAAGTTATAACCAACCTAGACAGCATATTGAAAACCAGAGACATTACTTTGGCAACAAAGGTCCATCTAGTCAAGACTATGGTTTTTCCTGTGATCATGTATGGATGTGAGAGTTGGACTGTGAAGAAATCTGAGCGCCAAAGAATTGATGCTTTTGAACTGTGGTGTTGGAGAAGACTCTTGAGAGTCCTTTGGACTGTAAGGAGATCCAACCAGTCCATTCTAAAGATCAGCCCTGGGATTTCTTTGGAGGGAATGATGCTTAAGCTGAAACTCCAGTACTTTGGCCACCTCATGCGAAGAATTGACTCATTGGAAAAGACTCTGATGCTGGAAGGGATTGGGGGCCAGAGGAAAAGGGGATGGCAGAAGATGAGATGGCTGTATGGCATCACCGACTTGATGGACGTGAGTCTGAGTGAACTCTGGGAGATGGTGATGGACAGAGAGGCCTGGCATGCTGCAATTCACGGGGTCGCAAAGAGTCAGACATGACTGAGCGACTGAACTGAACTAGAATAAAGTAGTAGAATAAACCGAATCCTGTGATTCTAAGTCTTTTTGGGAACCCAGAGATCACCACTGAATTCTCAGCTCTTCGTGTCTAAGCACTTAAAGAAGCTTGTAGAAGGTGACATACCAAAAAAGAAAAATAGAAGAATGCTTACTAGTGATGACTTAAGCCCCCAAATTGTAATAGTATTAGTTTAACTAAATTTATAGCTTCAATAAGTAGGAAAAACAGTGGTTATAGATAAATATACATGTATGGGATTCTTGAATTTAAAGTGGATATACTGAAGATTTAAAAGGATAAATATTCAAGCCAGTGCTAATTTTTGTGGTGGGCTGTGCCATTTGAGAATGGATGCCTATATTATGGAGAAAATAAGATTCCAATTTCAGAGAATATGAGCACAGGGAAAATATTTAACTGTTCAACTTTACAAAACAAAAATTCGATTTTTAATATCAATTTTAGCAGAATGCATTACAACTTCTTCGAGTGCAATGAATTCTTCAGTTTAGACTATTTTATGATGCATCACAGCAATATGTTCTTGCCAATTAACTGAGTCTGAGTGAACTCCGGGAGATGGTGATGAACAAGGAGGCCTGGCGTGCTGCATTTCATGGGGTCGCAAAGAGTCGGACACAATTGAGAGACTGGACTGAACTGAACTGAATTAACTGAGATTTCTAGCTGACAGAATGTTGGTTGATATACGGGTTTTGAATATGTATCTGATAATATGGGACAAATGGTTTCTAAAAAATGGAGTTATTTATGTCTATGAACTTTTCCATTGGCAGTTTTCAGAAATTATATCATTGAGGATGGAACATATTTTGTTGATTCCATCTGTTATTATTCAGAGACTTTAATTTTACAAATGAAAAACTAGTTGAAAAAGCATACGACTACCGATGGATATTTCTCCTCTAAACATTATGATTTAGTTGTTTTCTCAACAATATGTTCTTGATTATCTCAGCTACAGAATAAGATGCGATGTATTTTACTGCCATTTCCTTACCGAGCCTAATTTACCATTTGCCATCACTTAGCAAAAGGATATAACCAGCAAATCAAACTAATCTCTCACTAAGGAAATTTGCATCATGGCAACAGAAAGAAATGTCTTTCATTCCAATGATACAATAAGAAAGATAATTGTCATAAAACATACATAATGCAAGGAAAATGTACTCAAAATATTATTGGAAAAGACCCAGATTATATCTCTGAGTTGCTGCCAAGTTGATTTTTGCTATTTAATATATTCCTCTGCATAGTAACTCCTTTTATCATTATCAATGCGATCAGCTCTTCAGTTGATTTGATTCAATCACTAAGCCACACAAAGCAACAGATTGATGGTTTATTTTGCAGTCAGTGTATTATATCATCTCAAAAGTGCTCTGATTTTTCAAACTTCTGCTCAGGATGCTGAGGCAGAATTAATACCTAGAGATAAGATGGTAGATTTTTAGTGACCGGTTTAAGAATCATTGGATATTTTACCTATTTATATTGTGAGATGTAAAACATCAATGTCAATATAACTTGGATTTGGGGATAAGGTAGTTCTGCATACAAATCTTGATTGTATATAATTAGAAGCCTTTCGGAGCTGGTGTCTTCACCTATAAAATGAAGATAATAATTCCCTTTTTCAGAAATATTTTAGGATAGAGCGAGATTATTTGTGAAGAATGTTTTTACTAAAAGAATTTCTCCAGCATCACATTCCATATAATCACACAAACTCCACTCAAGTTGATTGTATGCTTTCCTAAACTAACTGACTCTATTAAACATATGTTTCTTATACATAAAATGGAAATTATTCCTTTAATATCTACTGAGCATGCATAGGGCTACCAGGGAGTTTATAATCTAGCTCAGAAATAATACCTAACATTTAGGGTTATTTTGAGTATTATAAGAAGCAATGCATACACAACACTTAATGTGCTGTGTGGTGCTTAGTTGCACAGTCGTGTCCCACTCTTTACGACCCCATGGACAGCAGCCTACCAGGCTCCTCTATCCACAGGGATTTTCCAGGCAGGAATACTGGAGTGAATTGCCTTACCCTCCATGGTATCTTCCCAACCCAGGGATTTAACTCAGGTCTCCTGCATTGCAGGTGGATTCTTTATGGTGAGGCAACAGGGAAGCCCAAGAATACTGGAGTGGGTAGCCTATGTCTTCTTCAGAGGATCTTCTCAACCAGGGATCAAACTCAGGTCTCCCACATTGTAGGTGGAATCTTTATTGTGTGAGTCACCAGGGAAGCCTAAGAATAATGAAGTGGGTAGTCTATCCCCTCTTTAGCTGAATATTTCTGACCCAGGAATTGAACCAAGGTCTCCTGCATTGCATGCAGATTCTTTACCAACTGAGCTACGGGAAAAGTCCACAACACTTAATAGCCACAAGTAATTACTTTGGACAATTGTTGGCTTTTGTTGTCCTTATTGCATGAGAGAAACCTTAAAAATATCAGAATCTAAAGAAAAAAGTAGTGGAGTGGGACTTAGTGAATGAAGTTGCCTTAGAGAGAAAGGGTAATAGACAAAGGAAACAGGAGTGGGTAGTTGGTGTGAAATGTAATCGGTGACATCTCTAACCTGTTTACCTAGAGAAAAGGGTCTGTGTAAAAAGCGGTAGAGGAAGAAAAAGCATATAAAATTTTAATTGCATTTTATCTAAGACATTGAGGAATTTACGTTTTATACTGTGGACAAGAGGGATTCATGGAACCTTTGAAGTGATACTATTATTATGTGAGTAATCTACACATGGACATCACCAGATGGTCAACACCGAAATCAGATTGATTATTTTCTTTGCAGCCAAAGATGGAGCTCTATACAGTCAACAAAAACAAGACCAGGAGCTGACTGTGGCTCAGATCATGAACTCCTTACTGCCAAATTCAGACTGAAATTGAAGAAAGTAGAGAAAACTGCTAGACAATTCAGGTATGACCTAAATCAAATCCCTTATGATTATACAGTGGAAGTGAGAAATAGATTTAAGGGCCTAGATCTGATAGACAGAGTGCCTGATGAACTATGGAATGAGGTTCGTGACACTGTACAGGAGACAGGGATCAAGACCATCCCCATGGAAAAGAAATGCAAAAAAGCAAAATGACTGTCTAGGGAGGGCTTACAAATAGCTGTGAAGAGAAGAGAAGTTAAAAACAAAGGAGAAAAGGAAAGATATAAGCATCTGAATGCAGAATTCCAAAGAATAGCAAGAAGGGATAAGAAAGCCTTCCTCAGTGATCAATGCAAAGAAATAGAGGAAAAGAACAGAATGGGAAAGACTAGAAATCTCTTCAAGAAAATTAGAGGTATCAAGGGAACATTTCATGCAAAGATGGCTCAATAAAAGACAGAAATGGTATGGACCTAACAGAAGCAGAAGATACTAAGAAGAGGTGGCAAGAATACACAGAAGAACTGTAAAAAATGATCTTCATGATCTGGATAATCACAATGGTGATCACTCATCTAGAGCCAGACATCCTGGAATGTGAAGTCAAGTGGCTCTTAGAATGCATTACTATGAACAAAGCTAGTGGAGGTGATGGAATTCCAGTTGAACTGTTTCAAATTCTGAAAGATGATGCTGAGAAAGTGCTGCCCTCAATATGCCAGCAAATTTGGAAAACTCAGCAGTGGCCACAGGTCTGGAAAAGGTCAGTTTTCATTGCAATCCCAAAGGAAGGCAATGCCAAAGAATGCTCAAACTACCACACAATTGCACTCATCTCACATGCTAGTAAAGCAATGCTCAAAATTCTCCAAGCCAGGCTTCAGCAATATGTGAACCGTGAACTTCCTGATGTTCACACTGGTTTTAGAAAAGGCAGAAAAAACAGAGATCAAATTGCCAGCATTTGCTGGATCATGGAAAAAGCAAGAGAGTTCCNGGCTAACAATTTAACAGTATCTAGAAGCAGCAGCTTGCAGAAGTTTGCAAGGGGGTTACTAGCAAGCTGACAACGTGCTCCGCTAGCAGCGCTAAACGCTGACGCATCAGATCTCGAAGCCCTGGGCACTCTTCGCGAACGCTTGAGGTCGGCGGTTAGCCGCCGAGGGTGGCGTCCTCCTCCCGGCAGGGCGGCGGGTGATGCTGTGCCTTGTTTTGATGGCAGTGGAACTAGTGATTGTAAGCATGAGAGTACAATCAGCTAATTACACTGCCTACAAACCGAGCACCGGGCGCCCGCGGGCTCGAAGCTCTCAGACGGTTCGCAGCGCCGACGCGGTGTCCCCGAGCAGGCGAGCGGGAGGGAGCAAGCCCGCCGCGAGTCCACATTTCCCCGGGGGCGACACCCGACAGTGCCGGGGCACGGGGCCCAGGACGCGGGTCCCCAGAGGACGCTTCCGAGCCGCCCCCAGCGACTCTTGCTCGGCCCGTGGGGCTGCGCGGGGGCCCCCGCCGGACGTGCCGCGCGCGCCTGTTGAGGCCGGCGGGCGGCGCTCCAGCGGCAACCTGCCGCCCGCTGGTTCGGCCCCCACCCCAGGCCCGGGTTCTAGGTCAGCTTTGGTGGTTTAATCGCTAAATCGCCTCCAACTCTTGCGACCTCACGGAAAGAGGAGCCTGACAGGCTGCAGTACATGCGATTCTCCAGGCAAGAATACTGGAGTGGGTTGCCATGTCCTTCTCCAGGGGATCTTCCCAACCCAGGAATCCAGCCCGGGTCAACTTTAGGCAAAACTATTCCTACTTCTGGTATATATTTCAATCCCTGCTATATGTTTTGGAGAAGGTAACGGCACCCCACTCCGGTACTCTTGCCTGGAAAATCCCATGGACGGAGGAGCCTGATAGTCTGCAGTCTATGAGGTCGCTAAGAGTCAGACACGACTGAGCGACTTCCCTTTCACTTTTCACTTTCATGCATTGGAGAAGGAAATGGCAACCCACTCCAGGGTTCTTGCCTGGAGAATCCCAGGGATGGGGGAGCCTGGTGGGCTGCCGTCTATGGGGTCGCACAGAGTCGGACACGACTGAAGCGACTTAGCAGCAGCAGCAGCTATATGTTTAGCCCCTAGGGCCGTTCCACCATCCCTATGTACAACCTAGATGGCAATACAAAATGAACACGCATTATTTACTATACAAGACAGCGCCTAGTAAATATCCAAGGCAGGTAGAAATAGAAGTGAGCAGGGTGGGGCATGAAGGAGAACTATAATCGGTTAGGGAAGTGTCATGGAGGAGGTAGTACTAGAGTAGGTCCTTGAAGCAAGCGTCATTTTGGACGTTCAGGGTGAGGGCTGTGGAGGAAAGACTGTTTTGTGACCAGCTGTATTTTCTTATTCTCTCAGTTCCACATTTGAGGATGTAGATGTGTTTATGTGTGCATTTGGAGTAGATTGAACGAAGAGGAGAGTGAGGATTTCTGGGAGACCTCTACTAATAATTCTTTCCCTTAGTTACTCCTTCCCTTTGTTTTCTTCAGTGCATGAATCAGGAGAGAATAAAGAATATTGTTTGATTACAAACTTTCTGGGGCTCAACTGGAAGTAGCCCTCCCTTTGATCTTTATTGACCCAAATAGCTTAATTCTAAATGATTGTCCACAAAGGAAAACTCCCCAGCTATAGGCTGATTCCCTAAACCCAGCAAGTGGTCTCACAGATGCCACTCAACATGGATAGGCCCAGATGATTTAGATCATTCAACACACATTCCAAACTCACATTCTTAAAACACCAGAAGAACATCTTCTCAAGGATGAATTTGAGTAAGTTATAGCATTATCTTTGAATAGGAAAAACAGTACATTTTTTTTGTTAAATGCATCATTTGCTCTGTGTACACCAAAGTGAAGAGTAAGAAACCAAGTTATAAAATGTACAATACAGAAAATGTTAATTGTAAAAATTAACTTGTTAAATTGCAAAAGGCAGGTTATTTACAACTAACAGTGATTTGTATTCATATCTTTGGGAGAGCATGACGTTGAATATATAAATCCTTCGTAAACCTTTAACATGTACAGTATACTAAGCCATTACATCAGGCAACATGCTGTAATCAGAGTTAGCTAACCTCTAAACTCTCTAGAGATAACTGTAGAGTTCAATTTGTACTTTCTAGTTAAATATACATATATAAATAAAATAGCTTCCATTCCATTAACCATATGCAATCTTATAAGTCTTGGTTAGGATGTGGTTACAAAGGCAATTCTTTCAAATTGTTAGTCATTTTTACCCAATACAGTATTTAATACTTCCTCTTGATTGATATTTTATGATTATTAGCTGCATCTTACATGTCTTACCTGAGCTGAATTGCTGCCATCCAAGGCAGTGGTTGCAGGTAGATGCCTTGAAATTTAGATTTTAAAAACTTTTCTTCAAAGATGATTAAAAAAAAAGGAAAATTCATATATAAAAGTCATCAATATGCATTGCCCACTGAAATCAAACATTTAAAATGCAGTTTATTTTGTAGGTAGTGCAACTAAAAAATTAAAATAACGAGATGAAATGTGTGTGGGATAGTTTTGCTTAAAAAAATAAAGAATGCTTGTTCTTAGGGTTGCTGTTGGTTTGGCCTGCAGTTACTAGAGAAACTCCAAGGATCTCATTCCCTTTATGGTTCATGTCTAGACATGCCTGGAGACCAGGGAGATCCATGATTTAATCTAAGTAAGAATGCTTGTGGTGTTTTTAAATGCCCAAACAGAAGATTGCATTTGTTTTATACAGCACCAGGAAGGTACCATTCAGTGGCTTGTTTACCATTGTATTTGATTTCTGGGCGTTTGGTGATTAGCGAGATGGGGATGTTGTACTAAGGAAAGGAGGTGAGATTGGTTGTTAGGAGGAAAGCAAGAAGAGTGTAGAAAACAAATAGGTCCTGCTTTAGCAAATTTATTATATTGGCTAAACTTATGACTCCTAAATAAAAACTAGAGTGATGAGAGTTGGGAATTACAAAAAATGGTGAAAGCTTATTCACTGCTTTCAACATACACAAATTGCCGTCTAGACATAGATGTGTATAAGAGACAGGTGTGGGGGCGGGGAGGACGCCGCCTGAAGGGGCGGGAGCCTGTCGAGTCCAGGCCCCGGACGAGGAGGCAAGGATCTTGGGAAGTTGTTTTTCTTCGTCTATCGGGAGGGACGAAGCGCTCCTTCTCTCCGACCCCCCCTCCAAGAAACCCCAGGCCCTCCCCCCAGTTTTCAAGACCCATCCCCGTCAGGGAAAACGGCTTGCTGGAATATCAGCTGGTTGGCTCCAGTTTTCTGAAGAGCGGTTGGCCTGGCTGGCCTGTGACATGCCGGAGGAGTGCCCGTGAGGTCCCGGCTGGCCTCTTGTGTTCCCGCTGGGTGCTCTCCCATCGTCGGAGGGCCATTCAGTGGGGGTGGGAGCCAGGTCTTCTTTGAGTCAAGAGAGGGAGCCGGCCAGCTCCTTAGTTAGATGGGAGTGTGGGCCTCCTAAGGTCGAGGCCGTTTCGAGGCTCACCCTCTAGGTCAGCTTTGGTGGTTTAATCGCTAAATCGCCTCCAACTCTTGCGACCTCACGGAAAGAGGAGCCTGACAGGCTGCAGTACATGCGATTCTCCAGGCAAGAATACTGGAGTGGGTTGCCATGTCCTTCTCCAGGGGATCTTCCCAACCCAGGAATCCAGCCCGGGTCAACTTTAGGCAAAACTATTCCTACTTCTGGTATATATTTCAATCCCTGCTATATGTTTTGGAGAAGGTAACGGCACCCCACTCCGGTACTCTTGCCTGGAAAATCCCATGGACGGAGGAGCCTGATAGTCTGCAGTCTATGAGGTCGCTAAGAGTCAGACACGACTGAGCGACTTCCCTTTCACTTTTCACTTTCATGCATTGGAGAAGGAAATGGCAACCCACTCCAGGGTTCTTGCCTGGAGAATCCCAGGGATGGGGGAGCCTGGTGGGCTGCCGTCTATGGGGTCGCACAGAGTCGGACACGACTGAAGCGACTTAGCAGCAGCAGCAGCTATATGTTTAGCCCCTAGGGCCGTTCCACCATCCCTATGTACAACCTAGATGGCAATACAAAATGAACACGCATTATTTACTATACAAGACAGCGCCTAGTAAATATCCAAGGCAGGTAGAAATAGAAGTGAGCAGGGTGGGGCATGAAGGAGAACTATAATCGGTTAGGGAAGTGTCATGGAGGAGGTAGTACTAGAGTAGGTCCTTGAAGCAAGCGTCATTTTGGACGTTCAGGGTGAGGGCTGTGGAGGAAAGACTGTTTTGTGACCAGCTGTATTTTCTTATTCTCTCAGTTCCACATTTGAGGATGTAGATGTGTTTATGTGTGCATTTGGAGTAGATTGAACGAAGAGGAGAGTGAGGATTTCTGGGAGACCTCTACTAATAATTCTTTCCCTTAGTTACTCCTTCCCTTTGTTTTCTTCAGTGCATGAATCAGGAGAGAATAAAGAATATTGTTTGATTACAAACTTTCTGGGGCTCAACTGGAAGTAGCCCTCCCTTTGATCTTTATTGACCCAAATAGCTTAATTCTAAATGATTGTCCACAAAGGAAAACTCCCCAGCTATAGGCTGATTCCCTAAACCCAGCAAGTGGTCTCACAGATGCCACTCAACATGGATAGGCCCAGATGATTTAGATCATTCAACACACATTCCAAACTCACATTCTTAAAACACCAGAAGAACATCTTCTCAAGGATGAATTTGAGTAAGTTATAGCATTATCTTTGAATAGGAAAAACAGTACATTTTTTTTGTTAAATGCATCATTTGCTCTGTGTACACCAAAGTGAAGAGTAAGAAACCAAGTTATAAAATGTACAATACAGAAAATGTTAATTGTAAAAATTAACTTGTTAAATTGCAAAAGGCAGGTTATTTACAACTAACAGTGATTTGTATTCATATCTTTGGGAGAGCATGACGTTGAATATATAAATCCTTCGTAAACCTTTAACATGTACAGTATACTAAGCCATTACATCAGGCAACATGCTGTAATCAGAGTTAGCTAACCTCTAAACTCTCTAGAGATAACTGTAGAGTTCAATTTGTACTTTCTAGTTAAATATACATATATAAATAAAATAGCTTCCATTCCATTAACCATATGCAATCTTATAAGTCTTGGTTAGGATGTGGTTACAAAGGCAATTCTTTCAAATTGTTAGTCATTTTTACCCAATACAGTATTTAATACTTCCTCTTGATTGATATTTTATGATTATTAGCTGCATCTTACATGTCTTACCTGAGCTGAATTGCTGCCATCCAAGGCAGTGGTTGCAGGTAGATGCCTTGAAATTTAGATTTTAAAAACTTTTCTTCAAAGATGATTAAAAAAAAAGGAAAATTCATATATAAAAGTCATCAATATGCATTGCCCACTGAAATCAAACATTTAAAATGCAGTTTATTTTGTAGGTAGTGCAACTAAAAAATTAAAATAACGAGATGAAATGTGTGTGGGATAGTTTTGCTTAAAAAAATAAAGAATGCTTGTTCTTAGGGTTGCTGTTGGTTTGGCCTGCAGTTACTAGAGAAACTCCAAGGATCTCATTCCCTTTATGGTTCATGTCTAGACATGCCTGGAGACCAGGGAGATCCATGATTTAATCTAAGTAAGAATGCTTGTGGTGTTTTTAAATGCCCAAACAGAAGATTGCATTTGTTTTATACAGCACCAGGAAGGTACCATTCAGTGGCTTGTTTACCATTGTATTTGATTTCTGGGCGTTTGGTGATTAGCGAGATGGGGATGTTGTACTAAGGAAAGGAGGTGAGATTGGTTGTTAGGAGGAAAGCAAGAAGAGTGTAGAAAACAAATAGGTCCTGCTTTAGCAAATTTATTATATTGGCTAAACTTATGACTCCTAAATAAAAACTAGAGTGATGAGAGTTGGGAATTACAAAAAATGGTGAAAGCTTATTCACTGCTTTCAACATACACAAATTGCCGTCTAGACATAGATGTGTATAAGAGACAGGTGTGGGGGCGGGGAGGACGCCGCCTGAAGGGGCGGGAGCCTGTCGAGTCCAGGCCCCGGACGAGGAGGCAAGGATCTTGGGAAGTTGTTTTTCTTCGTCTATCGGGAGGGACGAAGCGCTCCTTCTCTCCGACCCCCCCTCCAAGAAACCCCAGGCCCTCCCCCCAGTTTTCAAGACCCATCCCCGTCAGGGAAAACGGCTTGCTGGAATATCAGCTG
This sequence comes from Oreotragus oreotragus, assembly GCA_006410675.1. Classification (NCBI taxonomy): domain Eukaryota; kingdom Metazoa; phylum Chordata; class Mammalia; order Artiodactyla; family Bovidae; genus Oreotragus; species Oreotragus oreotragus. The sequence goes on from SJYX01023118.1 coordinate 207,556, forward strand.
GTTGGCTCCAGTTTTCTGAAGAGCGGTTGGCCTGGCTGGCCTGTGACATGCCGGAGGAGTGCCCGTGAGGTCCCGGCTGGCCTCTTGTGTTCCCGCTGGGTGCTCTCCCATCGTCGGAGGGCCATTCAGTGGGGGTGGGAGCCAGGTCTTCTTTGAGTCAAGAGAGGGAGCCGGCCAGCTCCTTAGTTAGATGGGAGTGTGGGCCTCCTAAGGTCGAGGCCGTTTCGAGGCTCACCCTCTAGGTCAGCTTTGGTGGTTTAATCGCTAAATCGCCTCCAACTCTTGCGACCTCACGGAAAGAGGAGCCTGACAGGCTGCAGTACATGCGATTCTCCAGGCAAGAATACTGGAGTGGGTTGCCATGTCCTTCTCCAGGGGATCTTCCCAACCCAGGAATCCAGCCCGGGTCAACTTTAGGCAAAACTATTCCTACTTCTGGTATATATTTCAATCCCTGCTATATGTTTTGGAGAAGGTAACGGCACCCCACTCCGGTACTCTTGCCTGGAAAATCCCATGGACGGAGGAGCCTGATAGTCTGCAGTCTATGAGGTCGCTAAGAGTCAGACACGACTGAGCGACTTCCCTTTCACTTTTCACTTTCATGCATTGGAGAAGGAAATGGCAACCCACTCCAGGGTTCTTGCCTGGAGAATCCCAGGGATGGGGGAGCCTGGTGGGCTGCCGTCTATGGGGTCGCACAGAGTCGGACACGACTGAAGCGACTTAGCAGCAGCAGCAGCTATATGTTTAGCCCCTAGGGCCGTTCCACCATCCCTATGTACAACCTAGATGGCAATACAAAATGAACACGCATTATTTACTATACAAGACAGCGCCTAGTAAATATCCAAGGCAGGTAGAAATAGAAGTGAGCAGGGTGGGGCATGAAGGAGAACTATAATCGGTTAGGGAAGTGTCATGGAGGAGGTAGTACTAGAGTAGGTCCTTGAAGCAAGCGTCATTTTGGACGTTCAGGGTGAGGGCTGTGGAGGAAAGACTGTTTTGTGACCAGCTGTATTTTCTTATTCTCTCAGTTCCACATTTGAGGATGTAGATGTGTTTATGTGTGCATTTGGAGTAGATTGAGCGAAGAGGAGAGTGAGGATTTCTGGGAGACCTCTACTAATAATTCTTTCCCTTAGTTACTCCTTCCCTTTGTTTTCTTCAGTGCATGAATCAGGAGAGAATAAAGAATATTGTTTGATTACAAACTTTCTGGGGCTCAACTGGAAGTAGCCCTCCCTTTGATCTTTATTGACCCAAATAGCTTAATTCTAAATGATTGTCCACAAAGGAAAACTCCCCAGCTATAGGCTGATTCCCTAAACCCAGCAAGTGGTCTCACAGATGCCACTCAACATGGATAGGCCCAGATGATTTAGATCATTCAACACACATTCCAAACTCACATTCTTAAAACACCAGAAGAACATCTTCTCAAGGATGAATTTGAGTAAGTTATAGCATTATCTTTGAATAGGAAAAACAGTACATTTTTTTTGTTAAATGCATCATTTGCTCTGTGTACACCAAAGTGAAGAGTAAGAAACCAAGTTATAAAATGTACAATACAGAAAATGTTAATTGTAAAAATTAACTTGTTAAATTGCAAAAGGCAGGTTATTTACAACTAACAGTGATTTGTATTCATATCTTTGGGAGAGCATGACGTTGAATATATAAATCCTTCGTAAACCTTTAACATGTACAGTATACTAAGCCATTACATCAGGCAACATGCTGTAATCAGAGTTAGCTAACCTCTAAACTCTCTAGAGATAACTGTAGAGTTCAATTTGTACTTTCTAGTTAAATATACATATATAAATAAAATAGCTTCCATTCCATTAACCATATGCAATCTTATAAGTCTTGGTTAGGATGTGGTTACAAAGGCAATTCTTTCAAATTGTTAGTCATTTTTACCCAATACAGTATTTAATACTTCCTCTTGATTGATATTTTATGATTATTAGCTGCATCTTACATGTCTTACCTGAGCTGAATTGCTGCCATCCAAGGCAGTGGTTGCAGGTAGATGCCTTGAAATTTAGATTTTAAAAACTTTTCTTCAAAGATGATTAAAAAAAAAGGAAAATTCATATATAAAAGTCATCAATATGCATTGCCCACTGAAATCAAACATTTAAAATGCAGTTTATTTTGTAGGTAGTGCAACTAAAAAATTAAAATAACGAGATGAAATGTGTGTGGGATAGTTTTGCTTAAAAAAATAAAGAATGCTTGTTCTTAGGGTTGCTGTTGGTTTGGCCTGCAGTTACTAGAGAAACTCCAAGGATCTCATTCCCTTTATGGTTCATGTCTAGACATGCCTGGAGACCAGGGAGATCCATGATTTAATCTAAGTAAGAATGCTTGTGGTGTTTTTAAATGCCCAAACAGAAGATTGCATTTGTTTTATACAGCACCAGGAAGGTACCATTCAGTGGCTTGTTTACCATTGTATTTGATTTCTGGGCGTTTGGTGATTAGCGAGATGGGGATGTTGTACTAAGGAAAGGAGGTGAGATTGGTTGTTAGGAGGAAAGCAAGAAGAGTGTAGAAAACAAATAGGTCCTGCTTTAGCAAATTTATTATATTGGCTAAACTTATGACTCCTAAATAAAAACTAGAGTGATAAGAGTTGGGAATTACAAAAAATGGTGAAAGCTTATTCACTGCTTTCAACATACACAAATTGCCGTCTAGACATTTTCTAACTTCCATAGCTTTTTTTTTTCCATTTAATTTTAAAAAAATGTTTGGCTGTGCTGGGTTGTCATTGCGGCACTCAGGTTTCCTCTAGCTGTGGTGAGCAGGGGGCTGCTTTCAGTTTGCAGTGCAACAGCTTCTCCTGTTGCAGAGCATGGGCTTTATGGCGTGTGGGCTTCAGTATCTGTGGCTCGGTGGCCAGTAGCCCCGTGGTATGTGGAATCTCCCTGGACCAGGGATTGAACCAGGGTCCCCTGCATTGGCAGGTGGATTCTTAACTACTGAACCACCAAGGAAGTCCTCCATAGCTTTTGTCAGGGAGGAAGACGTGAACAATCAGACTGAGGAGAAATGATTGGAGTTTCAGTTCAGTTCAGTTGATCAGTCGTGTCTGACTCTTTGCAACCCCATGAATCGCAGAACGCCAGGCCTCCCTGTCCATCACCAACTCCCGGAATTCACTCAAACTCACATCCATCGAGTCAGCGATGCCATCCAGCCATCTCATCCTTGGTCCCCTTCTCCTCCTGCCCCCAATCCCTCCCAGCATCAGGGTCTTTTCCAATGAGTCAGCTCTTCGCATGAGGTGGCCAAAGTACTAGTTTCAGCTTTAGCACCATTCCTCCCAAAGAACACCCAGGGGGAGTTTAGCAGTTTCTTTTTAAACCTGTTTTTTTAAAGGGTACGTTTTCTTTTAAGAAATATAAAACCATGTTTTGATTTTTATATAGATCAATAACGATTAGAATATTTTATTAATATTCATGATACTGTAAATAACTAATTTATTTGTTGAAGCAAGACTAGATTGAGTCAGCGTGGTGCCTTTGAAGAACTAAAAATCAATGAATCTGTTTAATTATGAGAGGAGATTTTCTTTTGAGTTAAAATGAACTGCCAGCAACTTTTCTAATTTTATACTTCTGATTCCATTTCATTGTACTCATTAGTAAGAGTGCACCAGATTCTTGATTATCTTCAGTTTCTATTTATTGATTAATCAATACTGTTGCCTTCTATATGAAAATGTTAAATTGATTTATCTTTTAGTAAATCAGAAACAATCTAAAATATACTTGGACTCTTGGTTATGACTTAGGAGCAGGAGCAAGCTTGTTGCATATTTATCTTTAGAGAACACAATCTAGGGATCTATGGTCTATTAATAGCAAGATAGACAATTTCTACACAATATAATTAAGGTAGTGATAGTATATCAATTTTATTAATATATACAATATAATAAGTTGTGCATTATTTATATACTTATATAATATATAATTATCTTAAGTACTAAGATAGTTAGATTAATAAGTGTTTCAAGACTCCTGAATACTAATGTGAACTTTGTTGTTGTCAAGCATTTAGGAAAAAGGAAAGAAGAAAAACACCAATGATTGGCACACAGAGAAGGCCATGTGGAAAATATGGGTCTGAGAAGGAAAAGTAGGATATAGATAAAGGGAGAAGATGGAGAGGATGCTCTTGGTAGTAGGAGCAACTTATGAAGAAAAAAATACAAGCAAATTCATGGAGACTATAATATACCTGATAGATGGGAGAGCAGTGAATGTATCCCCATTGGGGAAATAGTAATAAGATCAGAGAGGCAGTGAAGTAGGAGATAGATCTTGGAGGACTCTAGGTATCAGGCCAGGGGATTTCAATCTTATTCTTCTGTCTGAGGGACCCATGACTTACATGACATGTTGTTTTATGGAGATTAATAAAGTGACATAGATTAGAAGAGGGAGCGACAGAGGAGACTGGAGGTCCATTTAGGAGATTATTTTATTTTTTTTATTTTTTTAAAGTTTTAACATATTTATTACTTGTGATATCATTAAAAACCACCAAAGTCCTAGGAATATATTTTATAAAATATATATAAACCTCTACACTAAAAACTACAGAAAATTATTAAGAAAAACTGAAGAAGATCTAAGTAACAATAGCCCAGGCATAGAGTCACATAGAATATATGGTCTGACTGAGAGAAGCTTTGTGAAGGGAGCTTCATAGGGCTTTGGTAACTAGTTAGAGCAACGAAGGAGAGGACAGAATTAACCTCCAGGTTTCAATGACAACTAGAGATGTTAGCAGGCAGATCTACTTAGAAGAGAATTATGAGGTATTTCAGGTTTAGGTGTGTATAGTTGTAAGTAATGGAAGGACATTGTGATGGAGTTGGGTATTTGGAGGTGGAATTCTGGAAAAAGACCAGAACTGAAAGGAGAAATTTAGTAGTTTTTCTGAAGCTGTAGTAGTTGAAGTCATGAGGCTAAATTAGATTGCCAAGAGAGGTATGTTGTCTTATTTTTCACTGAACCTCCAGCACATGCTGTGGTTCACTCAGGAGTAGGTGACTTCAGCAATGTGCTTTTTTTTTCTTTTAATTTGCTAAAATTGTTTTCTTCTTTTTTTAACTTGGCTGTGCCGGGTATTGGGAGTGCAAAGTCTTAGACACTGGACCCCTGGGAAGTTCCAGTAATGTGCTTTTCTTGAATAGATTATAGAATGAGAAAAGTGAAAGGCTCAGGACCAACTTTGAGAGCATCCATTTCCCATTAAGGGGCTGGCAGGCGGAAATAAACCTTGAGGAGGGTTGGTCCACAAGAGAAGCAGAAGAGTGGACTCTCACAAAAGTCAGACTGTTTTAAACAGGGTCATAGACACAAATGGATTCAAAGGAAACTGCTGCCTTGACACCACCACATCATAAAGTTTGTCAGTGGAATTAGCCAGAGGGCAGAGGGTGACCGCACTGGCTCCACCAGAAGGTTGCTTCAGGGCTTGATTCAGTGGGACTTTCAAGGGGCAATGAACTCCTCTAGGCTATTACTAAACGGATTAACTTTCCTAACCCTATGGCAGAAAGTGAAGAGGAACTAAAAAGCCTCTTGATGAAAGTGAAAGTGAAGAGTGAAAAAGTTGGCTTAAAGCTCAACATTCAGAAAATGAAGATCATGGCATCCGGTCCCATCACTTCATGGGAAATAGATGGGGAAACAGTGGAAACAGTGTCAGACTTTATTTTTTTGGGCTCCAAAATCACTGCAGATGGTGACTGCAGCCATGAAATTAAAAGATGCTTACTCCTTGGAAGAAAAGTTATGACCAACCTAGATAGTATATTCAAAAGCAGAGACATTACTTTGCCGACTAAGGTCCGCCTAGTCAAGGCTATGGTTTTTCCTGTGGTCATGTATGGATGTGAAAGTTGGACTGTGAAGAAAGCTGAGCGCCGAAGAATCGATGCTTTTGAACTGTGGTGTTGGAGAAGACTCTTGAGAGTCCCTTGGACTGCAAGGAGATCCAACCAGTCCATTCTGAAGGAGATCAACCCTGGGATTTCTTTGGAAGGAATGATGCTAAAGCTGAAACTCCAGTACTTTGGCCACCTCATGCGAAGAGTTGACTCATTGGAAAAGACTTTGATGCTGGGAGGGATTGGGGTCAGGAGGAGAAGGGGACGACTGAGGATGAGATGGCTCGATGGCAACACGGACTCGATGGACGTGAGTCTGAGTGAACTCCGGGAGTTGGTGATGGACAGGGAGGCCTGGCGTGCTGCGATTCATGGAGTCGCAAAGAATCAGACACAACTGAGCGACTGCACTGCACTGCACTCCTGCGCTGCAGGCATACTTTTTACCATTTTAGCTACCAGGGAAGCCCAAACACTGTATAGGAGGCCATGACTAAAACTATCCCAAAGAAAAAGAAATGTAAGAAGGCAATGTGGCTGTCTGAGGGTGCCCTACAAATAGCTGAGAAAAGAAGAAAAGTGAAAGGCAAAGAGAAAGGGAAAGATATACCCAACTGAATGCAGAGTTCCAGAGAATAGCAAGGAGAGATAAGAAAGCGTTTTAAAATGAACATGCAAGGATAGAGGAAAACAAAATAGGAAAGACAAGAGATCTCTTCAAGAAAACTAAAGATACCAAGGCAACATTTCATACAAAGATAGGAAAGGACAAAGATAAAGGACAGAAATGACAAGGACCTAACAGAAACAGAAGAAATTAAGAAAAGGTGGCAAGAATACACAGAAGAACTGTACAAAAAAGCTCCTAATGACCCAGATAACCACGATGATGTGGTCACTCACCTAGAGCCAGATATCCTAGAGTGTGAAGTCAAGTGGGCCTTAGGAAGGAAGCATTACTATGAATGAAGCTAGTGGAGGTGATGGAATTCCAGCTGAGCTATTTCAAATCTTATAAGATGATGATGCTATTAAAGTGCTGCACTCATCACACCAGCAAATTTGGAAAACTCAGTAGTGTAAAAGGTTTTCATTCCAATCCCAAAGAATATTCAAATTACCATACACTTGCACTCATTTCACATGCCAGCAACATTATGCTCAAAATCCTAATCCTTCAAGCTAGGCTTCAGCAGGACATGAAGTGAGAACTTCCAGACATATGAGGTGAATTCAAAAAAGGCAGAGGAATCTGAGATCGAATGGCTAACATATGCTGGATTATGGGAAAAGCAAGGGAATTAAAAAAAAAAAAAAGGACTTATGCTTCATTGACTATGCTAAACGCTTTGACTGTGTGGATCACAACAAACTGGAATATTCTTAATGAGACGGGGATACCAGACCACATTACCTGCCTCTGATAAACCTGTATGCCCAACAAGAAGCAATTATTAAAACGGACATGGAACAATGGACTGGTTCAAAGCTGGGAAAAGAGTACATCAAGGCTGAATATTGTCACCCTACTTAACTTACATGCACAGTACATCATGTGAAATGCTGGGCTGGATGAATCACAAACTGGCACCAAGACTGCAGGAGAAATATCAATAACATGAGATACCCAGATGACACCACTTTCATGGCAGAAAGTGAGGAGGAACTAAAGGGCCTTTTGATCAAAGTGAAAGAGGAGAGTGAAAAAGCTGGCTTAAAATTCAACATTCAAAAAATGAAGATCATGTCATCCGGTTCTATCATTTCATCGCAAATAGATGGGAACCTGTGGAAACAGTGTCAGATTTTGTTTTCTTGGGCTCCAAAATCAATGCAGTGACTGCAGCCATGAAATGAAAAGATGCTTGCTCCTTGAAAGAAAAGCTATGACATACCTAGATAGCATATTAAAAAGCAGAGACATTACTTTGCCGACAAAGCTCCATATAATAAAAACTATGGTTTTTTCCTGTAGTCATGTATGGATGTGAGTGTTGGACCATAAAGAAGGCTGAGCACTGAAGAACTTAGGCTTTCAAACTGTGGTGCTGGAGAAGACTCTTGAGAGTACCCTGGACAGCAGGGAGATCAAACCAGTCAATCCTAGAGGAAATCAGTCCTGAATATTCACTGGAAGGACTGAGGCTGAAGCTCCAATACTTTGGCCAGCTGATGCAAAGAGCCTGACTCATCGGAAAAGACCCTGATGCTGGGAAAGATTGAATGCAGGAGGAGAAGGGCATGACAGAGGACGAGATGGTTGGATGGCATCATCAACTCAATGGACATGAATTTGATCAAGCTGCAGGAGATAGTGAAGGACAGGAAAGCCTGGTGTGCTGTAGTCCATGGGGGTCAGAGAGTCCGATGCGACTGAGTGCCTGAATAACAACAACGAAGGCTTCCCTGCTGGCTCAGGTGGTGAAGAATCTGCTGCAATGCAGGAGACCTGGGTTCTATCCCTGGGTCTGGAATATCCCCTGGAAAAGGGAATGGCACCCCCACTCCAGTATTTTTTGCCTGGAGAATTCCATGGATAGAGGAGCCTGACAGGCTACAGTCCGTGGGATCACAGACACAATTAAGCAACTAACACACATACACACAAAGGTACAGTAATCAAAATAGTATGTTAAGGTGGTGAAGAATCTGCTGCAATGCAGGAGACCTGGGTTCTATCCCTGGGTCTGGAATATCCCCTGGAAAAGGGAATGGCACCCCCACTCCAGTATTTTTTGCCTGGAGAATTCCATGGATAGAGGAGCCTGACAGGCTACAGTCCGTGGGATCACAGACACAATTAAGCAACTAACACACATACACACAAAGGTACAGTAATCAAAATAGTATGTTGCTGCTGCTGCGTTGCTTCAGTCATGTCCGACTCTGTGCGACCCCATAGACGGCAGCCCACCAGGCTCCGCCATCCCTGGGATTCTCCAGGTAAGAACATTGGAATGGGTTGTCATTTCCTTCTCCAATGCCTGCAAGTGAAAAGTCAAAGTGAAGTCGCTCAGTCGTGTCCGACTCTTAGCGACCCCATGGATTGCAGCCTACCAGGCTCCTCTGCCCGTGGGATTTTCCAGGCAAGAGTACTGGAGTGGGTTGCCATTGCCTTCTCCAAATAGTATGTTACTGGCATAAAAATAGACAAAAATAAATGAGTGGAACAGAATAGAAAGCCCAGAATGAAAAACCCATGCACATGTGGTCAATTAACTGACAAAAAAGGAGGCAAGACTGTACAATGGTGAAAGGACAGTCTCTTCAATATATGGTGCTGGAAAAACTTTAGTCACATGCTGAAGAATGAATCTGGACCACAGTCTGAAACCATCCATAAAAATTAACTCAAATTGATTAAAGACTCGAGTGTCAGTCCTGAAACAACAGAACACCTAAAAGGAAAGATAGGCAGCAAGCTCCTGCACATCAGTCTTAGAGATGATTTTTTGGATCTAACCCCCAGAGAAAAGTAAATAAATGAGACTGCATCAAACTAAATAGCTTCTGCATATTAAAGGAAACCATCAACAAAGTGAAAAGGCAACCTACTGAATGGGAGAAAATATTGCCAATCATTTATCTGATGAGGGATTAATATCTAAAATTTATAGAGAAATCATACAACTTGATAGCCCCCCCCAAAAAAAATTGCTTAAAGAATGGGCAGAAGACCTGAATATAAACATATTTACACAGAAGCTATGCAGATGGCCAACAGACAACAGATATGAAAAAATGCTCATCACCAGTCATCAGGGAAATGGAAGTCAAAAACCACAGAAGATATCACCTCACACCTGTTAGGATACCTACTGTCAAAAAGACAAAAAAAAATAAGTGTTGGCAAGGATATGGACAAAAGAGAACACTTGTGCACTGCTGGTGGGATTATATATCACAGCATTCATTATGGAAAACAGTATGGACGAGAGTTAAAATACAACTACCACATGATTCAGCAATTTCACTTCTGGTTATTTATCTAAAGGATATGAAAAGAGTACTTCAAAAAGGTATATGCACCCCCATATTCACTGCATTATTTACAGTAGGTGAGATATGAAAGCAACCTAAGTGTCCATTGGTGGATAAATGGATATAGAAGATGTGATACACACACACACACATACAGGATACAATACAGGCATAAAAAGAATAAACCTTGCCATTTGTGATAGCAAGGATGGACCTTGAGGCTATGAGGCTAAGTGAAATAAGTCAGAGAGAGAAAGACAAATAGCATATAATCTCAGTTATATATGAAAGTTAAAACAACAAACAAGCTCATAAATTCAGAGAACACATTGGTGACTGCCAAAAGCAGGGTTTTGGGGATAGGGAGAATTATGAAGGGGGTCATATGCTACAAACTTCCAGTTATAAAATAATTAACTCATATTGATGCAAGGTACAGCATGGTAGATGCAGTTAGTAGTACTCCTTTGCATAGTTGAAAGTTACTAAGAGTAGATCTAAAAAGCTCACATCACAAGAAAAAATGCTGTATATGGTGATGGATGTTGACTAGGATCATTTTGCAATATTCAAAATTCAATATCAAATATTGAATAATAAAAAAGAACAGTATAGCTGGACAGTGTCTTTTCTTTAAAAACGATTTAATAAATAAGCCCATGCTTTTCAACATATTCCAGGTAACAGTTTTAGTACAAATACTCATTTAATCTTTACAATAACTCTAGTGATAACCCGTATTCTGCATAAGTGGAAACTAAGGCAGACAGAGGTCAAATAATTTGATTGGGAGTCATGCAGACAAAATATGATAGAACTGGGATTTGAACTGGAAGGCTGCGTTTATAATCCTAACTACTACATTTCCCACAATGGTATCGTATGTTTCCACTGAGAAATAAAATTTTTATAAACAAAAATTACACCTACTACATACATTTTACACTCATATGCATAAAATGTTTTTGGAAGAATACATGAAAGAGAGTTGATATTGGTTGTCTCTGGAACAGGATACTGCATCACATGGGACAGGGATAAAAAAAAAAAACCCTGTAGGCTCTTTTTAACCATTTGAAATCAGAACCATGCAAATGATGTATTTTTTTTTTTAACCTTCTAAAATTAACACCTCCTCTAAAGAACCATTTTACCCCATGCCTTCTTCCTTGTGCCAACAAAGGTCTGTCTAGTCAAAGCTATGGTTTTTCCAGTGGTCATGTATGGATGTGAGAGTTGGACTATAAACAAAGCTGAGCGCCGAAGAATTGATGCCTTTGAACTGTGGTGTTGGAGAAGACTTGAGAGTCCCTTGGACTGCAAGGAGATCAACCAGTCCATCCTAAAGGAAATCAGTCCTGAATATTCATTGGAAGGCCTGATGCTGAAGCTAAAACTCCAATACTTTGGCCACCTGATGTGAAGAACTGACTTATTTGAAAAGACCCTAATGCTGGGAAAGATTGAACGCAGTAGGAGAAGGGATCGACAGAGGATGAGATGGTTGGATGGCATCACTGACTCAATGGACATGAGTTTGAGTAAACTCCAGGAGCTGGCAATGGACAGGGAGCCTGACGTGCTGTAGTCCATGGGGTCACAGAGTCTGACACAACTGAGGGACTGAACTGAACTAACTTCTTCCCAGTGCAGCAAAGTTCCTTCCCAGCTCTGTCCACCAGAGGGCGCTCAGGAATGCGCACTCCCTCTAGCAGACAGCCCCAAAGCCCAAGTTTCAGGGTTCCAGGGAAGAAAATACTTGCCTCTGTCTTTCTGTTTTTCCTTTAACCCAGATCCCATGAACTCAGGTCTGGCTCCAAATAAGGAAGGGCTGCAACTAAACCAGAGAAGGGCACTCACAGCTGGCTGGTGGAGTATACATTGGCATAAGAACAATCTGGAAGCATCTACAATAATTTAAAATGTTCAATTCCCACTGTTCCACTACTCAGCACTTACCTTCAAAATAAAGCACACTTTCACACGTGCACATTCTTCATAGGAAAGCGGTACATTTGTACTATGGGGAGTTAAGGCACCGTTGAAAGGAAACCACAGAGTCCTACATTGAACGGGCTCAATATAGTGATTACTAAATTACTCTCTATAGTGACCTTGTTGGTTCTCAATGAGAAAAAGGAGTTCCAGAATGATATATAAACATACCTTCTATGTAAGAAAAAAAAAATACAAAGCAATAACAATGTGTGTTTTTGGAGTAAGTTGATAGTGGTGTGTGCACATGCACGCATAGCTCAGTGTACACATTTACATCTCCAAACAAAATCAGCGAAAGAGTTCCAGAAGACTATATGGAACAGCTGTGGTTCCTTTAGGGATGGCTGGTAGTCAGGAAGCACTTTTGATATATTTATGATATGTAAATGTTTTATGGTGAGAATACACCCATGTGGATTGCATCTGGAGTTACAAATGGACAGAACTGAAAAGTATAAATTGAGTGAGCCACCTCATCTAGATTTGAGGCACGGTGGCATATGGCACCTAGGTGGCAGACAGGCGTGTGCACCATCCTGGATAGAATATACCCCAGCCTCATGGAATCAGGACTCCTCTGGAACCTCAGACAGGTTCTGCCCAGGGCACCAGAGCTCTGGTTTCCATGTGGCTTCAGAGCTGTCCTGGAGCTTTCAGCAGCTGCCTGCTTCAGGAGAAGGCAACATGTCCAACAGCAGGACGGGGATGCATTTTGGGACTTCTCCAGACAGCTGAGGGAAGCACATTTCCTGCATGAATTTTTTCTTAATCTCTTCTAATACAATACATATTCCACTAATGTGTTTTATTAATAAAATATAGCTCTCGCACTTAGAACAGTGACTGGTACATAAGGGCTCAATAAGAAAGAAATGGGGCTTCCCAGGTGCTTAACGGTAAAGAATTCACCTTTCAACACAGGAGACATAGGTCGATCCCTGCATCGGGAAAATTCTCTGAATGAGGAAATGGCAAGCCACTCCAGTATTCTTGCCTGGAGAATCCCATGGACAGAGGAGAGAGGGAAAGAGAGAGAGGGAGAAAGAGAGTAAGAAAGAAAAAGAAGGAAGGAAGGAAGGAAAGGAGGAAAAATAGAAAAAAAAAAGAGAGAATGTAAAGAGAAAGGGGAGAAGATAAAACAGAAGAGAGAAGGATCATTTGAAGGGGGCCTGGAGGTCCCATCATAGTGGGTGCTTTTCTGACTAGCTGAACCAAAAATTTATTCGGCTGGTGAGGTCTGGATAACAGCACTGAAAGCTAAAACTCACCTCCAGGCCTTGGTTGATACAGATATGGGGCTGAGAGGGGCTTATGACTTGGTAATGGGATGTCAGACCCAGAGCTAGCGGGCTTGGCAGCTTGAAGAAGGTTGTCTATCAACCACGGCTTGGGCCAGCTCCCAGCTGCTCTACCCTGTGGGGGCACAGAGATGTTCTGCCAAAGTCAAGTCATTTCTCAAGCTCTAATCTGTGGACCAGAAGTGCAGAACACACCACCCACTGTCACCAGATTAATCAAGACACCCAGCATTTAAATCTTTAATCCTCTTTTAAGTCTTTCAGAGAGGTGATGACCTCCCAGGGGCTCTTGGATTTAGATGGGTGGCTATGCTTCTTTTAAAAATAACATAAATTGTTCTGTCTGGGGAAGTCATTCGTATTAATCATATTTAAAACGTGAGTGAAAGGCATGCCAGGGGATGAAGGCAAGAGTAAATAAAATACTGAGGTTTCTCCTGTAGCAATTGTACCTGTTCTCCTGGACTCATGAAACCCAACATTTAAGATGATGCTTCCAAGAATTATGCTGAAAACATAAAACATGGAAATAAGGAACAAGGAATTAGATCCTCTGTACCCTACACACTGGAACTAAGCATTATATATATTGAGATTGAAATGCATTCAAATAGATGGTACCAAAACATTTGTTCCACGGTGGATTTTACAAACACTAGAAATGATCCTACTTAAGTGAACTAGGCACTTAGAGAAGCACCTGGCACAAAGTAGATACTATGCAAGCATTTGCGTCTGCTATTATTACTGTTGTTGGTGTTGTTATTGTCTGTCTATGGGGCATCTTCTGATTCACAGCCTTAATTCACCTAAGTGGCCACTTGTTGGATCTGTGACACTCTGGTGCAACATTCAATGGGGACCCCGAGTTCAATTACTGCTTTGCTCTGACATTTAAAATAACTATAGCTGCTCACACTCTATCCTGGCATCCTCTTTGACTCTATTTGGACCACATTTTAGCAGACATGTTCATTTTGCACTCAGATGGAGGAAAACCAAAGGCACGGCAGAGGTACAATAGAAGGAGGGAGAGAGAAAGATAGACAGAAAAAAGTGTTAGAAGTTGGTGCATGGCCCTGTCGTCTTCTTTGCAGCAAGCACTTCATCAGGAGTCAGGCTTGCTTTCCAGGGTTGAATTATTGATTACATGGGAAGAACAAGAAAGATGGTGTTTGCTTTGTGTTTGAGTCCAGCTCTTTCTGCCTGTTTCTAACACAGCTGGGTCACCTACAGATTGAGCAAGCAGAAAACAAGACACCTGGAAGAACTCTGCCTGAAGTCAGTCCAGCCCAGCGGTGGTCTCAGCCATGGAATTCTATAATACTGAGCCTTGGAACTAGGTTCCCTGACTGGCATTCTGACTCAGAAACCTCAAGGCTGACCTGGCTGGTGGCACACAGGTACAAAAACTCTTTTGTGTTCTGAACTGCTCATGCCGTGCCTTTGATTGGGGTTCTTCTTCATCAAGATTCTTCACTCAGGCACTGGTCATAGAGATGCCCACCCCTGGGTAGGAACAATGCTAGCACTCCAGCAGGTGGGAACCGCTCACCCAATAGTTCTCAGACATCAAGGTGCAGAAGAATTACCTGGGCATGCCCTAAAAGTACGGATTCCCAGAACCAATCCCAGAGGATTCTGACACTGGTGTCTGAACTTCCCAATTGCCACTTTGGGGAGGGAGACAGCACATGCAGACTCTCAATGCACCATGCATCTTACCCACGGAGAAGTCTTTTCACTATCAGCAAAAACATCATCCTGCATTCCCCCACCTGCTTCCGCTCTGCTCTGCAGCAAGGAACCCTCCGACGCCCTGCGGATCCACAGCCATGGACAAACAAGCTGGCTGCTGCTTCACTGCTCACCATGCTGTTCTGTGACACTCTCTCCCTTTCCACCCCACTGTCATGACTACTGACCTGTTGTATCAGCCTCACGAGAGAACAGGCTCCCCCCAAGGACTTCAACCACTGTGGGCAGGAATGTTCACTGTCAACCGCTCAGCTTGTGTGTGAGGTGACCCTGTTCAAAGGGTTTGGGTTGGACATTCAGGACATTCCTGGAGGTGATCAGGCCAATGCTGGTTTGGCCACTGTCCACTAAGGCAGTTTCTTCCATTTCGCCCTTTTATATCTCATGGGGATGGTTTTTCCTGTTCAAAACCTATGCTGTGTATGGTAAGTTTCCTTGTTTTTTTGGTCATGCTGCATGGCACGCGGGATCTTAGTTCCTCAACCAGGGATCAAACCTGCACCTCCTGCAGTGGAACCATGGAGTCTTAATCATTAGAATCATCAGGGAAGTCCGTGTATATGGTGAGTTTCTATTCCAGAGGTCGGCACACTTTTCTTTAATGGACTAGATAGTAAATATTTCGCCCTTTGCAGGTCAAATAATCTCAGTCACAATGATCATTTCTGACATTCCATCACAGAAGCTGCCAGAGAGAGTAGTATGTGGACACACGGGTGTGGCTGTACTCCCATAAAGCTTCATTTACCGAAACGGGCTGTATTACTCTGCTTGGGTTGCCATAACAAAATGCCCCAGAATTCATAGCTTTAACAATAGAAATTTACTTTTGCACAATTCTGTGGCTGGAAGGTTAAGATCAAGGTGCAAGAAAATTAGATTTCTGGCAAGAACCCTCTTCCTGGCTTGAAGACGGCTCTGTCTTCATATGGCCCTTCCTCTGTGGGTGCACAGAGGGCATCTCTCTTATAAGGAGGGCAGTCCCATCTGACCAGGGCCCTACCCCCATGATCTCATCTAATTCTAATTACCTCTCAAAGTCCCCACCTCCAAATGCCATCAATCTTGAGGCATAGAGTTTCACCACACAAATTGGCAAGGAGACAAAATTTACTTCATAACATGGGTGCTGGGCGAGATTTGGCCTGAAGGGCCGTAGTTTCTGACCTCGGTTCTATTCTATCAAAAGTCGATGACTTTTACATTATTAAATCAGTCTCTTGCACCCAATCTTTCCTCTTCAGGTATATGAGAGAAGCAAGCTACCACCAGTTTGGAACACACACTTTTTGAAGAATATCACAGGATCTCCCTGGTGGCCCAGTGGTTAAAAGTCTGCCTGCCAACGACGGGGACACTGGTTCGATCCCCTGGCCCAGGATGATCCCACATGCCTTGGAGCGACTAATTCAGCGTGCTGCAACTTCTGAGCTTGCGCAACCTAGAGCCCACGCTCCACAATAAGGCCAGCTACCACAATGAGAAGCGCATGTGCCTCAGCTAGAGGAGGCTCACTGCAGCGACAGACACCCAGTGCAACTAAAAATAAACAAATAATAGATAACAAAGAAAGGTCTGTGGTAAAACAACATGCACTCATCTTCCCCTGCCAGACCACCACAAGTGCAACTAGCTGTTGAACAACTAACAGGAAGATACTGGAACCCATCCAAAAAAGATATGCCACATCCAAGGACAAAGGAGAAGCCACACAAAGTGGTAGGCATGATTATGATAAAATCAAAGCCCATACTCAGCAGCGGGTGACCCACAAACAGGAGAACAGTAATACCAAAGAAGTTCTCTCACTGTTGTGAAGGATCTAGGCCCTACATCAGGCTCCCCAGTCTGGGGATCTGGCCAAGGGACTGGGGATCCCTAGGGAATCTGAATTTGAAGGCTACCGGAGGGGAAACAGAGACTCTTGGAAGGCACAAGCAAAATTTTGTGTGCATCACGACCCGGGGAAAAGGAGCAGTGACCTCACAGGAGACTGGGCCAGACCCACCTGTGAGTGAGTGAGCATCTCCTGCAGGGGCATGGGTTGGCAGTGGCCCGCCACAAGGAGAGGGGCACTGGGAGCAGCAGTCCTGGGAGATGTGTGTCAGCTTAAGTCCTCTTGGAGTCAACAACAGCCCTACCACAGAACTTGTCGACTCCAGTACTGGGTGGCCTCAGGACAAAGGACAAGAAGGGAGTGCAGCCCTGGCCATCAGCAGATACTTGGATCAAAGTCTCACTGAGCTCAGCCCTGCCCATCAGAGCAAGACCCAGTTTGCCCCACAGCCAGTTTCTCCCAACAGGAAGCTTGCACAAGCCTCTTATCTCTATCTACCAGAGGGCAGACAGAAGAAGTAAGTACTACAATCCCATCAGCCTCCAAAACTAGTATCACAATCACAGAAAGCTACCCAAAATAAAAGAAACAGGATTATGTCCCAGATGAAGGACCAAGATAAAGTGAAAGTGAAATCACTCAGTCTGACTCTTTGGGATCCCAGGCTCCTCCATCCATGGGATTTTCCAGGCAAGAATACTGGAGTGGGTTGCCATTTCCTTCTCCAGGGGATCGAACCCCAGTTCTCCCACATTGTAGGCAGACCTTTACCTTCTAAGCCACCAGGGAAGTCCAAAATAAAAGAAAAAGGATCATGTCCCAGATGACAAGATGAATCCTCAGAAAAAACAGAACTAAAACAACTAAATTAAGTGGAGCTAGGCAATCTCCCAGAAAAACAATTCAGAATAATGACAGTGAAAATGATCCAGGATCTTGGGAAATGAATGGAGAAGATGCAAGAGAAGAACTAAAGAACAAACAGATGGACAATACACTAGAAAGAATCCACAGCAAAATAACTGAGGCAGAAAGAATGGGCAAGTGACCTGGAAGACAGAACGGGGGAAATCAGTGCTACAAAACAGAATATAGAGAGAAGAATGAATGAAAAGAAATGAAGTCAGACCTTTGGGACAGCATTACATGCACCACTATTTGCATTATAGGGGTCTCAGAAGAAGAAGAGAGAGAAAGGATCCGAGAAAATATCTGAGGAGATAATAGCTAAAACTTCCCCAACACGGGAAAGGAAATAGTCAGACAAGTCCAGAAGGCCAGAGAGTCCCAGGCAGGATAAACCCAAGGAGGAACACACTGAGACTCATAGTTATCAAACTGATAAAAAAACTAAAGACAAAATTTTAAAAGCAACAAGGGAAAAAAGACAACATACAAGGGAAAACCCAAAGGGTTATCAGCTGACTTCTCAACACAAACTCTACAAGCCAGAAGGGACTGACACGATATACTCCAACTGATGAAAGGAAAGAACCTACAACTAAGAATATTCTACCTAGCAAGACTCTCATTCAGATTTGATGGAGAAATCAAAAGCTTTCCAGACAAGCAAAAGTTAAGAGAATTCAGGACCACTAAACCAATTTTACAACAAATGCTAAAGAAACTTCTCTAGGCAGGACACAGAAAAGATATAACAAAAAATAAACCCAAAAGAATTAACAAAATGGTAATAGGATCATATATATCAATAATTACCATAAATGTATTAAATGTACCAACCAAAAGACACAGACTGGTTGGGTGAATACAAAAATAAGACCCATATATAAGTTGTCTACATGAGATCTACCTCAGACCTATGGACACTTACAGACTGAAAGTAAGGGAATGGGAGAGGGTATTTCATGCAAATGGAAACCATAAGAAAGCTGGAGTAGCAATACTGATATCAGGCAAAATAGACTTTAAAACAAAGACTGTTATAAGAGACAAGGAAGGACACTAAGCAATGATCAAGGATTCAGTCCAAAAAAAAATATAACAAATACATATGCACCCAACATAGGAGTGCTGCAACATTTAAGGCAAATACTAACAAACATAAAGGAAGAAACTGAGAGTTCAGTTCAGTCGCTCAGTCGCGTCCGACTCTTTGCAACCCCATGAATCGCAGCACGCCAGGCCTCCCTGTCCATCACCATCTCTCGAAGTTCACTCAGACTCACGTCCATCGAGTCCGTGATGCCATCCAGCCATCTCATCCTCTGTCGTCCCCTTCTCCTCCTGCCCCCAATCCCTCCCAGCATCAGAGTCTTTTCCAATGAGTCAACTCTTCCCATGAGGTGGCCAAAGTACTGGAGTTTCAGCTTTAGCAACATTCCTTCCCAGGAAATCCCAGGGTTGATCTCCTTCAGAATGGACTGGTTGGATCTCCTTGCAGTCCAAGGGACTCTCAAGAGTCTTCTCCAACACCCCAGTTCAAAAGCATCAATTCTTCGGCACTCAGCTTTCTTCACAGTCCAACTTTCACATCCATACATGACCACAGGAAAAACCATAGCCTTGACTAGG
>SJYX01023118.1:231794-292127 GCA_006410675.1 Oreotragus oreotragus
GTTAGGTGCCCAATATGCTACTGGAGATCAGTGGAGAAATAACTCCAGAAAAAATGAAGGGATGGAGCCAAAGCAAAAACAATACCGAGTTGTGCATGTGACTGGTGATAGAAGCAAGATCCGATGCTGTAAAGAACAATATTGCATAGGAACCTGGAATGTCAGGTCCATGAATCAAGGCAAATTGGAAGTGGTCAAACAAGAGATGGCAAAGGTGAACGTTGACATTCTAGGAATCAGCGAACTAAAATGGACTGGAATGGGTGAATTTAACTCAGATGACCATTATGTCTACTACTGCGGGCAGGAATCCCTCAGCAGAAATGGAGTAGCCATCATGGTCAACAAAAGAGTCCAAAATGCAGTACTTGGATGCAATCTCAAAAACGACAGAATGATCTCTGTTTCCAAGGCAAACCATTCAATAACACAGTTATCCAAGTCTATGCCCCAACCAGTAATGCTGATAAGGATTAGTCTCCAAAATTTATGATCACCTTATGATGCTTAATAGCATCAAAACAAGCCACCCACTAAAGAAAAAATGGGCAGAATACCTGAATAGACATTTATCTTAAGAGGACATACAGATGGCCAATAGGCACATGAAAAGATGTTCCATACTGCTAGTTATTAGAGAAATACAAGTCAACACTACAATGAGATATCACCTCACACTGGTCAGAACAGCTATCATCAAAGAAGCCACAGACAACAAATGTTGCAGAGGGTGTGGAGAGAAGGGAACCCTCCTGCACTGTTGGGGGGAATGTAAATTGGTGCAGCCACTATGGAGTACAGTATGGAGGTTCCTTAAAAAATTAAAAATAGAGCTACCATATGACCCTGCAATCTCACTCCTGGGCATATATCTAGAGAAAAGCATGGCCCCAAAAGATACATGCACCCCAATGTTCATTGCAGCACCATTTACAAGAGCTAAGACATGGAAGCAAGGACATGTCTATCGACAGAGGAATGAATAAACAAGATGTGTTACATCTATACAATGGAATATTACTCAGCCATTAAACAGAATGAAATAATACCTTTTGCAGCAACATGGATGGACCTAGACAGTGTCATACTGAGTGAAGTAAGTCAGACAGAGAAGGAGGAGGATAGTTAGGGACTCTGGGAAGGTCAGGTACACACTGCTGTATTTAAAATGGGATAACCAACAAAGACCTATTGTACAGCACGTGGGCCTCTGCTCAATGTTATGTGCCAGTACGGACGAGAGGAGGGTTTGGGGAGGGGGGAATGGATACATGTATATGTATGGCTGAGTCCTTTCACTGTTCACCTGAAACAATCCCATTTTTAATCAACTATAGCCCAATACAAAATGCTTTTGTTTAAAAAAAATTAAACTAAAATTATAAAAAGAAAGGTCTGCATGTCTTAAGAAAATAGAAGAATATCATAAAGGAGCTCTCTGGGTCCCACAGGTGTCAAGGGTCCTTTACCAAAGATTTTGTTAGCATTACAGGATTTGCAGAATCTTATCTATATTTTAAACACTTTTGAATTGAACTCTCTATAGAAAGCACATTTTTAACAGCATACAAAAACTTTGCAGATGGCTTGGAATCTATGGGGGTGCAGACAGCTTGAAGGGAAACTGAGAAAAGGTAAAGTTGGAGCCACTGCCTGAGTACTGTTTCTAGTGCAAGCAGGATGCAAGTTTGTCGAGCAAGACTTCCATTTAGTTAACCTATAGTTCTGTTCTATTCAAAGCCAAAACTGTTCCACGGTCCTTTCTTCAGCGTCTCCAATGTAACCAGACGTCACCTCAGTTGTGTAAGAAGCCACTTTAGTTTTAGCAGGTTATGTCTTCTGTAATATCCGTATTTTAACGGTGGTGAATCGAGATAATTGCTTGGACTTCATTGTTCTTACTTTCTGTTTTCAAGGGAACCTCTTAAGGTACAGTATAAATATTGATGTGGTAACTTGTTCCCCCTCTGAGCATAATTATAGTTTTCTAGATGTACTTTCAGGCATTTTCTGGTTTTCTAAGCCTTCTTAAAAACATCATAGTTGAGAAGGAAAAAGTTAATAATTTGGTTTTGTTCAGAAAATACCATTTTCAAATGCATTTATATTGCCAAAGAGATAATGTGGCAGTTAAAGTGGCAACATCACTTACAAAGAAGATATTTGATAATATGAGGGGCTATTGTTCAATTCTTTTTCTGATGCATTATTTTTTGACCTACCAAAATGTTCACTTGGGCTCAAAAATCCCATTCATGGTTGCTGGCAAACACAATGGGAAATATTTGATCATAAGCTAAGCAAAGGGAGTTTCAATAATAAAGTGAACTCAGTCGTTTTACCAATGAACATCATCTGGAAAGAATTATACTCATTGCAATGTAAAGAAATACTACTGGGCTAAGTGCCAGAGATCAGAGTATTGCATTAATTTTTCCCATCAAGTTCTGGGTCTTAAAGAAGGCTTGATCTTCTCATTTATAGACCCCAGTTCCTTGTCTATGAAATGGGTGGAGGAAGCTGATGTGAATAAAGTCCAAGTTTCATTTTGCTTCTGACATAATTCTTTATCCAGTGGAAAGACCATGAATGCTGGAATCCAACAGACCTATACTAGAATGCTTGCTGGAGAAAACTGAACAATGCACTTAATATTTAACTTCTCTAAGCAATAGTTTATCCTCTTGAAAAGAGAAAACTAAACCATTAAAAAATATATTTTATATAAAAATGAGTTTTTATAATTCATTATAAAATAACTCAGGGTTTAAAAAAAAATAAAAATGAAGATTAAGAGGATGATGCATGCAAAGCCCCTGTGACCATACTAGCCCATAGTATATGCCTAAGAAACGTCAACTTCCTGGGCTTGAGGGTTTTTCTGTTTTTTGTCTATTTGTTAATTAAAAATGCATAGCTACAACAGAGAAATTATAGAGAGAACTGGGAGATGTGGAAAATTCAAGATGACTTTGGACTATCTTGTAGTACTCCAAATAAGGAAGTGCTCAAAAAAGGATGAGGCATGTTGAAAGGACACAAAACTCAACCTTCCAGTGGACAGCTGGAGCAGTTTGAACAACAAAAGTAACAAAGGTACTATATATTAGAATCCATGGAATAAAGTGAAAACCCATAAGCTCATACTGATATAAATAATAAATAAATATTTCAAAGAGAAGGGTCAGCTCTTCCTTACAAAATAATTCCAAGTAATAAATGCAGAAGGAAGAGAGAAACAGAAATTAAGATTGCACTACCGCATGCTGGGGGCTTCCCAGGTGGCACTGCTGGTAAAGAAGCTTCCCAGGTGGCACTGCTGGTAAAGAATCCACCTGCTAATGCAGGAGACACACAGATGCAGGTTTGATGTGTGGGTCAGGAAGATGCCCTGGAGGAGGGCATGGCAACCGACTCTAAGACAGCAGAGCCTGGTGGGCTACAGTCCAAAAACTAAGATCATGGCAGCCGGTCCCATCACTTCATGGCAAATAGATGGGAAAAAGATAGAAACAGTGATAGACTTTATTTCCATGGGCTCCAAAATCACTGTGGACAGTGACTGAAGCCACAAAATTAAAAGACACTTGCTCCTTGGAAAAAAAGCTATGGCAAACCTGCTGCTGCTGCTGCTAAGTCACTTCAGTCGTGTCTGACTCTGTGCGACCCCATAGATGGCAGCCCACCAGGCTGCCCCGTCCCTGGGATTCTCCAGGCAAGAACACTGGAGTGGGTGGCCATTTCCTTCTCCAATGCATGAAAGTGAAAAGTGAAAGTGAAGTCGCTCAGTCATGTCCGACCTTTAGCAACCCCACGGACTGCAGCCCACCAGGCTCCTCCGTCCATGGGATTTTCCAGGCAAGAGTACTGGAGTGGGGTGCCACTGACAAACTTAGACAGCGTATTAAAAAAAAAAGAGAGAGAGACATCCCTTTGCCAACAAAGGTCTGTACAGTCAAACTATGGTTTTTCCAGTAGTCATGTATGAATATGAGAGCTGGGCCATAAGGATGGCTGAGCGTTGAAGAACTGATGCTTTTCAGCTGTGGTGACTCTAGAGAAGACTCTTGAGAGTCCCTTGGACTGCAAGGAGATCCAACCAGTCAGTCCTAAAGGAAATCAGTCCTGAATATTCACTGGAAGGACTGATGAAGCTGAAGCTCCAAATCTTTGGTCACCTGATGCGAAGAACTGACTCATTTGAAAAGACCCTGATGCTGGGGAAGATTGAAGGCAGGAGAAGAAGGGAATGATAGAGGATGAGATGGTTGGATGGCATCACCAACTCGATGGACATGAGTTTGAGAAAACGCTGGGAGATGGTGAAGGACAGGGAAGCCTGGCGTGCTGCAGTCCGTGGGGTTGCAGAGAGTCAGACACGACTGAGCAACTGAACAACAGCGCACTGGCAGAGGCTAAAATCACTGAACAAAGCTTGAGGAGAAAGAGGATATTTGCGGAGTTTCAAATTATCTTCTTTAAATAATGTATTAGTTAAAAGGGCAGAAACAGTCATTTTACAGTGGAGAAGCCCAGAAAACCACGTAATTAAGTGGTTGAAGTTAACATCCCCAGCAAGACATAGTGACATCACACATCCCTTGATGTGACGCACAGATAAGCAACGGCACATCCCTTCTGAGTATTCCTGTTCCCTCATTCTCATCATAGAAAGACACCAGGCCAACCTAAATTGAACAACGTACAAAGAGCTGACCAATCCTCTTCAAAACAGTCAAGACTCCAAAAGACACAGGTACGCCAGTGTTCGTAGCAGCACTACTCTCAATGGCCACGACACGAAACAACTCCACTGACAGATGGATGGATAAAGAAGATGTGGAATACATACTAGGGTGCCAAGTCAGTCTTGAAAATTTCAGAATATAGACATTATCTCAGACATCTTTTCTGACCACAACAGCATGAAACTAGAAATCGATCACGGGGTGGGTGGGGAGAGAAAAAATAATTACATGGAGACTAAAGCACATACCACAATAGGTCAACAATGACATCAAAGAGAAAATAAAAATACCTTGAGAAAAATGACAATGAAAACAAAACCATAGAGCATCTATCAGAAGCTTATGGAAGTACTTCTTAGAGGGAAGTTCATAGCAATGCAGGCTTTCATCAAAAAACAAGAAAAACTTCAAATAAACAACCTACCTTACCACTTAAAAGAATTAAAAAAGGAAGTACAAACAAAACCAAAAGTCAGTAGAAGGAAGAAAATAAGCCTCAGAGAGAAATTAAATAGATTAAAAAACGACAGGAAAAAATCCATAAAACCAAGAGCTGGTTTTTTGAAAGGATAAACAAGATTGACAAACCTCTGGCCAGGCTCACAAAGAAAAGAGAGAGACCTTGAATAAAGATAAGAAGTGAAAAAGGAGAAATCTCAACCAATCCTGCAGAAATACATAAAACCATAGGGAATATTGTGAATAATTTATATGTCAACAAATTTGACAACCTAGAAGAAATGGATGTTTCTAGAAACATACAGTCCACCAAAACTGAATCAAGGAGAAATAGATAATTTGAACAGACTGATCACTAGAAGTGAAATAGAATGAGTAATTTAAAAGCTCCCCACATACAAAAGTCCAGGACCGGATGGCGTCACAGGTGAGTTCCATTAAATAAGGAAGAAGTGGCACCAATCCTTTTCAAAACACTGAAGATGAGGGAATACACTCAAAGACATTCTATGAAACCATCATCACCCTGATTCCAAAACTAGACAAGACTTCACTAAAAAATAAAAAATTACAGGCCCGTATCTTTGATGAATATAGATGCAAAAATTCTCAACAATAGCCAGCTAAACCAGCAACACATTAGAAAGATCATACACCATGACCAAGTGGGCTTCATCCCAAGTTCATCAAGGATGGTTCAACATATGCAAATCAATGTGCTGCGCTAGCGAAACAAAAGACAAAAACCACATGACATCTCAACAGATGCAGAAAAAGCATTTGACATAATTCAACATCAATTCATGATAAAAACACTTACCAAAGTGGGTAGAGACAGAACATATCTCTAAATCATAAAAACTATTTATGAAAAACCCACAACCAATACAATACTCTATAGTGAAAAGCAGAAAGCCTTCTTGTTAAAATCTGAGACAAGTCAAGGATGCCCACTCTCCCCTCTTCTATTCGACCTAGAATTGGAGGACCTAGTCACATCAATCAGACAAAAAAGAAAAGAAATAAAAGGTATCCAAATTAGAAGAGAAGATGTAAAACTGTCATTGCATGCGGATGATATGATAGCATATAGAGAAAACCCTAACGACTTCACAGACAAACTATCAGAACTGATAAATCCAGAAAGGCAGCAAGATACAAGACTGACATACAGAAATTGGCTGCATTTCTTTACACCAACAATGACATACCAGAAATGGAATTTAAAAATCAATACCTTTCAAAATCTAACTCTAAACAATAAAATACTTAGGAACAAACCAGACCAAGGAGGTGAAAGACTTATATGTTGAGAACTATAAAACATTAATAAACTGAAGATGATTCAAAGAAATAGAAAGGTATCTCATGTTCTCAAATTGGAAGAAGACAGTTAAAATTATATTACCTTAAAGCAATTTACAGATTTAATGTGAATCCTATCAGATTACCCATGACATATTTGTTCTATTCATGAAGTATGTATGGTCAGTCATGTCCCACTCTCTGCAATCCCATGAACTGTAGCTGGCCAGGCTCCTCTGTTCATGGAATTTTCCAGACAGGAATATTGGATTGGGTTGCTATTTCCTTCTTCAGGGGATCTTCCCCACCAAGGGACTGAACTCACATCTCCTACACTGCAGGTGTACTCTTTACTGCTGAGCCACTGGGGAAGCCCTCTACTCATGGAACTAGAAGAAATAACTCTAAAATTCATCACTTCAGTTGCTCAGTTGTGTGTGACTCTTTGCAACCCCATGAACTGCAGCACGCCAGGCCTCCCTGTCCATCACCAACTCCCAGAGTCCACCCAAACCCATGTCCATTGTGTTGGTGATGCCATCCAACCATCTCATCCTCTGCTGTCCCCTTCTCCTCCTGCATTCAATCTTTCCCAGCATCAGGGTCCTTTCAAATGAGTCAGCTCTCTGCATCAGGTAGCCAAAGTATTGGAGTGTCAGCTTCAACATCAGTCCCTCCAATGAACACCCAGGACTGATCTCCTTTAGGATGGACTGGTTGGATTTCCAAGGGACTCTCAAGAGTCTTCTCCAACACCACAGTTCAAAAGCATCAATTCTTCTGTGCTCAGCTTTCTTTATAGTCCAACTCTCACATCCATACATGACCACTGGAAAAACCATAGCCTTGACTAGACGGACCTTTGTTGGCAAAGTAATATCTCTGCTTTTTAATATGCTGTCTAGGTTGGTCATAACTTTCCTTCCAAGGAGCAAGTGTCTTTTAATTTCATGGCTGCAATCACCACCTGCAGTGATTTTGGAGCCCAGAAAAATAAAGTCTGACACTGTTTCCACTGTTTCCCCATCTATTTCCCATGAAGTGATGGGACAGATGCCATGATCTTAGTTTTCTGAACATTGAGCTTTAAGCCAACTTTTTCACTCTCCTCTTTCACTTTCATCATATGGGACCATAAAAGATCCAGAATTACTAAACCAATCCTGAGAAAAGAAGAGCAAATCATGAGGCAGGTAATACTACAAAGCCACAGTAACCAAAACAGCATAATATTGGTACAAAACAGATACATGGATCAATGGAACAGAGAACCCAGAAATAAAGCAACAAACCTGTGGTCAATTAACCTTCAACAAAGGAGGCAAGAATATACATTGGGAAAAAGAAAGTCTCTTCAGCAAGTGGTGTTAGAAAAGTTGGACAGCCACATATACATCAATGAAGTTAAAACACACCTCCGCACCATACACAAAAGTAAACTCAAAATGGCTCAAAAACTTAAACATAAGATGTAGCATGATAAAACTCCTAGAGGAGAGCATAGGTAAAACATTCTCTGACATAAATTGTACCAATGTTTTCTTAGGTCAGTCTCCCAAGGCAAGAGCAATAAAAGCAAAAATAAACAAATGGGACCTAATCAAACTTACAAGCTTTTATACAGCAAAAGAAACCATAAACAAAAAGACAACCTACAGACTGGTAGAAAATATCTGCAAATGATGTGACTAACAAGGGCTTAATTTCTAAAATATACAAACAGCTCATATAACTTGACGACAACAAAAACAACCCCAGCAAAAAATGGGCTGCTGCTGCTGCTGCTGCTGAGTCGCTTCAGTCGTGTTCGACTCTGTGCGACCCCACAGACAGCAGCCCAACAGGCTCCCCTGTCCCTGGGATTCCCCAGGCAAGAACACTGGAGTGGGTTGCCATTTCCTTCCCAATGCATGAAAGTGAAAAGTGAAAGTGAAGTCGCTCAGTCGTGTCCAACTCTTAGCGACCCCATGGACTGCAGCCTACCAGGCTCCTCCGTCCATGGGATTTCCCAGGCAAGAGTACTGGAGTGGGGTGCCATTGCCTTCTCCAAAAAATGGGCAGAAGAGCTAAATAGACATCTCTCCAAAGAAGACATACAGATGGCCAATAGGCACATGAAAAGATGCCTAACACTGCTAATCATTAGAGAAATGCAAGTCAAAACTACAATGAGGTATTACCTCACTCTGGTTAGAATGGTTATCATTAAAAAGTCTACAAATTACAAATGCTGGCGAGGATGTGGAGAAAAGGGAACCTTCCTGCACTGTTGGTGCGAATGTAAACTGGTACAGCCACTATGAAAAATAGTATGGAGTTTCCTCAGAAAACTAAAAATAGAGTTACCATATGATCAGCAATCCTACTCCTGTGTGCATATCCAGACAAAACTATAATTCAAAAAGATAAACACACCCCTATGTCATAGTAGCACTAGTCAGAATAGCCAAAATATAGAAACAACCTAGATGTCCATTCACAGATGAATGGATTAAGAAGATGTGGTACAAATATATGATGGAATATTACTCAGCATGAAAATAATGAAATAATGCCATCAGCAGCAACGTGGATGGGCCAGGAGATTATCAGACTAGCGAAATCAGAAAGAGACAGATACCATATAATATCACTTATATGTGGAATCTGAAATCTGACACAATTGAACCTGTTTATGAAACACACTCACAGACAGAGAGAACAGGCCTGTGGCCAAAACGGAGGAGGCTGGGGAATGCATGGAATGGGAAGTTGGGGTTAGCAGCTGTAAACCTTTATATACAGAATGAAGGTGAAGGTGAAGGTGAAGTCGCTCGGTCGTGTCCGACTCTTTGCGACCCCGTGAACTGTAACCTACTAGGCTTCTCTGTCCACAGGATTCTCCAGGCAAGAATACTGGAGTGGATTGCCATTTCCTTCTCCAGGGGATCTTCCCGACCCAGGGCTCGAACCCGGGTCTCCCGCATTGGAGGCAGACGCTTTAACCTCTGAGCCACCGAAGTCCTACTGTATACCTGGTAGGCTACAGTCCATGGGGTCGCAAAGAGTCGGACACGACTGAGCAACTTCACCTCACCTCACTGTGTACCATAGAGAATTATATTCAGTATCCTCTGATAAACCATAATGGGAAAGAATATTTAAAAAGGAATGTATATATGTTTAAAAAAGAGAAGAGACAAAGACAGAATAGAATATTACCAGGCATTAAAAAGAATGAAATAATACCATTTTTTGGCAGCATGGATGGACCTAGAGATCTGTCATACTAAGTGAAGTAAGTTATAAAGAGAGAGGCAAGTGCCATAATGACATCACTTATATGTGGAAATCTAGAAAACAGTACAAATGAACTTATTTACAAAACAGAAACAGATTCACAGACAGAAAGCAAAGTTATGATTACCGAAGGGGAGATGGATAAATTGGGAGCATGGGATTAACAGATGCGTACTACTATATAAACAAGGATTTACTGCATAGCACAGGGAACTATATCAATATCTTGTAATAAAGTATAATGGGAAATAGTTGAAAAAAGAATACACACACACATGTATATATAACCGAATGACTTTGCTGTATTCCTGAAATTAACACAATCAACTGTACTTCAATGAAAAAGGAAACTGTTAAGATTACAAAAGACAAAGAAAGGATGAGGAACCGGTAACTGAGATTAGAGGAGAATATGGAGACGTGACCATGAAATGCAACGTGGGATCCTAGAGAGGACACTGGAACAGAAAAAGGAAAAATGAATGGGATCCAACACTAACCGTGCTTGAATTAACAGTATGGCGCCAATGTTAATTTCTTAGTTTTGATCATTGTACCATGGTGATGCCAGTTGTTATTATTAGCAGAAGCTGGGTGAAGGGTATATGGAAACTCTCTACTACTTCGGCAGCCTTTCTGCAAGTCTCAAATTATTTCAAAATAGAAAGTTTTCATAGAAGACACTAGTATAGATGAGGGAGAAGTCTATGTCATTGTTCTATGGTCTACCCAAACAAATGCTTCAGTGAAACATGACTGGCCACTGTTCATGCTGATAGCCAGTACAGGGAGTGTGTAGATCTATGTAGGTGAGAGATGTGGCCCCAAATATGTGTTCTTTGATTACTTCCTTCTCACCTCAAAGACCTTTATGGTTCCAGAAATGACTATTTTTCAGTGTGATGGGCTTGAGGGAAGATTACTGGCGGGGGTGGGTTGCGGGGGTGGTTTTCCTTCTATTCTAATGTTCCCTCAACTGGTGTAACTCCTGGCTTCCCTAGACCTCAAATTCCTTTTCCCCGAAGGAGGCAGAGTGACATATCTGACCGGTTAACTTAGGAAGAATAAACTGGGCACATGTTGCTTACCCTCTTCCTTGTCCCTCACAGCAAATAGGTGTTCCGCCCTGCTCCCCAGGGCAAGACACTTCCCTCGCTGGCTTTGTTTGACTGGGTAAACCAGCTAATTTGAAGAAGCTAATTTAGAAACCTGTTTGACTTTCGCCCCAAAGCTAGTCCCTCCAACCTAGTCTTTCTCAGTAACACTGGTGATGTTTTGGGCCTTCTCTGCCTTGTTCCTTTATTTCTCAGTTTGCTCAGAACCTGGGTAAGAAAGAAGGCTGATAACCCTTGGGTGCCCTCTAAACCCCACCAGGATCTATCTGACCCAGTTTACATAGCGTCCTAGAACTTAACTCTATAGTGATTCTCTGCAGGATGGGGAAGTACTTTCCAACTCATCTTCTGCTCCAAATAGCCTCTGGACCTTGAGAATCAGAAACGAAAACCACTTAACGCTGCTTTTGTTGAGTGAATCGAGCTGAATCGGGGCAGAAAAAGGACCTTGCGTATTGTGTATCCCCTTCACCTCCACACACATATATTGATTCATGCAACTTTGGAGAGTCCCAGAGAGTGTGGGACTACAGTTCTACTATGACCTACTTGCTAGCATGCTTTCAAACCACATAAGTTATTTTCCTAATTTTCTCACTTTACTCTCTGCCCCAATGTAAAGCATGCATCTTCTCTTCTTTATGGACTATCATTCATGTATCTTTTCCTCTGCTCTCTTTGCTGGTACAGAGATGAAAATTCCTAAAGACAGCCTTTAATAGCCCATTACTTTTCACCCCATGTTATATAATTTAGTTTTAAAGTCGAACTTCAATGGCAAACTGCTTCTTGTGTGAATGCCCATCTGGGAGTAAGACTAATCTTCCCCTACTCGAAAAATAACCAACACTTACTGCACTGGAGTTATGATTACATTACAATAAATATTCCATGCAGGACTAGGAACAGCTCCTCAAAGAAAAATGCTTGGAAACGGGTAATTGGAATGAACTATATGCATTTTCAGTGAGTTTTGAAAGAAACTGGGAGAAAAAAGATCTTCGATTTGTTCTCAAGTATTTTTTTCTTAAAGAACACCGTGCAAGAAATTTTGATAGTCTCTGCATTCTAATGGGGACATCTTGGGAAGAAGAGGCTCATCTATATGAACTTGTGCCTCGTTAGTGCCATGATGGGCACCATTTATCAGACATAAAGGCAGGAGGAGACCTGGGAGGTAGACGTTTCCTGGACAGCTCTGTGTTCTGACTCCTAAGTACTTTTCTTTTACTGTGGATGTGAATATTTTAAAATCCAAAGAAGCCACCCTCCACTGGAGCTGCAGATTACCACAGGAACCAAACAAGAATGCTAACAGTCCTTTTTTTAAAGGCCTAAAAAAAAGAGGAAGTGACAAAGTCTGCACAGTACATCCGTCCTGATGCCCAGCTATCCTCCCATCCTGGGCTAGTTGGTGGAACCAGAAATTGAGGGGAGCCCCAAAGCACTCCTCTGACCCCTAAGAGTAAAAACAAACGTGTCTGTTTGAACAACAGCCACATCGTCAAGAAAACAGACATGAAACAAGATAATGCAAGGACCTTCTTTTTTCACATAATAGGGATGTGTTAACTTCATTATTCAGAAGCCTTTGATTTTGTTGTTGAGTTTAATTTTCAAGGCTGTTAACCACTGATGCCAACTTAATTATGGTACACAAACAACCCACCCATAAAGTATGATGCCAACTGTTAGTTTTACTTGAGTCTCACATTAGATGTAGACTTCTCTGCTCATTTATAACTTTCTGAGCCAGGAAGGCTTCTGCAGACACTTGCTTTTCCTCAGTTGGTGCCTCTGTTCCCCCAATTTGCCTGGGGGGTTGAGGGAACAGATCTTTATGACTCACTATCCCAGTGTCAATAGTGCCTTCAATGATTTATGAAACCAGGCTCTTGCATTTTTAACCTTGAAGTCCTTCTGATTATTGTTCTCAAAAGGCAACATTAATGTCAAAGGGCCCAAAGATTAATAATCAGTTTTCTGCATACAGATTTACCCAAATTAGGAACAAAAGAGTCCTTGATGGCAAAATGGCTCTATGTACAATGATTCAAGCACATCGAAGCATTTAACCCAAGGCACCCTTGTATTTTTCGCCATGAAACTCCATTCTCTCCCGTGGAAATATCCTCACACTAAAATTTATACTCTGTCTCATCATTCAGTGAACCAAAATTCTGAACTGTCACACACAGCTTGAACAAAAAGTCAGGACATCATTTGCTAGCACATGTGCTCTGTTCCTTTTCCAAAATGTGACAGTTGGGGCCTTCCCCAGTGGTCCAGTAGTTAAGACTGTGCGCATCCGATGTAGGGGCCACAGGCTCGATCTTTGGCCTGGGAACTACAGTTCTGCATACCGCAAGCCATGGCCAAAAAAAAAAAAAAGTGACAGTGATTCATGAATGGAGGTCCTCTGATAATGCATTTCAATGTTTGTTTTAGGCAAAAGAGTGAGTAACGTTAAGGAGAGTGCCTTCAATGATTTATGAAGCCAGGCTCTTGCATTTTTAACCTTGGTCCTTCTGATCATTGTTCTCAAAGGGCAACATTACCATCATGGGGCCCAAAGATTTCATGCATACAGATTTACCTCGGTGGCGGAACGGCTCCGGTGGGGGGTGGGGCGGCACTGGAAGCACTGTGTGATTCTTTCCAATTTTGTGCAAGGATTCTTCAAAAAGTGATTTGGCAGACACTGACAGTTGTCTACCCCATAGTCACCCGCTGCTTTCTTCCTTTACAACAAATAATGGCCTCAAGACAACATTCAGATCAACGAAAGATAAGGAGAAGTATCTCCGAGGGAATGTGAAAAGAGAGATTTTGCTTTGTTGGTAAAAGGAAAAGTTGAAGATAAAAGCTTCTTGGTGCTATCCCTTTCCTTTAATTGAATACAAGCAGCCACTTTGTGACCAGGAGTCAATTAGCCTATGGACAGAAAACCAATGCTTAGGAAAACGGAGAAAATCTTTGATGCCTTTGATGACATCACTGAGTTGTGGAAACAACCCCAGGACAGCCTACTCCTGGACAATCTTGTTAGGCAAACAATACCTACTTTTATGGGGCTTATGTCTCTGTTATCTGACACTGAAGACATTCTTAAGTGGCACAGAAAGTGAGGTCCAGGTGGTGGTAAGAACTAAAGGAATCTGGCAACAGCAGTGGCTGACTAATGCTCTTTTAAACTATGACCTATAGGCAAACGAGAGGAGTAGCCCAAAATGCTTTCTCAATGCACGAAGCTTTTGCAGTCAGAACTTCCTTGAGCTTCAACATAAGAATGGCATCCAGGTTTTAAGACAATGATATTAATGACATTCAACAAACAGGGCAAGAACACAAACAATTAGTTCTTAGAGCCAAGTTAAATAATTTAAGTGCAGAATAGACCACAGGAGAGCAAAAACATAGTCTTTTTTTCCTGCTTCCCTCTGTGGTTTAATTTTCTGAAATTAAATGGTTTAGAAGTACATCCCCCAGCTGCAAGTCTGGATTACCTCTGTCTTGTGGGACATCTTCACAGGTATTTTCAATTTGCATCTCCTGTGTGGGAGAGGCCTGGTGGGAACAGAGGTTTGTTGGGGGAATATGACTACGTGGGAGGATTGGTTTTCTTCCTAAGGGAGTTCATAACCAAGGAGGATCTCGATGTACTGGAGTTCCACATAACTCACACCTCCAGCTGATGGAACTGGCTGGATGGTCACCTGTCCCCAACTGGCTTAACTATCAAGTTAGCTGAATGTTGTAGGAGCTGGGGTGTGTGGTTTCCAGAAAACATTCTTATTCAAAGCACGGCTTTATCAGACTTAAAAGCTGACACCTAAGAGAAACTGGGGTGCACTGCACTTCAGAGCTGTTTCTTACGTGCCATTAATGGGCATGTAGACTATTTCAAGTGTAACGAGAAAGCCAATAGTACACTCAACTTTGTTCTTTTCTTCTTATGATAGAGATTTAAGCCCCCTCATTTTCAGTATACTAATTCTAAAATACCAATAGATAAATTATTTATTTTAGTTTGAAACTCGATTTTTCAAGCATACTTATTCAGCAAATATTTCTGGGGTGTCTACATAGCAGTGAGTGAGTGGAAGTGTCTGTGCATGAAAGGAGACAGGGAGAAGGTAGGGGGAGAAAGCGAGAGAGGCAGAGGGAAAGGAAGAGGTGGGCACTGTGCTCGGGAGCTCTGGGCGCAGGAATGAGCACCAGACATGGACGCTAGTGAATGAAGCTACAATCCAATTCTATTAGGAAAAGATACTCTAAAATCCAAAAGGATCCAGTGCCATGCAAACTGCTGGCTGGAGACTGTCAGAGCATCCCTCTGTCATCCTCCTTTCCTCACCAAGGTCAATACTAGACACTCAGGCACAGATAGGCAGGGCCCCATTGGCTTGTACACACAGACCCAGGTTTTACAACAACGTTGGTTTAGTCTCTCTGGCTCTTAAGCTGCTCTTATGTAAAACACCTGCTTCTGACTTGCTTGCTGCTTTTTTCCCTTCCAACAGCCTGGGACAGGGTGAGAATGATGATGTTTGGCCTTTATAAAGAAAGTCAGCGAACACTTCCCTCTCTGAGTGCAGGCCCCACCCGCTCACAGCCTTTCCTTCTGAAGCCACAGAAATTCTCAAAAGAATCTCACAGCTGGCTTTGAAGCCAAGATCCATCTGGACGGCCTCATGGGGTGGATAACTAGTCAACCTGCTTGCCTCTTGATATTTCCGTATTGGTTTTCTGAAGTTATGGGAAACCCAAGTGGTTTGCTAGCTTTTACATAAGCAACAAAACAGTACAGGATACCCATCACCCAGCATCACTTTCAAGACACCGGCTCATATCGGTGCTCTCTGAAGCAGCCTCAGCACAGGGCATGTGAGGCTGCTCTGCACATTCATATTCAGGGCAAGTACAGTGTGCGTGGACCACGGTGGGCTGAGGGCCACACCGGGTACCACATGCCCCGGCACTCTTTCTACCAATCTTCCGCTCTCGCCAACAAGTCCAAGAAATAGAAAAACATAAAAAGCTATTGTCCGTGTCCACTGAGAAATGAAATGCACTGGACCAAGTATCACAACTTCCTTAAAATAACACAACACTTCATCATTTTCGCATCTGGATCCCTCTCCTGGTTTTTGTAAAGTCATAAAGCTCACAATCAATGTCATGAACCATCACTGCTTTATTCTACTAAAATATACTGTTGGGGGCAGGGGGAAGCAATTGCTTACAAACTCTTTATGGTTTCACCTTATTGAAAGCACTTAATTCAGTTCATCTACTGCACTGCTTCTAAAAAAAAAAAAAAGTGACAGTGATTCATGAATGGAGGTCCTCTGATAATGCATTTCAATGTTTGTTTTAGGCAAAAGAGTGAGTAACGTTAAGGAGAGTGCCTTCAATGATTTATGAAGCCAGGCTCTTGCATTTTTAACCTTGGTCCTTCTGATCATTGTTCTCAAAGGGCAACATTACCATCATGGGGCCCAAAGATTTCATGCATACAGATTTACCTCGGTGGCGGAACGGCTCCGGTGGGGGGTGGGGCGGCACTGGAAGCACTGTGTGATTCTTTCCAATTTTGTGCAAGGATTCTTCAAAAAGTGATTTGGCAGACACTGACAGTTGTCTACCCCATAGTCACCCGCTGCTTTCTTCCTTTACAACAAATAATGGCCTCAAGACAACATTCAGATCAACGAAAGATAAGGAGAAGTATCTCCGAGGGAATGTGAAAAGAGAGATTTTGCTTTGTTGGTAAAAGGAAAAGTTGAAGATAAAAGCTTCTTGGTGCTATCCCTTTCCTTTAATTGAATACAAGCAGCCACTTTGTGACCAGGAGTCAATTAGCCTATGGACAGAAAACCAACGCTTAGGAAAACGGAGAAAATCTTTGATGCCTTTGATGACATCACTGAGTTGTGGAAACAACCCCAGGACAGCCTACTCCTGGACAATCTTGTTAGGCAAACAATACCTACTTTTATGGGGCTTATGTCTCTGTTATCTGACACTGAAGACATTCTTAAGTGGCACAGAAAGTGAGGTCCAGGTGGTGGTAAGAACTAAAGGAATCTGGCAACAGCAGTGGCTGACTAATGCTCTTTTAAACTATGACCTATAGGCAAACGAGAGGAGTAGCCCAAAATGCTTTCTCAATGCACGAAGCTATGGCAGTCAGAACTTCCTTGAGCTTCAACATAAGAATGGCATCCAGGTTTTAAGACAATGATATTAATGACATTCAACAAACAGGGCAAGAACACAAACAATTAGTTCTTAGAGCCAAGTTAAATAATTTAAGTGCAGAATAGACCACAGGAGAGCAAAAACATAGTCTTTTTTTCCTGCTTCCCTCTGTGGTTTAATTTTCTGAAATTAAATGGTTTAGAAGTACATCCCCCAGCTGCAAGTCTGGATTACCTCTGTCTTGTGGGACATCTTCACAGGTATTTTCAATTTGCATCTCCTGTGTGGGAGAGGCCTGGTGGGAACAGAGGTTTGTTGGGGGAATATGACTACGTGGGAGGATTGGTTTTCTTCCTAAGGGAGTTCATAACCAAGGAGGATCTCGATGTACTGGAGTTCCACATAACTCACACCTCCAGCTGATGGAACTGGCTGGATGGTCACCTGTCCCCAACTGGCTTAACTATCAAGTTAGCTGAATGTTGTAGGAGCTGGGGTGTGTGGTTTCCAGAAAACATTCTTATTCAAAGCACGGCTTTATCAGACTTAAAAGCTGACACCTAAGAGAAACTGGGGTGCACTGCACTTCAGAGCTGTTTCTTACGTGCCATTAATGGGCATGTAGACTATTTCAAGTGTAACGAGAAAGCCAATAGTACACTCAACTTTGTTCTTTTCTTCTTATGATAGAGATTTAAGCCCCCTCATTTTCAGTATACTAATTCTAAAATACCAATAGATAAATTATTTATTTTAGTTTGAAACTCGATTTTTCAAGCATACTTATTCAGCAAATATTTCTGGGGTGTCTACATAGCAGTGAGTGAGTGGAAGTGTCTGTGCATGAAAGGAGACAGGGAGAAGGTAGGGGGAGAAAGCGAGAGAGGCAGAGGGAAAGAAAGAGGTGGGCACTGTGCTCGGGAGCTCTGGGCGCAGGAATGAGCACCAGACATGGACGCTAGTGAATGAAGCTACAATCCAATTCTATTAGGAAAAGATACTCTAAAATCCAAAAGGATCCAGTGCCATGCAAACTGCTGGCTGGAGACTGTCAGAGCATCCCTCTGTCATCCTCCTTTCCTCACCAAGGTCAATACTAGACACTCAGGCACAGATAGGCAGGGCCCCATTGGCTTGTACACACAGACCCAGGTTTTACAACAACGTTGGTTTAGTCTCTCTGGCTCTTAAGCTGCTCTTATGTAAAACACCTGCTTCTGACTTGCTTGCTGCTTTTTTCCCTTCCAACAGCCTGGGACAGGGTGAGAATGATGATGTTTGGCCTTTATAAAGAAAGTCAGCGAACACTTCCCTCTCTGAGTGCAGGCCCCACCCGCTCACAGCCTTTCCTTCTGAAGCCACAGAAATTCTCAAAAGAATCTCACAGCTGGCTTTGAAGCCAAGATCCATCTGGACGGCCTCATGGGGTGGATAACTAGTCAACCTGCTTGCCTCTTGATATTTCCGTATTGGTTTTCTGAAGTTATGGGAAACCCAAGTGGTTTGCTAGCTTTTACATAAGCAACAAAACAGTACAGGATACCCATCACCCAGCATCACTTTCAAGACACCGGCTCATATCGGTGCTCTCTGAAGCAGCCTCAGCACAGGGCATGTGAAGCTGCTCTGCACATTCATATTCAGGGCAAGTACAGTGTGCGTGGACCACGGTGGGCTGAGGGCCACACCGGGTACCACATGCCCCGGCACTCTTTCTACCAATCTTCCGCTCTCGCCAACAAGTCCAAGAAATAGAAAAACATAAAAAGCTATTGTCCGTGTCCACTGAGAAATGAAATGCACTGGACCAAGTATCACAACTTCCTTAAAATAACACAACACTTCATCATTTTCGCATCTGGATCCCTCTCCTGGTTTTTGTAAAGTCATAAAGCTCACAATCAATGTCATGAACCATCACTGCTTTATTCTACTAAAATATACTGTTGGGGGCAGGGGGAAGCAATTGCTTACAAACTCTTTATGGTTTCACCTTATTGAAAGCACTTAATTCAGTTCATCTACTGCACTGCTTCAGACTGTTGCAAGCAATCAGAACGTTGGAAGCCATTTATTAATAAGGGAACATGCAGTATAATTCTGGCTTGTGAAACAAGTTCCTGAATCACAATGTAGCCACGGCCCAAAATTTACCATGGATAGAAGGAATTAGGAACATATACCATATTCTTTTGTTCACTGCAGCCTGACTCATCACAGATTTGATTGAAGATCCTATGTTATAGATATGGCCGTTTATAAAATGCCCGGGGGAGGAGGAAACACATTGTCCTCTACCAGCAATTCTCTTAGCCCCAAAAGACAATCCCTGTACCACTAGGCAAAGACATATTCTGCTTAGTCTCAGAGAAGGAAATAACAAGAAACTTACACCTTCTAAAGGGGTAAACAGTTATGCCTACATAAAGCTTTCATTAGTGATTTGGTATGGGGGAAAAATGGATAGATTTGCACATGTTTACGAAGTATGCATGGTAGATGATAAAACCACACCAGAATTGCATCTCCTCAGCCAAACTCTCGGGGAAGGCAATGGCACCCCACCCCAGTACTCTTGCCTGGAAAATCCAATGGACGGAGGAGCCTGGTGGGCTGCAGTCCATGGGGTCGCTAATAGTCGGACAGACTGAGCGACTTCACTTTCACTTTTCTCTTTCATGCATTGGAGAAGGAAATGGCAACCCACTCCAGTATTCTTGCCTGGAGAATCCCAGGGATGGGGGAGCCTGGTGGGCTGCCGTCTATGGGGTCACACAGAGTCGGACACGACTGAAGTGACTTAGCAGCAGCAGCAGCAGCAGCAGCAGCAGCCAAACTCTCTCCCCAGAATGCTTCTCCCCCTGCTCTACCCTCGGGCCTTCTCAAGGAAAGAACGAGGAGCTGGACTGATCAAACTGTTTAGGCAGGCCCTCAGAAAAGGAAACTTTCTGTGCCCAGATAACCTCTTCTTTGACATAAATGAAGATCTCTTCTAGCTTAAGTGATACAGGATGCTTGAGGGCTGTGGTCTATGGGGGATGCCAGATGTTGGGATGGGCAGCTGAGATCACAGATAAGAGCTTCTAGTATCAGTGACAGCCCACCCAGATCCCTGAGGATTCTTGTGGCTAACAAACTAATTCAAGGCAAAAAGAGAAGAGGGTGGCAGAGAATGAGATGGCATCACCAACTCGATGGACATGAATCTGAGCAAACTCCAGGAGATAGTGAAGGACAGGGAAGCCTGGTGTAGGGTCACAGAGAGTCAGACAAGGACACCACTGAGGACTGAACCACAACAGGGAAAAGTCAATTAACCCTTTAACAGATGGCAATGATGTGGAGGCAATGGATGGGGAGCCCAGTGCTGAGCACGGAACAGATTCTTGACGATTATGAATTCCTTTGCCCTATGGCTTCCTGAGACAGCTTGCTCTTAGTACAGGTTTTTAGTTCAACGGAGCAATTTGGCTAATTAGCCCATGGAATTCCAGGTTCACAATCATGCCTTCTCCTACCCCATCTCACCCCACCCCATTCTATAGTTTAGAACTTGCCAAGCCTGAGTTTTCCTTTCGACCTCTGCAAAGCAAGAGGAAAACTGCACTTCAAAAGGGGGTGTGAAATGCACGTACCTTGAAAACATTCTTCTAAGTGAAAGAAGCAATCATAGAAAAACACAGATTGTGTGAATCCATTTATATGAAATGTCCAGGATAGGCAAATCAGAGAGACATAGAGTAGATTAGTAGCTCTCAGATTAGTGACAGCTAAAGGGTACAGGGTTTCTTTTGGGGGTGATGAAAATGTTCTGGAATTAGATATATATCTGGTATTAGATTATTTTCACAACTCTGCAAATATACTAAAAACAATCCATTTTACGTGCTAAAACAGGGGTCCCCAATCTCTGGGATCTAATGTTTGATGTTCTATAGTGGAGCTAATATAATAATAATAGAAATAAAGTGCACAATAAAAGTAATGTCCTGAAATCATCCTGAAACCACCACCCCCTACCCTGGTCTGTGGAAAAGCTGTCTGCCACAAAATCGGTCCCTGATGCCAAAAAGGCTGGGGACTGCAGCTCTAAAAGGATGAATTTTATGATAAATTATATCTCAATAAAATTGTAATTAAAAATACAAAAAGAAAAACAAATGACATTAGAATGATTGAAAAAAAAAAATTCCCAGGGAAGGGAAGCACTTGAATTTCAGTCCTGCCGGCAGTGTGGTCCTTTGCAAACTGCTGAATCTCTCTGTATCTGAGATCCACCAACCATCAAGGGAATATATTATCTCACTGTGGACCTTCCAGGCTAATTGTGAAGATTCTATTTTAAGGAGTTAGGAGTTAAATGCAAGGACTCCTTCAGTCCGAGAAAGTGTGTGTAGAGTTAAGTCAGGTTATCTGGACCAGCTTTCAGAGGCAGCTATAGACAGTGAATGAAGCAACTCCTGGTGAGAATTCCTGCAGGTTTCCACCTTTAGAATTAGTACCTTAAGGTGACTAGACTGCCAGCGTTCCTGCCGGCAGTGTGGTCCTTTGCAAACTGCTGAATCTCTCTGCATCTGAGATCCACCAACCATCAAGGGAATATATTATCTCACTGTGGACCTTCCAGGCTAATTGTGAAGATTCTATTTTAAGGAGTTAGGAGTTAAATGCAAGGACTCCT
Source organism: Oreotragus oreotragus (assembly GCA_006410675.1). Lineage (NCBI taxonomy): Eukaryota > Metazoa > Chordata > Mammalia > Artiodactyla > Bovidae > Oreotragus > Oreotragus oreotragus. The sequence continues at coordinate 253,586 of SJYX01023118.1, forward strand.
TCAGTCTGAGAAAGTGTGTGTAGAGTTAAGTCAGGTTATCTGGACCAGCTTTCAGAGGCAGCTATAGACAGTGAATGAAGCAACTCCTGGTGAGAATTCCTGCAGGTTTCCACCTTTAGAATTAGTACCTTAAGGTGACTAGACTGCCAGCGTTCCTCACTGCCTTGCTGTATCTCAAAAGAAGACGGGTGACTTGTTTCAACATATAACAGGGGAGGAAGCTAAGCCCCTGGGACGTGCGGTAACTGAGTAACCTCTTCAAAGTTCCTGGGAAGCCTGGCACGTGGTTGTTCGCTCCCTACCGGAGAGAGATCCCCTTTTCACACAACAGCTGACAACAGGGGTTGGGGTGTGGACTACTTCTGCACAGTGTGCTAATAAACCTTTGCAGGGTCTGAGCACTAGAATCTAAGTCAGTCAGTCATCGAACAAAAACAAAAGAGAGAGAAAGGGACGGGAGAGAAAAGAGTAGGAGGAGGGAGAGGGAAAGGAGGGCAAGAAGGAAAGAAGGCAGGAAGGGGAGAAGGCAGGAAGGGGAGAAGGAAAAAGGAAACAGGCTGTAAATTCAGATCTTTTTATTTCAGGAATATAGAAGGGAAGCAGATTTCCTTTTCAGAGTTCAAAGCAAACAGTGTGTTTTGTTTTCATAGTGCGTTTCATTTTTCACTTGGGAGAGAAAACCTAGCTTTGAAGCTTCTCTGTTTAAACTCATTAGGAAAACCATCAATGATGGAAGCTTTCATGAGATCATAGTGGGAGGAATTAGTGCCGTGGGAGAGCTGGATCAATCCTCGAATGTTTCATCTATGGAGACGGGAGGTCAGCCCTGGCTGCTTGTTCAGCTAGAAAGTTAACATAAACAAATGCTTTACTTACTGGAGAGTCCAGGGGACTGAAGACATCTGATATTCACTCTCTGAAGACCTCCTCAGAAGTCTGCTGTGCCTGCCACATGAAAGAGATGGATGCATCTCGAGAACTTAAGTGAACAACCAGATTGCCAAAGTGTTTTGCCTTGGAGAAAAAGGTGTTCTTTCAGGGTCCCACTGGGAAAGAGGCAGTGCTATTGACATTCACCACACAGAATCTTTCCCCACATAATTCATACCTTCATTGAGGTTGACATAGAAACCTTTTTAGCAGGGCCAATGTTAATATACGAGGATATCTTTTTTGACATCTGAATCTTTTTTAAAGTTTTTTAACCTGTTGCGGTCTCCTTGGCAAAGTTAAAATATGGTGATTTTTTATATTTCTGTTCTCTACTCTTGGAGTGGATTCCATAACCATCTCAAAATGGATTTGAGAGTGAGAAAATAAGGGCTGCAGGTGTGATGTTCAAAAGGGAGAGGATATGAGAGAATGAGTAAAAGAAAAAGATATGGAACAGACAGGGGGCACTAGAAGATTGACAGACGTCACTGGTACTTTGAACAAAGATGTTCTGGGGCGAAAAAATTTAGAAAACACCTTTGTGCCTATAACACAGGTTAAGCATTGATGACTTAAACAGCTACAAAGGAGGAGGATGCATGTTTTTACCTCTTCTCACAAAAATTAGGATTGTGTCCAAATATACAGTGAAATTTTTAGATATATGCATATACATATATATGCCATGTGTGTGCACCTTAAATAAAAGAATCCGGGTATAAAGGGACTGGGATACAATACTGGTTGGCAAAACTGACCCTTCCTTCCTGCCAAGCTCACTGTAGCCTATCATTTTTAATCTTAGTGAAATTAAGCAGAGAACACAGACCATGGTTAACTTGCTCTTTCTGCTAAGAGTGGATGCGGGGAAGGCAATGGCACCCCACCCCAGTACTCTTGCCTGGAAAATCCAATGGACGGAGTAGCCTGGTGGGCTGCAGTCCATGGGGTCGCTAACAGTCGGACAGACTGAGTGACTTCACTTTCACTTTTCTCTTTCATGCATTGGAGAAGGAAATGGCAACCCACTCCAGTATTCTTGCCTGGAGAATCCCAGGGATGGGGGAGCCTGGTGGGCTGCCGTCTATGGGGTTGCACAGAGTCGGACACGACTGAAGTGACTTAGCAAGAGTGGATGACTGTTTCAGAGACCCCCAGGTCCTCCCTTGCTGTCCCTTTTTAGTTCATGAGAAAATAAGGCATTAAAGTAATCTAAGGCATGAAGCCATGCTCGCCCAATTTAATGAGCAACTAACTAATCCAAAAGGAAAATAGTCATTACTTATACAGCCATAATGTAGATGCAACATGGCATATAAATCTGTAACTCATGTATCGCAAAACAGACAAACAGATTAATGCCTGTTGCAAAGGATGGGTGAAGAGATCGATTAGGTTACTGATTCTGACCATGAACTTTCTCTCAATACACTGCATTTAACTTTTAAATAAGGTTTAGGAGAACCTGTAACATTTTGCTCACTGACAGAGCTATATTTTACGAAGGGCAGAAATTGGCTAGTCTATAAAAATTAAATTATACCCCTTTCACTGTATCTAGTCAAGAGGAAAAACTCTAATTACAAGATTGCACTGTCAAACAAATGCAAATTCCAATTCTTTATACTCTGGTTTCAAAATTCATGGGCGGGGGGCTTCTATTCTGAAGTGAAAATCAATATTTGAAATATTTTACAGAGTGCAGTGATAAGCCAGAGCAAGAGAAATGTCATTATCAAGGGTGGCGCCTTAAGTAGACACCAACTCATTAAGTGCAGAGCTGGAGAGAACAAGTCATTTATTATGCAAACATTTAAATATCAATTAGTAAGGACAATGAAAGAAGCCTTCCTCTCCCCATAATCCACGCTTTATTTCTCATAACTGGCTAAGGGGGAAAAAAGCAGAAAACTCTCTCAGCCCCCCATAGGAATGCCACTCTGGGGAATGCTGCTGCTGCTAAGTCGCTTCAGCCTGACTCTATGGGACGCCATAGACGGCAGCCCACCAGGCTTCTCTGTCCCCGGGATTCTCCAGGCAAGAATACTGGAGTGAGTTGCCATTTCCTTCTCCACTCTGGGGAATAATTTTAAATGTACTTCACACTTGAAAATTCAATGTACCTGCCTGAAAATTCGTAAGAGCTGAGTTCGCAGACTTAATTCAGAAAGGCCTATCTGAGGGCCTGGGCATATTGCACTACTGTGTTTTTTTGTTTTTTTTGGTTTTTTTGCAAAAAGAATGCCTTTCATTCCTACTTAAAATCAAACCTGCTTGGTGCATTAAAATCTTAGTCCATTTAAAACCCTGCTTTTTCTCTACCTATGGAAAATGCCATAACACTCAGACTTTACAAATCTCGAGTTCGTTTTCCTATTCTTGCAAAATCCATTTTGTGGATCATCCACTCAACTCAGTTCACTAAGCCTATGAGGTGAACTTGGTGGACATGAGAATTGTCTAAGTCTTTAGCACTTTGCCTGAATTATCTTTGCAGGCAACCCTGGAGACATATTTTACTGTGTAAGGGGTTGGCCCGGGATGTTACTGAGCAGATGCCACCCAGTAACAACTAACAGACATGGACCAGACATCTAATTTCCCAGACTCTTGTTTTACTCCTCCAAGACACAAAAAGGTTGGTCCAGACCAGCAGCTCTCAATTTAGGGGCTGACCCCTGGCCAGCTCCACCACAGACTTCCCGAAAGTGGCCTGTCCAAGGAGGGGCCCAGACGTAAATCTGAACAAAACTCTCAGATTCTGATGCGCACTGTTAACTATAAATCAACCACTTACGGTTTACTCCTATCAATATAATTCTTCTATTATATTTACTTATAATCTTTATGCAAATGTAGATTAATTTTTGTGTATGCGCTACAAAAGTTGGTGAACTTTCTCCTTTTAAAGGAGAAATTTGAGAGGTTGTTGTAACAGATGGAATAGAAAGAAGATTGCTAGATCCCCCTTTTATGATTCTTCTAATAGATAAGTCAATGTAATTTTTTAAAAACGAAAACAACAAAAACCCTTTCAGTTCCAAAGCACTGAAATTCTTGAAACAATATGTATCACTGATTAAGCAGAAACAATTCTGATTTCGACACCTAATAGCATCATTGAACAGGTGGGGAGAAGTTGACCCTGCAGTGAAATGAAACGCCCATGGGTAGTAGCCTGGGAAACCGGAGCCTTATAAGAGGACTCTCAGATTTCAGGTGATATCCCCACATAAGGCACAAAGAAAGAACCTGGTGCCTGCAGTATACAACAGAAATCAGCTCTTGCTACACGGATGAGTGTACTAAGCTGTGTTTGCTTAACAATCAGTTTTCAGGTTGGCTCTCTCGCCCTGCCAACAAGGGTAGAGTTAATCACCACTTAAATAGATTGGTCTCTAATACCACACGATGAAAATGGAAATGCCTTCGACATTTCAGTCCACTCCCTCTCCCGTGCCCATCCCACCTTCAACTTCAAACGCACAAACGTGTGTTTGGCTGGTTTCTATTGAATTCAGACTCCGTGCACAGAGCTTGCATCCTTCCCCTAACCAGTTCCTTTGAGCCCATCAACGGTGTCTGTGTCTCATACCTCACAACTGAGTTTGCCTTATTTCTGCCGTGTCTCTCACTCTCTAGCCTATGACATGTGGCCAGAGGAACCCGGTTTGAAGATACACAGTGCCCACTTTGAGCTAATAGCAACTTCAGGTCAGGCACTGACTGTGCTCAGTTTCTTGGGGGAGAAGCTAGGCATTATCATGCCAGTGATACCTTTTTAAAAACAAAACAAAACAAAAATCAGTGCGAGTAGACGAGAGAGGGAAGCCAGATGAAAAGCTGAACACTTGAAAATTCCATTTTCAAAGTGCATCTTCAAAGTACACCTTGAAAACGCAAGAAATCTCTCTCAGAAAGCCACCTCTTCAGTCTGCAATTTGGTTCATAGCTTTTTCCTCTCCTCGTGACAATCATATCCCAGGTTATGAAACATGATCCCCAGGTAAGCAGTGACCTGGAGGATGACGAGGAAGTTCCGTATTCCCATTTCTGTCTGCCTCTAAACTACTGCCAGGAAGAAAGCTACAACTATTTGAGAGTTGCAATAAAGTGTTCAGAGTGATTCTGATGAAAATCACAGCAGTTCCTCTGGTGGAAGGGCAGTCCGTTCTTGCTCAGATTAAATTCTCAGGAATGAAATACAAGCAGACAAGAAACATCTCACCAGAATCACCCAGGTCAATCTTAGCTAAGACCCATCACTAAGTTTTGTTTGGCTTTTCTAACAGCCTGCATCCAACATAACTGAACAATGCATGTTGCTTTGAGAAGTTATTTTTGAGACTGATTACGTTTCTGGTTTCCTACAAGAATGATTCTGGTGGAAAGAATCCACACCTAGACTGATCATAATCTAAATAAACAGCCTTGGAATTCAACACTCACACCCCACCTCACAGTACAGTGACCAGCTAGTGCCTTCCCACGTAACTAAATGGCAAGCCACAAGGCGCAGCCAGACCCATCTGGGAAGAAAACACCACTCCCAAAGTTGTTTTTCCCAAAATGCTGGCTTTAAAACTTGAGCCTTTGCATTAATCTGCTACCAGATTAAAGGACTCACTTAACCCTTCCAGGCCCTTCACCAGGCTCCGTGGGCAGTGCAGTCCAGCCAGCTAAACAGAAGCTGGGCTTGAGTTCACTGAATATTATTCATCTATCATTTCAACATGTTTAAAATGACAAAAATCTATATTCGTGGATTTGACCTTGGAAATGAAACCCTAGTTCACCAATTTCCCCAAAGTTCCAGTTGTACTTTAAGGGGAGATTTTGACTTCTGAAAAGACTCCTGAGAGGGGCCGGGAGCTCCTGCTTAGTGAGAAGACTCTGTAGGAAATGAGGGAGGTTTGCTCCTAGCAAGACCCACCTCCCCTTCTTTCTCCACCTGGCCGGTGCCCAGGCCCTCTGTCAGCCTGCCAGTAGCTAAGCCTGTGGGACTGGAAACTACATTCCTTTGAAAGATCTTGGCAATTTGTGCCTGGAATTTGATGCATTAGTTCTAAAATTAAATAAAGATCCTGTAGTGTTCTTCAAAGAAATATGGCGTGGCTCTCTGACAAAACACATTTTTCAAACGCTGACCTCTGGGAACTTCAACTAGCTTCATATTTCAGGCTGACACTGCTCAGAGGCTACTGTCTAGTTGCCCAAGCAGGGCTGGTTATCCATATATTTTCCAGTCTCCCGATCAGGTTTTAGCAGAGGAAGGTGAGGGGAGTAAATAAAAAGAGGAGAGCCATTCATTTAAATGCACATACCCCTCCCAGTTCCTTGGGGAGAAGCCCTGGTAATTAACTCTAATGAGATTAAAGTAACTTGGAACTCTTCATCTTCCCAGCACTGTAAAAGTAAATCGGCGATAAACCAGTGTGTGCATAATATCCAAGTCAATCTTTTCCTGTAATGCAATGGCCCCTCACTTCCACCTAGGCCCAGACTGGAGAGAGGAGGAGGAGGGCTGCCAGCCTCTTACCTGCGCTTTGCTCCATCACTTCTTTCTGACACATGTCTTGAACGTTCACCGTGCAATTCACGATGAACTCGGGGGACGAGCAGTCGTTGTTCAGCTGGAATTCTTCACACTGGTAACACTGAATTTGCAACGCAAAGCCTGTGGGACAGACGCAGTCGGGTTCAGACCCAGCCTCACAGAGACCACCCGGGAACCCACCGTCCTCCCGCTGGCCCCAGCCGGCGTCGCTTCCGCGCTCGCGCCTGGGGCTCCCAGAAAGGCGACTGCGGCTGAAGCCAGTAGAGGGCGGCGTGGCCGCCGAAGGTCCCGCGGGATAAAGTGGAATTTTGCTCGCGACCCTTAGCCCCTCGCTCCAGAAACAAGGACCACAGCTGGCCTTTCCGCACGGAAGCTGGCAGGAGGAACACGCAGCCCGGGCGCGGAGTAGCTCCGGAGACTTGTGTCAGCTGCAGTCCACGCCGCAGACTGGCCTCATTGTTAACTGGTTACAAATGAGTTTAATTGCTATTTTGGCACCAGTTGCGATTGCCTTTGCAGACGCCTTTTCGGTTTTCTTTTAATTTTTGGCGTTGGCATTCCAGCGCTGTGGTTCGCAGGCTCCCTACGCTGACGCTCTGGAGGAAGTGCCGCTGCGCCCCGAGTCCCCCACCTTTCTTCGGGACGGTTCCCCCGAAGCAGCCGGGGTGGCTGTGGCGTGGGAACGTACGTGCGCGCTTGTGTTTGTGTGGGTGTGCATCCCCGGCCGCTTTCTGCCCCACCTTCGTGGCTGGTTTAGCTAGGGCTCCGGCTCGGGGTCCCAGCTCTGCAGAGCTGGGTTGGAAGTCGGTCTCGTACTGGAGGGAAGGAGTCAGACGTTTCGCACCTCTCTCCGCTCCAGCCTGACTGCACTGCTCGCATCTACGAGCTGCCTTCCAGACCCAATTCCCCCGGCTCAACCCCTCCCAGCCCCACAGCGGTCGCGCTCCGAGCGCAGCAACCCAACCCGGGCGCGCCCCGGCCACAGGCTGCCCCGCGTGCGGCTCACCTGTCGGCGGCGCCACTCTCACGGGTTGCTAGAGACGCCCGACGACCTGGCAGGGTCGCTGTCTGTCGCCCCAGTTCCCTAGCCGAGACCCCACGCGGCTCGGACCCTCCCTCCTTCCTAGCCTAGCTTCTTTCTACCGCGCAGCCCAACCATCTGCAGCCAGAGTCCCACCAATCCGCCGCTCCCGCCTCTCCTGCAGCGCGGGATTTGGAGACCTTTTCATCTAGCGCCTCTGAACACCCCTCGCCGCAGCCAAACTCCCGCTGGGCAAACCCGGAGCAGCACAGGACCGGAGGTGGGCGCCCAGGGAGGCAAAGGGGCCGGCGGGTGGATGGGGTGTGCGCGCCTGGCCGGACAGCTGGCTGCTTTGTCTTCTTACCTTGAAGCAAGAACAATCCGCAAAAAGTTGCTGCGACGCCAAGGACCCACATCCTCCCGAAGCCGCGGAGCCGGGAGCGAGCAGGCGCATCAGAAGCTGCGACCGCGGCGGAGGCTGTCCGGGCCGCAGCGGCTGTGGCTGCCGAGGCTGCTGGGGCTCGCTCTGCTGCCGCCGAGGCGACCGCCGCCGCCGAGAGGAGCCGCAGGTGCCGCCGGCGGCGCCCGCATCCCCCGAGCCGGGGCTCCGGGCTGAGGGGTCGCCGCTCCTCTGACTCGAGCTCCCTGGGGGAGCACGGAGTCTCTGGAGTTGGCGACGGAGAATGAAGGAACTACTGGCGATCCCGAGCACCCAAAAAAGTCTCCTCTCTTCTCCCCACCTCCCACTCCGGGCACCACGTGACGGCTGCCGAGTTGGGGTGGGGGTGGTGAGCGGGGAAGGCTGGGACAGTCTTTTCACGTCCCACCCCCTTCCGCTCGCCCTCTCCTCCCGCCTCCGCGCGTCCCCGGGACTGGGACGCCTAGAGGGGTAGAGAGAGCGTGTAGTTTTCCGAGGCCCGGAGGCTGGAGACCAGGAACAGCGGGAGGTGGGCGCAGCAGGTGCCGCCGGGATCCGCCGGGTGCAGTCTGCAGGACCTGGGAGGTGAGGTCGGAAGACTGCGTGCCCGTGGCCCTCTGCTTGCAAGGGCGCGCGCGCCCCCAACCCCTTCCCTTCGACCCCGGGGCTGGTAGGCTCCTCTGCCGCAGGGTCTCTCCGGCCTGCGGGGCCGCGAGGGGCGGGGCGCGCTCCAGTGCGTCTGGCAAAGTTGCACACCTGTAGGCCCTTTAGAGTGTCCCATGCAGCCGCGCCTTCTCTTCCTTCTAGAAGCCCTTCAGTCGTTACCGGGATTGGATTCAACTGCGGCGGGGTGGGCTGGGTGTGGTGGGGTCCGTGACCAGGTCCGCGGGCTCTGCACTCGATTTATCTGCCGCGCGCACCGCTGAAGGGTGCGGTGACACCGCCCTGGTAGCCTAGCCCAGGAGAGGGCCACCCCAGGGAAACCTAGATGAACTCCCACTAGAAAGCAAATCAGGGTGAAGACGGGAGTTGCTCTACTCCATCCCGTTTCTCGAAAAGCCCGGGCAGCTACCTCCGGCTTTCCCCGTAGCCACGGGTAATTAACATACACACCCGCGTCTTCGCGTGTACCTTGCCTTCCCAGCCCAGGACTCGGTTGCTGGCTGAATCCTGCACCTCGATTCCTCCTTTCTCGACCGAAAGACCCACCTGGAATACTCGCGGGACTGTATTTGCCTTCCTGACGCCGAGCCCTGCAGCAGGTGGTACCGGAGCTCGCTGGCCCGCCGGGAGGGCCTTGGAGCCCCCGCCCCCAGTCCCGCTCGTTCGCCCTCCCATATCCCTAGGGAGCATCCACTTCTGTGAAAAGGGCTTCATAAGCCTTGTCCCTCTCCACCTCGGGCCTCCTCTAGGAGGAAACTCTCAGGCCGAAATGCTGATCATTTGCCTGTCCTGCCAGCAGAGCGGGTCTGGAAATGCGCTTAAAGGGCTTTCTTGTAATTCCTCTGCAGAGATCGTTCCCTATCTGCCTCGGGCCCCCTTTCTCCCTTTGCCCACCTCTTCCTCTCCTTTCTAGTTGGTTAACCCCTCAGGAAGATAAAACTTCTTTGACCATTACTGGCTAGTTTGCAGACTCCAATCTTACTACTGGCTGAATTACTCTTTCTGGAGCTATAGGGCGTTTGCTTATTAGTCTGTTTCTTCTGGGAACTGTAGCTAGAGCACGTGTGAGATTCAAACAACTAATTGGTTCAAAGGGTCCTTGAATAAGGTTTTTTAAGCTTTCAGTGAGTGCCATTGTGATATGACGTTTATTTAGCAACGAAACAGAATCTTAAAAAGTTTGAAAGACACACAATTTTAAGACAACAAAATTCAAATGTAACAAATTGCACAAATTAACCAAATAACACTGATCATACAATACTCTTTAAAGAAACAAGTGTGTACTAAAGTATCCGTAGATCCTAAAATATTTGTTATGCCTAGTTTACAAGCTCCTGTACAAAAGCAAGTATAAATAGTTCACATCTAGAAAAAATACACAGTAACCTTTAAAATAGAATTTATCCTTACATATAAACATACTTTGTAGAAAAAAGGATATTAAAAGAATTTTTCATAGCACCAATCATCTTATTTTTTACAAGGTGAACATTGCAAATAGGAATCTGCTTTTATTTATAGATTGATCAGATTTTAATCAAAAGAGCAGGAAGATAAAAATCAACAAATAATGTTGAGACTCACAGAGAACCACTAAGTAGAATGTGTTGAGACTCACAGAGAACCACTAAGTAGAATGGGGTGTAAGGAAATGATTGGAGGGAAAATAGAACTACATTGTTTCTGATATATATCACTTCTGATCAGTGTTGCACTGAGTTCCTTTACAGTTTTCAATAGAAGCAGGATAACATTTCTTACTAGAATCTGAATCTGTCAACAACTTGGAATTTGCACTAGAATTAAAGTTTCTATCAAACTGAGATTATGAGAGGGAGATGACAAGAGCCCTCTGTTTTTCTGGCAGGCCCTGTTTTCATTTTACAGAGTGTACCCACAATCTGAGGACTAGGACAGTGACCTGAACAAAAAGTTGATTTGGGATTTTTAAAAAATATACTATCAACTTCTAAGACTTAGGACATCATTTCAAGAGCATGGCACTGATTCATTTATTGCTGACTTTTTTTTTTTTTTTGCTACAAATATAATTTCTTTTTCAAGAAAATTTACAACTTCTGTACAAGTACTCAAAAAAAAAGTGCAAAATTAAGACTTCTGTATCCTGGGTGTGTTTACTTTTAATCCTTGTGGAACACAACAAATAGAATCTATCTTTATTGCCCTGTCAGGAAGTAAGCTCAGTGGGCTGCTGGCTCTGAGTCTGAGCGGAAGCTCTGGTACTGCAATCATTTATGTGTTGTCATCTCTACCTGTCCTGCTCCTCCCACCCCTCTTTCTTAAGTGCTCCATTTCCAGCTTACTAAGGGGGGAAAAAAGTCCTTTATACATCATTTGAACCCTGACTTGCACAGGAAGAGAAGCTATCATATAAAGAATCACTCAAAGATTCCAGATGGTCTACCCCAGGCCTATCAGAGCTACTAAAAGAGGCCTCTTCAGTTTTTTCTTTTTCTTCCTTTTGTCCTTCAACCTTACTCAGAGAGTTCTTCTCCTTTCCTAATAAGATCACAGTATTGCTGTCATATTTATTGAATGACTCCAGGGAAATTTTGCATAATCTATTCTCAGGATCTTCTCTGGTTTCTTCAACTTGTTTCAATTTCTGCAATAAAAAGAGGAAAATATTAGAAACATATTTCTTTGCAAAATCAAGTTATTCTAGCCAATATTCAATTATTGTTGGTATAAAGCACAATTTAAAAGGATAGAAGGAACCTACAAGTCTTTTAACAAATCTTCTAGTATAATTTAATGTAATAATAAAACCAATTTTAGGGATAAATCAAGACTTTAATCATTTTACTGAGATAAATAGGTCCCAATTTGCAAATCATTTAAGTGCCACTTAATTTCATTTTAAATGGATCCTTCTGAAATTTGTTCAGGTAAAGTGTCTTCTTTTTCTTAAAGTTTTGAACGCCTTTCTTTTCCTAAATATTAGTTGTCCTATTTCTAAATATGGATAGGGATTGAATTGCAGCCAGAAATGACAGGTCTATGTTTAAAAAAAAAAGGCATACAGTCCTTTAAATTGCCACACTATTTAACTACATGTTAAATTTGTCAGAAGCATTGTTATGTGTATTTTGTCTGCTCACAAGTCTTATGCTATTGGAAAGAGATCTTGGGTCTGACGGGACAGATTCTTCAAGGCCCAAGGGCTTAAAAATCATACTAACAGTTCTGTACCCCAGTAACCTCTCCTCCAGGAGGTTCTAGTAAAACCGATTTAAACAAGGGTACTTATAGGCTGTTACTGGTAGTCTCTGGGACTTCATAAAACAGTGCAGTCATATTTGATAATTATTATAGGTGAACTCTGTAAATGTGAATATATTCAGTTGCTTAAGTAGTTCCCGAGGTCCAAGGTGACCGGAGGCATAGATACAAAAACTGACAAATGTGGAAGTATTAAAGCCATGACCACATCTCTCCATCTCCTTTTCCTCTTTCAGGCAAAAATTCCATCGAAACACAAGGAGGACACAGGAACAGGCCTTAGAGATAATAACAGTAGCTATCATTTATAAAGCATCCACCATATAAAAGACACTGAAAGTACTTTATCTATAAGCCTTTCCCTCCACCCCCCAACAAACCTGTAAATTACAACTCTTTGTGACCCCATGGACTGTAGCCCACAAAGCTCCTCGTCCATGGACTTCTCCAGGCAAGAATACTGGAGTGCGTAGCCATTTCCTCCCCAGGAGGTCTTCCCTGACCCAGGGACCAAACCTGCATCTCCTGCATTGCCTGCAGCTTCCTTACTGTCTGAGCCACCAGGGAAGCCTGCAAGATACACATCTCCACTTTAATGAGGAGGAAAACAAGGCTCAGACTGACAGGGTTACCTGCCCAAGGTGGCTCAGCAAGTGATGGAGAAAAAGATCTGAATTCCTGTCTGGCGACCTTCCATGCTCTTGTAATAAAGGACAAGGTGTCTGGTATGGTTTTTGTTTTTTTTTCATTTTGCCACTCAAATATGCCAAACCATCTCAATTGCTCCTGTCAGAGGCCCTAACAAGGCAGTTCTATTCCCTACCCCTCCCCCAACATAGCTATGATGGATGTCAAAGGTACAATGAGGAAACTGTATTTGGATCTGAGGAAAAGTGAACACAGTCAAAGCCTGTGAATTCTCACATACTAAATATTTAATTTGTGGTTGTTGTTTTATAGTTGCTCAGCTGTGTCTGACTCTTTTGCAACCCCATGGACTATAGCTCACCAGGCTCCTCTGTCCATGGAATTCTCCAGGTAAGAACACTGGAGTGGGTTGCTGTTTCTTTCTCCAGGGGCTCTCCCTGACCCAGGGATCAAACCTGTGTCGCTTGCATTGGCAGGCAGATTCTTTACCACTGAGCCACCTGGGAAGTCCCTTAATATTTAATAGAAAGAGAAAAGAAAAGGACACAGAAGTGGATGGCTCTGGTGTCCCAGGAGCGGGCTCAGACAGCGTCTGTCTCTCTGCTGTGGGAAATGGCATAATTCAGTGGGAATATTTGAGAATCATCCTTGAAGTGGTGTTTATTTCATTATAGTATTAACGTACAGGAGCACTATTCACAGAGCTAATTTTCTATCTGAAATGGCTACCTCGAGACCAGAGATGGGCTGACGAAGAGATTCCTAGGTGATTACAGAAAAGTGGCCCCATAATTAGGAACAACTTCATGTAGCAGCCCCTTTTCATGCTGTGCCAATTTTAAGCATTCTTTTAAAAGCAATTATAAAGTACAATGTGAAAAATACATGGAGGGGGTAGAAAAGCTTTGATTATGCTCCTGCTGCTGCTGCTGCTAAGTCGCTTCAGTCGTGTCCGACTCTGTGCGACCCCATAGATGGCAGCCCATCAGGCTCCCCCGTCCCTGGGATTCTCCAGGCAAGAACACTGGAGTGGGTTGCCATTTCCTTCTCCAATGCATGAAAGTGAAAAGTGAAAGTGAAGCCGCTCAGTCGTGTCTGACTCTTAGCGACCCCTTGGACTGCAGCCTATCAGGCTCCTCCGTCCATGGGATTTTCCAGGCAAGAGTGCTGGAGTAGGTTGCCATTGCCTTCTCCATTGATCATGCTGCTGCTGCTGCTGCTAAGTGGCTTCAGTCGTGTCCGACTCTGCATGACCCCATCGATGGCAGCCAACCAGACTCCTCTGTCCCTGGGATTCTCCAGGCAAGAATACTAGAGTGGGTTGCCATTTCCCTCTCCAATGCATGCATGCATGCTAAGTCGCTTCAGTCGTGTCCGACTCTGTGCNACTGGAGTAGGTTGCCATTGCCTTCTCCATTGATCATGCTGCTGCTGCTGCTGCTAAGTGGCTTCAGTCATGTCCGACTCTGCATGACCCCATCGATGGCAGCCAACCAGACTCCTCTGTCCCTGGGATTCTCCAGGCAAGACTACTAGAGTGGGTTGCCATTTCCCTCTCCAATGCATGCATGCATGCTAAGTCGCTTCAGTCGTGTCCGACTCTGTGCGACCCCATGGACAGCAGCCCACCAGGCTCCTCTGTCCACAGGATTCTCTAGGCAAGAATACTGGAGTGGGTTGCCATTGCCTTCTCCATTGATCATGCTAAGTGTAGGTTGAGGGCATTCAATGTAATTTCCTCCTTACCTGAATATCTTCTCCCTTTTTTCTTTATTCAAGAACCACAATTCCTTTTCTTGCCTATTTCTGCTTATTGTGGATTTCAAATTCATTCAATAAACACTCACTAGAGAAGCTATCATGAGGCAGGTGGAAGGTTTTGGTGCTGAGGATATATAGCTGAGTAAAATTGCAGGCTTCCCTGGTGGCTCAGACAGTAAAGAATCTGCCTGCAATGCAGGAGACTCAGGTTTGAGTCCCGGGTTGAGAAGATCCCCTGGAGAAGGACATAGAAACCCACTCCAGTATTCTTGCCTGAAAATCCCATGGACAGAGGAGCCTGTACAGTCCATGGGGTTGCGAAAGAGTCAGACACAACTTAGTGACTAAGCAACAAGGAAAGGGTTATTCACGTGAAAACACTCAGTTTATGGGACAAAAACAGTGCATCTTGTTTTCTAGATGTTTCCCACTTGTAGGTTTGGCTCTTTCAATTAATTATGACAAAAGCCTACACTGGCCGAGGAGGCAATGGAAATAAAGGAATGGCCCACTATAAAATCACGTGCCTTCTCAGTCTTCCTTCTGTTTTCAGTTTTGATGAGGGGTGGGTGCCAAATATTCTGGACTGTAAGAACATCATCAGTGCGAGAGTGACAGTGAGGACCCACTGGCATTCGACCTTGGCGTGGGGAGCTATAGGGACTGGGGAGGACTGCTCACGAGCATGTGCCTCAGGTAAAGGCAGGAGCAGCTGCTCAGATCTAGCTCATCGCTGCTGTGCAGAAACATGAGTCCAGATTTGATCCAGATCTTTGATTTTAAAGTTAAGGCCACAATATTCGCTCATATTTAAAGTTCTCTAATTTTAATTATTTGCTTAGATTAAGAAAAAAACAAAACAACAAAACCCCCACTGCATACGTCAAGTAAGTAATCTTTGCAGTGTTTGAACTCCTGAGCTAGTGATTTTGTTTTAGAGGTAATAGCCGACCCCCTCTTACTTCTTCTCTCACCAGTTTTCAACCTAAAAATCTAGCCCAATGCTAATCATCAACAGATTCTCGATGGAGACTGGAAGATGGATTCAGCTTTCTCTAGCATCAGCAGAGTTTCAGCTGTTGGCTTTGGTTTCTCCAGTAGTCCTGCCAGCTAAGAATAAAAACAATGAAGTCGCTTACTTTCCTTCCTTGAATTAGAAGTATACCCAGCCAGCCTCAACATTGTCTTGTCAGATCTGAGGTATGTTAATTTTGAAGTCACAAAACATTTAAATTTAAAACATAAGGAGGGATTGAGGTCCAACAGGACTGTGCTTAGGATGGATCTGTTGAATGGTAACAAATTAGTGAAACAGAGCAGGACCCTTTGGTCCAGACTCCCCTCCCCAATGTCCTCCACCTGTCTTTTGTCTGTAGAAACATTTTAGCCAAANTGAGGTCCAACAGGACTGTGCTTAGGATGGATCTGTTGAATGGTAACAAATTAGTGAAACAGAGCAGGACCCTTTGGTCCAGACTCCCCTCCCCAATGTCCTCCACCTGTCTTTTGTCTGTAGAAACATTTTAGCCAAAGGATAAGTTTAATTAAAGAAGTGAGAAAATACAGAAGCAAAGGAAAACAATCAAACAAGACAAAACAATAATCATTTAGTCAGTAAGCAAAGTTAAAGGCCTTTAGTTCTTTCTCAAGGGCTATAGATAATATCCTGAGCCATATGATACAGCCATATCCGAGCTGTCTTATAGATACTGAAACCCCTATTTGGTGGAAGAAGTTAACTGCATGATGACTAGACTCTAGCCACGACATAAATTGGCTTCAAAAAATGGGAACAAACTGACCCAGGAACTGAAGACTGACTGTACATAAAACAATCAAGATGATGCTTATAAGACCACCCCATGACCAATTTCTAAATGCCTGTCAGAGCTGCCTATGTTGGTTCTGCATGTAGCCCCTCCCTCTGCCTATAAATGCTTTAGCCCACCGATGGTCTGTGGGGGTGGGGGAGTGGGATGGAGCTGGCCTATGGACAGGAGTCTGCCACAGCCGCCCCCCTCATCCTCTGTAGGCTGCTGGTCTCCAAAATAAAGCAAACTATCCTTTCCACCAGGCTTGCCTCTTTATTGGCTTTGGAGGAGTGAGCAGCTGGACTTCCATTTCGGTAACAATAGTGCACATCCATTGGTAACAAATGTATGTGAAGGTGCTTTGAAAACTAATCATAGTAATAACAGTATTCAATTAAGTGCCCCTGACTGTGCAAAGATTTAAAGCAGGAGGAGAAGGGGATGACAGAGTACGAGATGGTTGGATGGTATCACCTCATGGAATCAGTGGACCTGAGTTTGAGCAGGCTCTGGGGGATGGAGGACAGAAGCCTGACGTGCTACAGTCCACAGGTCACAAACAGTGGGGCAAAACTCAGCAACTGAACAACAGCAATACCCGTCAAGCGCCTGCTCTGCACAGACACTTGGCTAAGCACATTGCATGGATCATCTGTTTTCTGTTTTCTTATTCTCCCATCAGTACTATGGCGTAAGGTACCACTGTTCTCTCCGTTTACAAGCAATCAAGGCTAGAGAAAGGAACTTGTGTAAGGTTATGGAGAAATACCTGGTGGGATCTGGATTTGGACCCAGGCCGTCTGCCTGCAGAGTCCAAGCTCTTAACCTATCCTGGAAAAGAACTTCACATATATCAGCCCATATTACCTTTAAGGGGAGCATCTGAAATAATCACACAACAACAGTGATAGTTAATAACAAACCAAGATTCCTGGTAAAGACTGCCTGGGTTCCACATAACACTCATTTCCTTTGTAGAGTGTGCTTCATAGAAATTGCCATAAAATTAATATACTACACTTGCCACCTATAGGTGGCAACAGTTGTACAGTTCACTTTTTGGTGGGGCTTTTCACTGTACTTGGGAACAAAAGTTGGGCTAAAATGGGTGAGAATATGTTTTCAAGTTTAAAATAAATAGTTTTGCTTATTCCTAAATATTTTCCTGTCCTTTGTGTAATGACATTATTAACAATAATTCAAGCACAAAGTAGATAGTGTCATATTCTCCAGAAATCCCTTGGTAATTATCCCTTAACAAATTTGATTCCTTTTAGTCAAATAATCAATCAAATCAATCTACTAGGTGAATAATCATGTGGTCCTGATTCTCAGAGAGAGTTTCATAGAAGAGGGGGCTCTTGGAATGCTTTTGAAGTATAGTAAGAAAGAAGGCAATGGCACCCCACTCCAGTACTTGCCTGGAAAATCCCATGGGTGGAGGAGCCTGGTAGGCTGTAATCCATAGGGTTGGGAACAGTCGGACAAGACTGAGCGACTTCCCTTTCACTTTTCACTTTCATGCATTAGAGAAGGAAATGGCAACCCACTCCAGTGTTCTTGCCTGGAGAATCCCAGGGACGGCGGAGCCTGGTGGGCTGCCATCTATGGGGTCGCACAGAGTCGGACACGACTGAAGTGACTTAGCAGCAGCAGCAAGTAAGAAGGAGGGCATTCCAAGAAGTTTCCATTTCATGTGCCGCTACCACATCTGTAGATATTCCATAGTCTCTCTTGGGTCTAGTAGTTGCCCAGATAGTCTTGTCTCTTGCCTTTTTAGATTCTGTAATGGACAGAATCACTTAAACACAGAAACATAGAGCTATGCCTATCCCAAGGGGTTCAAAGAATTCCATGGACAGAGGGGTCACAAAGAGTCGAACACGACTGAATGACGAGCACTGACGTGGGCTATAAATAATGAGTAGCTTTTATTTCCAAAGAGCTTTCCCATCTATGATCTCACTTTGCTCTTACATCAGCCTGGAAGGGGAGGGAGGCTGGTGTCAGCTATATTTTACATGGAGTATTTACGGAAATTGTGGTTCATACAAATTCAAATACAGGTGAAATTAGACCTGGAAACTTGGCTTCCTGATTTTCAAAATGGAAACACATATCATTTCCCCCCACCCCCAATAGTCAACAATAATCATGAAGTAGAGAGTCTGCCTAAAACCAACAACCTGAACATAAGGAAGAATAAAATAGAAGGTGACATGTCCCCTTTTCATAAGGAAAAGATGGGGAGAATATACAGACTTATGCAGAAAAGTTCAAGTGATAAACTGGAATAAATATATGTATGATGAGATCAGCTTCAGAGAGAGACATGTTATCCATGTACAGTCAGAAACTCAGCCCAGAGCCAAGGAGAAATAAGCAGCAAATTCATATAGAAGGTGACATGTCCCCTTTTCATAAGGAAAAGATGGGGAGAATATACAGACTTATGCAGAAAAGTTCAAGTGATAAACTGGAATAAATATATGTATGATGAGATCAGCTTCAGAGAGAGACATGTTATCCATGTACAGTCAGAAACTCAGCCCAGAGCCAAGGAGAAATAAGCAGCAAATTCATGAAACAGCACAATGGATTAGTGTTCTATGATGAAGGCTACTGTTTTATTATTTCGAGTAAGTTTCTGTTGATTACATATTGAAAATATTGGTTAATATGTCTACTGTGAAGTGTCAGGAGGAGATTCAGCTCTACTTGTGGAATTCAAACACAGCATCATTCCTCAGCTGGGCACTAATATTTGCCAAGAGGACTAGAGCTTTTAGAACAAATTAAACAGTACCTTTCTCAACAGATTTCTTATTTCTCTATTGCCATAATGATTCACTGACAATCAGTCCAACAAGACATATGGTAAGAGAATAACAGCTACATATGCTGCTGCTGCTGCTAAGTCACTTCAGTTGTGTCTGACTCTGTGCGACCCCATAGAAGGCAGCCCACCAGGCTCCGCCATCCCTGGGGTTCTCCAGGCAAGAGTACTGGAGTGGGTTGCCATTTCCTTCTCCAATGCATGAAAGTGAAAAGTGAAAGTGAAGTTGCTCAGTCGTGCCCGACTCTCAGCGACCCCATGGACTGCAGCCCACCAGGCTCCTCCGTCCATGGGATTTTCCAGGCAAGAANAGGCAAGAGTACTGGAGTGGGTTGCCATTTCCTTCTCCAATGCATGAAAGTGAAAAGTGAAAGTGAAGTCGCTCAGTCGTGCCCGACTCTCAGCGACCCCATGGACTGCAGCCCACCAGGCTCCTCCGTCCATGGGATTTTCCAGGCAAGAACACTGGAGTGGGGTGCCATTGCCGTCTCCAATGCATGAAAGTGAAAAGTGAAAGTGAAGTCACTTAGTCGTGTCCGACTCTTCGCGACCCCATGGACCACAGCCCACCAGGCTCCCCCATCCCTGGGATTCCCCAGGCAAGAGGACTGGAGTGGGGGCCATCGCCTTGTGTTTTACCATGTGTCAGGTATTGGGTTGACTGCAGTGCACGAATTATCTCATTTAATTCTTATACCGACCCTATGAGACAGCACTATTTATCCTATTATACAGAGTGAAGTAAGCCAGAAAGAAAAACACCAATACAGTATACTAACCCATATATATGGAATTTAGAAAGATGGTAACGATAACCCTGTATGCGAGACAGCAAAAGAGACACAGATGTATAGAACAGTCCTTTGGACTCTGTGGCAGAGGGATAGGGTGGGATGATTTGGGAGAATGGCATTGAAACATGTATAATATCATATAAGAAACGAATCGCCAGTCCAGGTTCAATGCATGACACAGGATGCTTGGGGCTGGTGCACTGGGATGACTCAGAGGGACGGTATGGGGAGGGAAGTGGGAGGGGGGTTCAGGATGGGGAACACGTGTACATCCGTGGTGGACTCATGTTGATATATGGCAAAACCAATACAATATTGTAATTGGCCTCTAATTAAAATAAATAAATTTAAATAAAAAAAAATAAACACATGGGGAAACAGAGAGTAGAGAGGTTGAAATATTTAGCCACATACACATGGTTAATAAAATAGGGAGTCAGGACTCAAGCAGGGAAAGCCTGAGCACAGATCTCGGGTGGGTTCTGTGTGGAACCTGGGTTCCCACACAAGGCTGGGTATTTGGAAACCAGTGTTCATATCCGGGCATTGTACTAACTAGCTGTGTGGCCCCGCTGAACCTTAGTTTCTATAAAAAAATTTCAAAGGATCTTCCCATTCTATAAAACTCCAAGACTCTAAAGTATTCTTAATTGTGCATCTTCTATGCATCCATTATTGGAATTTCAGGTGATACAATAAGTAATTCTCTTCCCCCCCTTTAGCTCTGAATGAACTGAAGAAAGAGACAAAAAGAAAAAAAAAAAAGGCTGATGGAAGGCAAAAATGTCAGCTTTATTATTGAGAAAGCCTCTGAGAAGAATGAGGTTTTATCTTTAGAGAAGTGAGTTTCTTAGCAGTGGCCCTAGAAGTAGACAGGCTTAGTAACTGGTAGCCCTGGGCTGGGGGCAAGTGGCTTCTTCTAAAACCTACAGCATGAAGGGAACAGATTAGAACATGCGCTTCTAACAGCTGGCGTGACTTNAAAGAGACAAAAGAAAAAAAAAAAAAGGCTGATGGAAGGCAAAAATATCAGCTTTATTATTGAGAAAGCCTCTGAGAAGAATGAGGTTTTATCTTTAGAGAAGTGAGTTTCTTAGCAGTGGCCCTAGAAGTAGACAGGCTTAGTAACTGGTAGCCCTGGGCTGGGGGCAAGTGGCTTCTTCTAAAACCTACAGCATGAAGGGAACAGATTAGAACATGCGCTTCTAACAGCTGGCGTGACTTGAGAGGAAGGATGCAGAGAGCAGGAGATGGACTTAAGCGTTCCCTGTTCCCTTCCTAAACTTGCTATTTTTTTTAAATTGAAGTATAGTTAATTTACAATGTGGCATTAGTTTCAAGTATATGGCAAAGTGACATATATATATATATATATATATATATATAGAGAGAGAGAGAGAGAGAGAGACAATATCTCTATTCTTTTTCAGATTCTTTTCTCATATAGGTTACTACAGACTATTGAGTAGAGTTCCCCAGGCTATATATATATATCCTGGTTGTTTATCTGTTTTATGAGGAGGGCATGGCAACTCACTTCAGTATTCTTGCCTGAAGAATCCCATGGACAGAGGAGCCTGGCAGGCTACAGTCCATAGGGTTGCAAAGAGTCAGACACAACTGAAGTGACTTGGCAAAAAAAAAAGCAAAAATATTTTATATATAGAAGTGTGCGTCTGTTACTTTGTTATTTAAACAAGCTATTCCTCCTTCTCCTGAGGAGAAGCGAATGAATGGAGGTTAAAGACATTAGGAATGTTACCCTAGAGAACTCCTTCCACACGGAAAGAAACACGTCCTCAAAATTGGGAAGAACTGTCACGGCCATGGCCCCACCACCACCCCACATTTCTCATTATGTGTGATGATGCAGGTTTTAACTAAAGAGTCATATGTGCGCTGGAGCCAAGAAGATGAAAAATTTGGAGACTGCAGAGAGTTGGTTTGGGCAGAGAGCATTTTCCATGGGTGAAGCAGTAGGAGGGAGGTGATTTAGCAGATGTGATAAACAGGTGATGGATCAAACAGAGGAGATGGGCTGGCTAATCCTGAGCTTCGAGTGGAAGTGGAAGGTGTGATTTCCCCCATCCCTTTCCTGATGAGCAAATCTTGGGCACTAGGAAGATGATGATGTGTTACATTCCTGTGGGAATGGGGAGGAGGCATTTTAATACTGGGTCTCTTAGTTGAAGATTTGTGCACATTCAAAGTCTGTTAAGTGATGTTTGCTGGGGACAGACCAACCTCAAGGGAAACCTTCCAGTTCAAGTCATTTTTCTCAGAGGCACAGTTAATCTCTTCTTTAATACCACCTCTTACTGTATTCCTGGTGGAGCTGCTTTCTGAATGAGAGGTAAAAATAGACAGTGACCTTTGGTGAACACGGAAGACTCTCCAGACTCTTCTTGAGAGTTGTGGCATTGACCCGGTTAACCTGGTCAAACTCCAACTTGGATAATTACTTTCTCTCGGAGTTCAGTTCCCTCTGTTACCTCAACTGGACACATTACTCTTCACTTGCCCTTTTGAAAAATTAATGTGCCGGATCAGTATTTGAGAACCATTCTCTCCACCCACCCAACACTAGGAGATATGATTCAGCACTTGGGGGCACTCTGTTTCCTCACTGGAGTCCTGAAGAGTCTTCAGTATCCCCAGGGCAAACTGGTTTTATTAAATGAAAGAGTAATTTTCAGCTGAGATGTGCTTTTATGAGTATAGTATTAATTGTATCACTGTTCTTTATCATGATCAATGACTTCCAGTGACCTCTGTTAGAACCCCTGAACTCAGAGAGGAAAAATGAGCTTACTTTTTTGGGGAAAAAAGAAAAAAGCAAGCAGAGAGAAGTGCAGTAGTAAGCTTTAGGGTTGTTAGAAAATAATATATCTTGTGGAAAAGAAAAGAACTCAGCTTGTAGATAAACAGTGGCTGCCAAGGACTTTTAGAGACCAGATCAAAAGGATGGTAGGGAAGTGAAGTTATTTCATCAAAGAGATGGGAAATGTTCCCATACATGGAAAATGGGGAAGAAAAGTTCCCTCAGTGGGGAGAGAAAAAAAGGAACATAGAGAAAATCACAAACTTTGTCTATGGCAGAGAAAGGCATCTGGGAAAAGGAAAAGCATATAATCACAAGTTTGGGCAAAATGATTATTATCAACATGCAAAGGATACATTCGTGATTTCTCTAACATTAGTGCCCTGACTTGAAATGCCCATTTGAAACCTTGTATTTTTTGATTTTTGTTTTCTAGGAGGTAGGTAGATCCACAAATTTAATTTAAAATACCGTTTAATCACCTGAATTAATATATCAGATTTGATGATCACTATTGGTCAGTTTCTCTGAAAGTGAAATTTGCCCTGTTTCATAGTGACTTCTTGAGAGTTGGGAAATAAGCCAGCTCATTGATAGCAGTTTGTATAATTAACTAAACAGAACATGCTTAGCCATGTTGTTAGATTTATTTTTCTTCTTCCAGGACAATACTATTAACTAAAATGTTTGTTTAGGAATGAGCATTGAGCAGGTTCTGGGTTGGAACTTCTGAGTCTGTTTAACTTAGTGTCAGGTTAATGATTCCAGCCGAAGAGAGAAAGGGCATCAAACCTCTGGCCTTTCATTTATAGGCACCATTATGGATAAAAATTAATTTATATGCTACTCACTTGCCTTAAAAGATTGATTAGACTTTTTTCTCTGATTAACCTTTCCATCATTTTATGTCTTAAACAGTATACCTATTCGTCCAGTGAGCTGGGCCATGACTGGCTTAGATGTCAGTGTATTTGTAAAGAGCCCATGAACTTTGTCAGAGGAAAATACAGCATGAAGGCACCAGTTGTGTATTCCAGAAGAATGATGCTATGTTTTTACCTTGGAGTAATAGAGTTTGAGCTACTCTTTCAAGACAAAAGAAAAGAAAAGAAAAACTTTTTTTTGGGGGGGGGTGGGAATCAGAGGAGCATTAAAAAAAGTTTATACTATTTTTTTTCATGGATGTTCTCCTTCCAAAGAAACATCTCCAAAACCACCATCATCACAGCCATCATAAAAATGTACCTGAAAGTGCAAAGTTTTTATTATGAAGTACTGGAAGGACTGATGCTGACGCTCAAGCTCCAGTCCTCCAGCCACCTGATGCAAAGAGCCACCTCATTGGAAAAGAGCCTGATGCTGGGAAAGATTGAGGGCAGGAAGAGAAGGGGGCGACAGAGGAGGAGATGGCTGGATGGCATCACCGATTGAATGGACATGAACTTGGGCAAACTCCAGGAGATAGTGAGGGGCAGGGAAGCCAGTAGTGCTGTGTCTGGGGGTCGCAAAGAGTCGGAGAAAACTTGGTGACTGAACGACAACAAACATGCTGAGGGTTAAAACCAGGGGAAAACATTCTGCATTTTGCATTACTCATTAGCCTGCAAATAATTGGGCACCCTGGAATTATTTCTAACACAAGTTGGTAGACCATCTGGGAGTCACAGTGCGCTGGGGCACACCATCTATTTAGGTGGTTTGCAGTAGCCACGGAATCCAGTGAGACTGAGCACTAAGGTCGCCCAGAGACACACTGATATCTGTGGGTGGAAGAGTGTGACCTCTACTCAGGTTTAAGCTGTTCATCTCCCAGTGCAATTTATATTTCAGTTCTAGGGCCCGTCAGCCTTTGCTTTAGATCAAGCTATTTCCCAAGGATATTTGACATATCGAATCCTGAGTGTCAGAGCAACTCAGAATCAGTACCAATTTACTGATCCTTTTTCTCAAGAGAAGATTTCTTGATGGAAATTGTTCTAAAGACTTAGAAACATTAAGCTGTATACTGTGTGTTGCACACAATTGTAAGATGCTCTCATTCCTCATTACCCAGTAAGCACCAGGGGTTCTAGAATGGAAGGATGTGCTAGGTGGGAGAATGCCGGTGGGAATCCACATTTGTTCTAGGTTACATCCTTTGCTCTTCCACAACACGGCAGTGATAATCCCTACGTCAAGTCTGGACCTGGATTTACTAAATATTTAAGTAGGGATTATGCTGCTCCTGCAACGTCATTTATTCATTCAAGAGATATTTGTTGAGCACCTTTCATGTACTGGTAGTACTCTAAATACTGGAGATATTGGAGGTGCATGAGACAGAGTTACTGTTCACATGGAATAAGCATGCTAAAGATTTTTTAATATGATGTCAACAGAGAACAAAACTTCAGATATATTAGGAGATGAATCCCTGAGAACTGTTCGACTAGGCTATCCAGCCTAGTATTTGGTCTTATGCGCTTCCCTAGGAGATGGCTGGATGGCATCACCGATTGAATGGACATGAACTTGGGCAAACTCCAGGAGATAGTGAGGGGCAGGGAAGCCAGTAGTGCTGTGTCTGGGGGTCGCAAAGAGTCGGAGAAAACTTGGTGACTGAACGACAACAAACATGCTGAGGGTTAAAACCAGGGGAAAACATTCTGCATTTTGCATTACTCATTAGCCTGCAAATAATTGGGCACCCTGGAATTATTTCTAACACAAGTTGGTAGACCATCTGGGAGTCACAGTGCGCTGGGGCACACCATCTATTTAGGTGGTTTGCAGTAGCCACGGAATCCAGTGAGACTGAGCACTAAGGTCGCCCAGAGACACACTGATATCTGTGGGTGGAAGAGTGTGACCTCTACTCAGGTTTAAGCTGTTCATCTCCCAGTGCAATTTATATTTCAGTTCTAGGGCCCGTCAGCCTTTGCTTTAGATCAAGCTATTTCCCAAGGATATTTGACATATCGAATCCTGAGTGTCAGAGCAACTCAGAATCAGTACCAATTTACTGATCCTTTTTCTCAAGAGAAGATTTCTTGATGGAAATTGTTCTAAAGACTTAGAAACATTAAGCTGTATACTGTGTGTTGCACACAATTGTAAGATGCTCTCATTCCTCATTACCCAGTAAGCACCAGGGGTTCTAGAATGGAAGGATGTGCTAGGTGGGAGAATGCCGGTGGGAATCCACATTTGTTCTAGGTTACATCCTTTGCTCTTCCACAACACGGCAGTGATAATCCCTACGTCAAGTCTGGACCTGGATTTACTAAATATTTAAGTAGGGATTATGCTGCTCCTGCAACGTCATTTATTCATTCAAGAGATATTTGTTGAGCACCTTTCATGTACTGGTAGTACTCTAAATACTGGAGATATTGGAGGTGCATGAGACAGAGTTACTGTTCACATGGAATAAGCATGCTAAAGATTTTTTAATATGATGTCAACAGAGAACAAAACTTCAGATATATTAGGAGATGAATCCCTGAGAACTGTTCGACTAGGCTATCCAGCCTAGTATTTGGTCTTATGCGCTTCCCTGGCTCAGATGGTAAAGAATCTGCCTGCAATGTGGGAGACCCAGGTTTGATCCCTGGGTCAGGAAGATCCCCTGGAGAAGGAAATGGCAACCTATTCCAGTATTCCTGCCTGGAGAATTCCATGGACAGAGGAGCCTGGAAGGCTACAGTCCATGGGATTGCAAAGAGTTGGACATAACTGAGTAACACTGATTTTGTCTGATAATGGCATTTAGAACACAAATATCCTGACAAACTCGAAGTTCTAACTGTATTCCTTTACCCTAATCCTAATTTTTAAATAATTCCTTAATTTGCTTATCTTCTTTTGATCTTTTCCCATTTTTAGTCTTTAAGATCATTCAAACCAATGTTTTCCATAGGTTAACTAATAACTATTTACATTCACCTTTCTTAATCTTTCTGGGTCTAGTTATCTCCTAAATTTAACAAGCTTAAATTGGATTTTTTCTCTTTTTCTCTAATTCTATATCATTTTTAATACTAACTACATTTTATAACTTGATCCTTTCCTCTCTTTTTTATTCACATCTGCTGGTTTTGTTTCTATAATACCTCATCCACAGGGGTCTTTCTATGAATTCCTGGCCTAAATGGCCAAATTTTCAATCTTGAACTTATATTCATTCCATTATATAGTTTCTTTTCATATCCACGTCCTGCTTCTAAATTAGATGACACACTTCTGGAGGCCAGGCATTAAATTTGGTTCTTCTTTCTTCTTCAGATTCTGACCCAATATATTACATATTGGAGTTGCTATTGATTGCATATCAATGAATAAACTCACTATCAGATCTGTTTTCAATACATAATTCCATTTCAGAGCTCATAGACTTGTTTGAGTTTTCATAATGTCTACTTTTCCATGATGAAGAGGCAGGTAAAATAAGATCACTTCTGATGTTCATCTGGGCTGTGAAAGCCACACTGCTTTCCAGTCCTGGACACACTGGCAGAAGCACTGCGGTGGTTGTTTAATCACTAAATCATGTCCGCCTCTTTCGTGACCTCATTGACTGTAGCCCATCAGGGTCCTCTGTCCATGAAATGTTCCAGGCAAGAATACTGGAGTGAATTGCCATTTCCTTCTCCAGGGGATCTGCCTGGCTCAGGGATCGAATCCGAGTCTCCTACACTGGCAGGCAAGTTCTTTACCACTGAACCTCATGGTCTCTGGGATTCCAGGATAGCCTCATAAAAACCAGGATGGCCCTTAGATTAATGGGTGCCTGACTACCATCTGCTTCGGCAAAAGCAATTTCCCTTCTCTGGCAAGAGCAGAGACCAGTGGACTCACATCCCTCGGCCGTCCTAGTCGGGCAGCTCTGTTGAGCATCCTGGGCCTTCTTCTGTACCTCCAGGTGGGCCTGGCCCGTGGCTGGGTGAAGCAGAAGCCGCCATCGCTTCCTGGAAATTCAGGAGCAAGAGCCGAGACAATAAGCTTGTATCTTGGGGTGCGATGTTATTGAAAAGATCAGGCCTGTGATAAATGGCACCAACACTGGCTCTACCCTTTTATTAAGTGTGTCCTTCAACGAGCAAGTGCAGTCTTTCCCGGCCTGAGCCAGTCCCAGAAAGCTGCTTCAATTCAGATTTCTATCTCCTGGAGACAGGGGAAGCTGGGTGATGTGTTTGGTGCTTTTAAGTGGAAGTGTAAACAGGACAATGATGACATTCTTAGAGACATCAATAAGGCTATCTGGGTGATAAACCCACAAATATTACTGAGCGTGTGAAATCAAGAAATGAGACTGTAAGGAGACTGAATTGCACAACCTTGGACAACATTCCAGCACCCTGCAGCATCCAGGTGCTTTCTTATTCTCTCCCTGCCACCAGTAATACATTCAATTGACAAACTGACTCTTGCTTTATAAAAGGGATTCTCTTCACGAACCACTTAGGCTGGCTTACAAGGTTTACGTCACCGATCCACTACAATAAAAACAAACTTTATTTTTGTCTCACATGCCCAGAACAATGTAATGTTTAAATTAATGTAGAACTGAAAGGCGCCTTGCTCCAAGTGAAGTATGCCTGCCCACCACGACTCTGTAAACACAACTCGATTGCTATGAGAATTAAAGATGGATCAACAAAAATCAATAGTTAATTGTGTAACTCAGGGTCTTTCATTTCAGATCTAATCTGGAAAGAAGGTCCAGGAGATGGCTGCTTTTGATTTTCTTAAAATATTATTTCAAGCCTTTCTGTCAGGCAACGGAGCTCGCAGGATCTTTGCATCATTTCCATAAGATATTTGGCTTATGAGTAGTCAAGGTCATATTGATTGCTTAGCTTCTCCAGTTTTCATTTTAAAAGTCAGTATCTTTATCAGTCAAGTTGCCTCATTCTGGGTATCTGGCTGGTACTGATGCCAAACAAACTTTATTTCAAAAATAACCCAACACAATAGGTGTCTTGGCACCAGACATGTTGTATAAGTTGGGTTCTAAAATACCTTTTGGTCTATTTGATTACACTATCCTTCGCAGTTAGATAGCTACATAACCACCCCATCCCCCATCAGCAAAATACACTGTGTTCTGAAGATGCACAATTTTGTGTGACACGGCAAGACATATAAGGTCGAGCTGAGCCCATATAGATAGCTATACTATCTGTTCCGACATTCCCAAAGGGACCAGAGTGAGGGGGAGCTGTTTGAATAGAATCTAAAAAAACTTCTTCCAATCTCATTAGCTCAAACTGATGAGATGGGAAGGAGGGCAGGCAGGCCTCCTTTGCAAAGGGAATAGTACAATAGCATCCAGAAGACCATGGGTGTAACAGATGGACTGCCTTGACCCCAGTTATATTACAGCAGAGCTAAAAATGTAATGTTTGAACTTCTTCTCCGTTTAAAATGCAACCTAAGCCCTACTCTCTCTTACATGTTGTTAGAAGCCTTCATCCATTTTGGGGACTGAAGGCAAAATAATTCTTGAAATAATGAATCATTTTTCTTTTGCCAGCTTCTCCAGAAATCCCATGATTATTTTACTGTTGCAGACAATGACCTTCTCAAAGGAGGCCTATCAAACACTCAAGATAAATAATGAGAGGGTCTCTTTCTCCTGCCTCAAGGGGAAAAAAACCCTGCAGAAAGGGAAAATGTTTGTCATAGCACTAAGATGTTCATCCTAGCATGGGCAGCAGTGTGCTTCAAGTGAAAAGAGCAGCATGTGTGTTGCCGTGTGACCGGTGGCCTCCTTCCACAGGACTCCTGGGGCAGTGTCTTTGGAGAGACCTTGGGGGAGAAACACCCAAGCCCTTCACCCAGTAACACTGGAAACAAATGTTCTGCTCATGACAGGCAGAGGAAGGTTTAACCTCTTGATCTGTGAGCAAGTTAACTAAAGGAAAGGAAGTTCTAGTTAATGCTGCCTCCCAACAGTCTAGAAAACCATGGTTCTCATGTACTACATCCAGGAGCTAAAATTAATCATAGCAAATTCCCCACTTCTTCCCACTTTCCTGCCTTCTCATCAGGCAGCACATCCTCAGAGGGTAAAAGGATCTAGTCTCTTGCCATTGTTGCCCTGGAAGCCAGGTCTTAGAAACCAGGTAGAGGTGCTTCTGAAATAGCCACCTTGCCGAGATTCAGGCACTTTGGGGATGCATGGAAGCCAGCTTCGCAAGGCAACAGATATTTTCCCATCGTTTTTTATTTTTTGATGTATAACATATCCACATTTATTTAAGGATGTATTCGAAAATCAAATGGCAAAGTTCAACAATGCAAAACCAAAATTACTTTTGTACCTACCTAATATCTCACTTATGGCAGAAAGTGGAGAGGAACTAAAAAGCCTCTTGATGAAAGTGAAAGAGGAGAGTGAAAAAGTTGGCTTAAAGCTTAACATTCAGAAAACTAAGATCCTGACATCTGGTCCCATCACTTCATGGAAAATAGATAGGGAAACAGTGGAAACAGTGTCAGACTTTATTTTGTGGGGCTCCAAAAATCACTGCAGATGCTGACTGCAGCCATGAAATTTAAAGACACTTGCTCCTTGGAAGGGAAGTTATGACCAGCCTAGACAGCATATTCAAAAGCAGAGACATTACTTTGCCCACAAAGGTCCGTTTAGTCAAGGCTATGGTTTTTCCAGTGGTCATGTGTGGATGTGAGAGTTGGACTGTGAAGAAAGCCGAGCACCGAAGAATTGATGCTTTTGAACTGTGGTGTTGGAGAAGACTCTTGAGAGTCCCTTGGACTGCAAGCAGATCCAACCAGTCCACCCTAAAGGAGACCAATCCTGGGTGTTCATTGGAAGGATTGATGCGGAGGCTGAAACTCCAATACTTTGGCCACCTCAAGCGAAGAGTTGACTCATTGGAAAAGACCCTGATGCTGGGAGGAATTGGGGGTAGGAGGAGAAGGGGACGACCGAGGATGAGATGGCTGGATGGCATCATGGACTCGATGGACGTGAGTCTGAGTGAACTCCGGGAGTTGGTGACGGACAGGGAGACCTGGCGTGCTGTGATTCATGGGGTCGCAAAGAGTTGGACACAACTGAGAGACTGAACTGAACTGAACTGAATATCTCACTGTTTTTATTTATTTATTTTTAATTGAAGGATAATTGCTTTACAATATTGGTTCCATTTCTGCCATACATCAATGAAAATTTGCTGTCTGACTCAGGGACCTCAAGCCGGGGCTCTGTAATAACCTAGAGGGGTGGGAAAGGGTGGGAGGGTGGTTTAAGAGGGAGGGGACATATGTACACCTATGGCTAATTTATACTGATGTATGGCAGAAATGAAAACAATACTGTCCATCGCTTTGTGGCTTTTGCACTTACAGCTCTGGGGACCTGAACACAGACCTGAACTTTAGGAATAAGTACAAGGTTCTTTCCATACACACCCTGTTAGTCTCCTTATTTTTGTTGAAACCTCCTCTTTCCGCAGAATTGGCTGATGGATGGCTTGATTCTAGGCCAGGGGAAGAAAATTCATTGATGATGAAGCCCACTGCATAAGTCCAGCACGACTGCAAGGGTGGCATGAGCAGGCAGTGGGCACGAAGGTGGGCCCAAGTGCACCTGCTCATTTAGAGGGGCAGCTGCTGCTCATTTAGCAAACAGCTAGGGAGCATGTGCTCCTGTCCTGAGGGCTAGGCGGAAGACCTCTACCAGGGAGGCGCCAGTAGTTACACCATTTAATTCACAGGGAAAGGGAGGCACAGGGAGCTAAGTATCTTGCCCGAGGCCCCACTGCGCTGAGGAGCCAGGGAAGGCCGGGGTCCCAGTTCAGGAGTCCAGCAGCAGAGTTCCCTCTCTCAGTTGCTATGCCTCCCGCCTTGACACAAGCTCCATCTTATCCTGTGAGCACGTTGGCTCACTGTTGCCAGGACTTCTGATTTTTCAAGAGAAATGAAAATCTGCACTTCATATATGAACTCTCCCAATGTTTTGCTGTTGTTTACTCACTAAGTCCTGTCCGACTCTTTTGTGACCCTGTGGTCCGTAGCCTGCCGGGCTCCTCTGTCAATGGGATACTCCAGGCAAGAACACTGGAGTGGTTGCCAGGCCTTTCTCCAGGGGATCTTCCAGACCCAGGGATTAAACCTGAGTCTCCTGCATTGCAGGTGGATTCTTTACCACTGAGCCACCGCTACTTCCCCTGTGACATTCAACAGTCATTTTATTCTTTCTAATGGGAGTTTGATGTGTATTTGAATGTGTATGGTGAGTGGGAGGTGGGAGGAGAAAGAAGCCCTTTGACCAAAAATCAGTGCAATTAAAGTGCTTTATGAAAAACAACAACAACAAATCTAGTGATATTCCAGCAGGGGACTTCCTGAAGCTACTGGAAAAATGATGAGGACTGACATACTACCTCCACCCCTGGGGCAAGGGTGTTTTAAATAGACAGTGAGTGAGTGAAAGTCGCTCAGGCGTGTCCGACTCTCTGCAACCCCATGGACTGTAGCCCACCAGGCTCTCCTCTGTCCATGGCATTCTCCAGGCAAGAATACTGGAGTGGGTTGCCAATACCCTCATAATGCTTCTAAATTCTTTGTCTCTGCCTTCCCGCCCCCCCACCAAAAAGAAAATCCCCCAAATAAAAACCAGCAAAAAACTTCAAAAGCCACTCCTTAAACCTTAGGGGTAGCAGGTGACAGAGCTTTCTGATGTCTGTAAACTCACATCCAACACCTGGGCCAATGCTTGGTCTGTCACCACATAGACAGTAAATCAAAGATGCTCTTATTCTTAATCTTACATAGACTTTCTACTCTTTCCTTGGCTGCAATGGGTGGGAAAGATGATGTCTATATCCTAAAGGAAATCAACCCTGAATATTCATTGGAAGGACTGATGTCTGAAGCTGAAGCTCCAATACTCTGGCTACCTGATGTCAAGAGCCGACTCATTGGAAAAGACCCTGATGCTGGAAAAGATTGAAGGCAAAAAGGAGAAGGGGGCAGCAAAGGATGAGATGGCTAGATAGCATCATCAACTCAATGGACATAAATCTGAGCAAACTCCGAGATGGTGCAGGACAGAGGAACCTGGTGTGCTGCAGTCCATGGGATCCCGAAGAGTTAGACACGACTTAGCAACAGCAACTGAACAACAAACAACAAACTGCCTCTTGACCTGTTATCTGCAAACCACACACCACAGGATGTTTTTTCAGAATGGGGAGAGGGGCTTGTATGTGTGTGCAAGTTACTATACTGGTTTTATATGGGCCCTTTCTTCAGTAAGAGTTTGTGAACTTATTCACATGTAGGATAAGGAATAATCAAAATCCAGTTCTACAGTGAAGATACTGTGAATTTCCACAGGCTGATTGCACCTACCACTGCCCTGCATACCACTGCCTTCTACAGTCTTTTAAAGCAGGGGACCCCCAACCTCTGGCATCTAATGACTGATGATGTGAAGTGGAGCTAATGTAATAATAATAGGAATAAAGTGCACAATAAATGTAATGCACTTGAATTACATTCAAACCAAACCACCTCAACCCCATGGTCTGTGGGAAAATTGTCTTCCATGAAACTGGTACCTGGTGCCAAAAAGGTTGGCGACCACCATTTTAATGCACCGGATTTAGGTTATATCTAAGAATGTGTTAGGTGTAGTAGTTAGTGGTTTTTTTCTGTGTCAAAATGGAAAACTGCTGATAAAATTGAAAGGTAGTTTAAAGACATAAGGAAGGAAGGGGGAAGGAGACTGGAGAGAAGAGAAAAAAATTCCCTATTGCCAGACAAACTTGGGTATCAGTGGACTTAACTGGGCAGTATCCAGCAGCAATGTAGGGGGAAAGGTGGAAAAGCAATCTTAAAAGTAAGGAGGATATAAATGATCCAGGCCTTTAAAGAGGAAATTAAAACTGCCCAACAACACCTTGAAAACAAATCAGTAAGCATGTCAGGAAGATCCCCTGGAGAAGGGCATGGCGACCCACTCCAGCATTCTGCCTGGAGAGTCACAAGGACAGAGGCGCCTGGCGGGCTCCAGTCCAGGGGGCTGCCAAGAGCTGGACACGACTGAGCTACTAACACCAGCGTGCAGACAGGTGCCAGCACATTATGGTTGGTCCTCCGTATCCACAGAGGGCCGACTGACTGCATTATGCCATTTTATATAAGGAACTTGAGCATCCACGGACTTTGTTATCTGTCGGGGGGTCCTGGGACTAATTTTGCCAGCTAGCTGGGGTTAGCAACAGGCTGAATTCTGAGCTTAGAAAAGCAGTCAGTGTCTCTGTGTGCTGGCCCACATTTCAAGGCTGGCCGATATCCACTATCTCTGGAGACTCAGTGGAGGAAAGCTTTCTGTGAATCCTTTTTTTGACCAGGGGCCTTGGCCACTGCCCGCTTTTTTCCTCCTTCCTTCACTGGGCAGACTGTCGTCATGGTACCAGGGAGCCACTGTGCTGAACTGGTTGCCACAGCTCACTCTCTCATGTAGGTACTATGACCCTATTATCTTTGCATCCCTTTCGCTCAGAACACCTAGCACACGGGAGGTCCATAGATGGTAGTGGAATAAAGGGAGTTTGCTAATTATATTTCTTATTTACTGATCTTCTTTCCATTTCCTACCTTTTCTTTGTCTTTCTCCTAACACCCTTTATTGTCTTTGAAAGTGACTGAGTTCCAAGGACAAGATGCTGTATAGTCTGGCAGGGAACATTCATTTATTTCCTGAGGGGTAGTTAAAGCTCTAATTACTCAGAAGACACTTGGGTTTCATTTATTTAGAAAGTAGAGATAACTTTCCCAGTAAATAAACAGGAAAAGAGATTTTGATTTTCAAAAAAACTTGATTCACAGACGACTTTCAAGGAGCATTTCTTTTGCTATAAACCAAGCTCCTTGAAATAATCAGCAGCACTGCAGACTGCAAGGTTAGAGATTAAAACAGAGGAAATAAGTGGGGATTATATCATCTAGCAATGGGAAGACTGAATAGATCAGTGAGGCTTTTTAAAAGTCCAAGTAGTTTTATATGAAGGAGAAAAAAAATCCTCATTGTGCACAAAATAAAATGGGATATTGCCTAAGAATGAAGGTTTCAGGATTCTGGGATGAAGTTAAAGAATACTGGATGTCCCTAAAGAACACAAGAAAGAAATGAAGTGCCAGTCTATGTTCGATACAGGATACAGGATGCTTGGGGCTAGTGCACGGATATGAGAAAGGATATGGGGTGGGAGGTGGGAGGGGGGTTCAGGACTGGGNGGGATGAAGTTAAAGAATACTGGATGTCCCTAAAGAACACAAGAAAGAAATGAAGCGCCAGTCTATGTTCGATACAGGATACAGGATGCTTGGGGCTAGTGCACGGATATGAGAAAGGATATGGGGTGGGAGGTGGGAGGGGGGTTCAGGACTGGGAGCTCGTACACACCCGGGGCGGATTTATGTCAATGTATGGCAAAACCAATACAGTATTGTAAAGTAAAATAAAAATAAAATTAAAAAAAGAAAAAGAACACAAGAGACTTTTGAAAGGCCTGAAGTGACTGAATACCTCGACCCAGGATAAAGTGGAACCTTAGGGTCACCTGGAAAAATATCTAGCCTTGGCTGTGTCCTCTGGGACACAGAGGAAAAACGTGATGTGCAGAAGCAGACCAATGTGACCAACAGGTAGGAACATTCCATACATCAGAACTGGCACCAGGTATAGCAGTGAGTGTGGAGGGCGCAGGGGGAGGATAACCATCCTTCAACTGTGTAGAAGCCTAGAGTTACACTTAGATGTGAGTGGGCTGGAGTTTCTCTTGGTTGGCTACAGTGCAGTGGTTTCTCTGCCACATATATCAGCAGTTCTCTAAAATGACTCGAAAATATACTTTTCCTTAAATTGGTGTTTAAGAATTTGTTGGCACAATGTCCCTTAAATATGCCTGCTGGGTCATATCAAAAGGTTTATTGAAACTCATGAAACTAATCCAAAGGCTGCTCCTTATTGGAAAATGACTAGAAAGAGACATTTAAGTTCAGACTGGCTAAGCATGGACATGTACACACACACACACACACACACACACACACTCTCTCTCTCCTGATCTTTCAGGAGAAAACTACAAAAATGCCATTGTAAGCAAAGGGGAAAAAAAAGAATCACCCCTCACAAAAGTGTTTAAGTGCATTTTAGTCTCTTCGTCAGGGCCAATAAAGATCTCTCACTGTGAGCCAGCTAGAAAAGAAACCGGGGGAAGGATGTTACACTTTATGTGGCCTGAATGTGATTAGTAATTAGTGCTGGTAGCTTCAGTCACTTGGGAATAGCAATCAGGTTTCTCTCCTGCAACTCTGAACAACCACACAACACCACTGGCTGCCAGCCCATACGATGATGGGATAGTAACTGAAAGTCTAATTAATCTGCAAATGAATTATGGCCTAAAAATAGACTATTTTATAATCAATTTGAAGTGAGTCCCTAACAGAAGATAAGATGAAGAAAAAGCTATAAAATTATCAGAGGTTGGTACATTCTGTTCACTGTGACTGATGGTTTTAAGGGGGATAATTTTACAATCCATCAAATTTTTGTCATTTCAAAAATCATGCCTCCCAATGTATGCTATAAATTAATTTTAAAATTTACATATTTATTAAAAATCATATTGAAAACAGCAGGAAGAGAGCCCCATTTGAATAATAACTTGTTATCCCACTGGAGATAAAAAACAAAAAAAATTAAAAGATTTTTATTTTGAGGTAATAATCATATAAATTGCTATGTGAATTAGTTAAGGAAAGACTTTACATTCACCAGAAGCATCAATAGAGTCTTACAGATAATCCCCCAAGTTCTCATTCTGGGGAGATGAAGCAAGCCTCGCAACATGGACAAGGCACAGGAAGATAGGCAGGGAGGTGAAGACCATGGCACTGAGCCTGCTGGTGAGCATGTCTGATGTGGGGACTACAATCTCCTTGGGAGGAGGTGTAGACAGGAAAATCCCAGGCCTGGCTCTTGGGTGGTGGAACACTTGAATTCATTTCAAAAACAACTTTCCAAAGAGATCCCTGACGGCATAAGCCCAACTGGCCAACTTTCCCATCCACCGTGGAAGGCTTGCTGAGGTATAGACCATCCCAGATGTCTACATTAGCCTAGGCTGCCAAGGGGCTGGGCACCAACTGGGGTGGGCTCCAGAGCATGCATGGAACTCACTGGAAAGGCCCAGGGTTGTAGTCAGAGGGTGACGCCACGCCACGTCTGAGAAACACCACAGTTCACTCTAGATTAACCTCATAATAGATCATCAGCTCAAAGACCTGGCCCCAAGATGTGAACTGCCTGGATTCATCGACAGAGAGATGAAAGGGTCAAAGGGAACAGGGCTAGTATGAGGCATCATGTGTACTCACTAGGATAATGGATAATCTACTGGCTGAGCTGACCCAAGGAGATGTTCTTTTTAAACTCCTAGGAGAGGTAGGGGGTGGTGAGAATATCCTTTTTCCATGAACTTCAGTTTAATCATGGCTGTTTCCTTCCACAGGGGATTCATGATAGATATTACCACTATCTTTAAGAAAACAACAGAAATCCCTCTTTGAAGCACTAAAGGTGAGGAAGTGGCTCCCACTGCTCCCGCTGTATAGCGTTCACTGCTATGATGCAGACACGGCTAATCCGGGCACTCACATGGCAAGTGCCTCCTCCCACGGCCAGAGCAGGCGCTGCCTACCAATCACCTCCCGCTGAACATGGATACAGCCTCAGAATTCTTAATACAGTGATTCAAGCAACCTCTGTTTACTGAATGTCCTTAGCATTTGAGATGAAGGCTATTTGGCATCCCTCCTTAGTGTCTGTGTGAAATACATATACACAGTATCTATATGTTGGTGGAATAGGTATATCCTTGAGTAAATTTTCATACTATGAGATAAGTATATTGATGTCTAAGTATGTGGAAAGTTTAAGTTATCTTACCCCTCCCTTTCTCTCTTTTTCTCATAGCCTGTGTCAACCAGCCTTCTGGTAAACTGCGTTTGTTTTCAGATCCATTCTTCTCCTTTTCCCTGCTTTGCATCACAAGGAATTACATTTCCCAGGCTCCCTGTTTCTCTGGCTTCTGGGAAGGTTCAGCCAATAAAAGGCAATCCTGGATGGAAGGAGGAGAGGAGAAAGCAAGGCATTTCTTCCCTTCTCCGTGACCTGTGGGATTCCTGGCAGGAAATGCTTCTCCTCCATGGCTCTATCTATCTCCTGCCAGATAACACCTTTTACTCAATGCAGCTTCTGGACTTTGATATCGCTTTCTGCAATCCTCCATCTCTAGGGAATGATTGGGACTTCTTGCTTCTGCTAAACCTCTGGATTGC
Organism: Oreotragus oreotragus; assembly: GCA_006410675.1. Taxonomy (NCBI): domain Eukaryota; kingdom Metazoa; phylum Chordata; class Mammalia; order Artiodactyla; family Bovidae; genus Oreotragus; species Oreotragus oreotragus. The sequence goes on from SJYX01023118.1 coordinate 291,458, forward strand.
CTGATTGTCTCCTTTTAGCTTCTCAGCTACTCCATTATCTGGGTGGTTAATTCTTTCTCTTGGAGAGCACAACAAAACGTTACATGCACCAGGACAAAGGAGAAAGGAGCAGAGACCTCGCAAGAGACTAAGCTAGACTTGCTGTGAGTGTGTGATTGTCTGGAGTATCCAGGTGAGACGTGGATCAACAGTGGCCTGCCGTGGGTCCAGGGGCACTGACTACAACAGTACTGGGAACTGCTACGAGCTGGCATAAGTCCTTTTGAAGAAGGCTGCCATTACTACCATTACCCCTACCATAACTTGGCCTGAGGCCAAACTACAGGGAGGGAACACAGCCCCACCATCAACAGAAAGTTGGATTAAAGCTATACTGAGCATGAGTAAGACTAAGCCTTCTTACTCTTGCCCACCAGAGTAAGAATCAGTATTCCCCACAGCCAGTCCTTTCCAAAATCACTGCAGATGGTGACTGCAGCCGTGAAATTAAAAGACGCTTACTCCTTGGAAGAAAAGTTATGACCAACCTGGAAAGTATATTCAAAAGCAGAGACATTACTTTGCCGACTTAGGTCCGCCTAGTCAAGGCTATGGTTTTTCCTGTGGTCATGTATGGATGTGAAAGTTGGACTGTGAAGAAAGCTGAGTGCCAAAGAATTGATGCTTTTGA
>SJYX01023118.1:292641-312563 GCA_006410675.1 Oreotragus oreotragus
ACTGAGTGACTGAACTGAACTGAACTGAGTCCTTTCCATCAGGAAGCTTCCACAAACCTCTTATCCTCATCCAGAGGGCAGACAGAATGAAAACCACAATCTCTGAAACCTAACCAAACTGAACATGGATTACAGCCTTGTCTAACTCAATGAAACTATGAGCCAAGCCATGTAGGGCCACCCAAGATGGATGCGTCATGGTGGACAGTTCTGACAAAACATGGTCCACTGGAGAAGGGAATGGCAAACCACTCCAATATTCTTGCCTTGAGAACCCTATGAACAGTATGAAAAGGCAAAAAGATAAGACACTAAAAGATGAACTCCCCAGGTCAGTATGCTACTGAACTCCCCAGCCCAATATGCTACTGGAAAAGAGCAGAGAAATAGCTCCAGAAGGAATGAAGAGGCTGAGCCAAAGCAGAAACAATACGCAGCTGTGGATGTTGTCTGGTAGTGGAAGTAAAGTTCGATGCTGTAAAGAACAGTGCTGGAACCTGAAATATTAGGTCCATGAATCAAGGTCAATTGGAAGTGGTCAAACAGGAGATAGCAAGACTGAGCATCAACATTTTAGGAATCAGTGAACTAAAAATGGACCAGAATGGGCGAATTTAATTCAGATGACCATTGTATCTACTACTGTAGGAAAGAATTCCTTACAAGAAATGAAGTAGCTCTCAGAGTAAAAAAAAAAAAAAAGTCCAAAATGCAGTACTTGGGTACAATAAAAAAAACAACAGAATTATCTCTGTTCATTTCCAAGGCAAATAATTCAGTATCACAGTAATCCACATCTATGCCCCAACCACTAATGCTGAAGAAGCTGAAGCTGAATAGTTCTATGAAGAACTACAAGATCTTAACAGAACTAACACCAAAAAAAGATGTCCTTTTCATTATAGGAGACTGGAATACAAAAGGAGGAAGTCAAGAGATACAAGGTGTAAAAGTCAAGTTTGCTCTTGGAGTACAAAATGAAGCAGGGCAAAGGCTAACAGAGTTTTGCCAAGAGAACGCACTGGTCATAGCAAACACCCTCTTCTGAGAACACAGGAGAAGACTCCTCACATGGACATCACCAGATGGTCAATACTGAAATCAGACTGACTACATTCTTTGCAGCTGAAGATGGAGAAGCTCTATACAGTCAACAAAAACAAGACTGGGAGCTGACTGTGGCTCATATCATGAACTTGGTATTGCCAAATTCAGACTTATATTGAAAAAGTAGGGAAAACCACTAGGCCATACAGGTATGACCTAAATCCAATTCCTTATGATTACACAGTGGAAGTGACAAATACATTCAAGGGATTAGATCTGATAGACAGAGAGTGCCTGATGAACTATGGACAGAGGTTCATAACACTGTACAGGAGAAGGTGATCAAAACCATCCCCAAGAAAAATAAATGCAAAAAGACAAAATGGTTGTCTGAGGAGGCCTTACAAATAGCTGAGAAAAGAAGAGAAGCAAAAGGCAAAAGAGAAAAGATATACCGATCTGAATGCAGAATTCCAAAGAATGGCAACGAGAGATAAGAAAGCCTTCTTAAGTGAATTATGCAAAGAAATAGAGGAAAACAAGAGAATGGGAAAGACTAGAGATCTCTTCAAGAAAATTAGAGATACCAAGGGAACATTTCATGCAAAGATGGGCTTGATAAAGGACAGAAATGGTATGGACCTAATAGAAGCAGAAGATATTAAGAAGAGGTGGCAAGAATATACAGAAGAATTGTACAAAAAAGATCTTAATGACCCAGATAACCACTTTGGTGTGATCGCTGACCTAGAGCCAGACATCCTGGAGTGTAAAGTCAAGTGGGCCTTAGGAAGCATCACTATGAACAAAGCTAGTGGAGGTGATGGGATTCCAGCTAAGCTATTTCAAATCCAAAGAGATGATGCTGTGAAATTGCTGCACTCAATATACCAGCAAATTTGGAAAACTCAGCAGTGGCCACAGGACTGGAAAAGGTCAGTTTTCATTCCAATCCCAAAGAAGGGCAATGCCAAAGATTGTTCAAACTACCACACAATTGCTCTCATTTCACATGCTAGCAAAGTAATGCTGAAAATCCTCCAAGCTAGGCTTCAACAGTAAGTGAACTGAGAACTTCCAGATGTTCAAGCTGGATTTAGAAAAGTCAGAGGAACCAGAGATCACATTGCTAAAACTGTTGAATCATACAAAAAACAAGTGAATGCCAGAAAAAAATCTGCTTCATTGACCACGCCAAAGCCTTTGACTGTGTGGATCACAACAAACTGTGGAAAATTCTGAAAGAGATGGGAATACCAGACCACTTTACCTGTCTCCTGAGAAACCTGTATGCAGGTCAAGTAGTAACAGTTAGAGCTGGGGAAAGGAGTATGACATGGCTGTATATTGTTACCTTGCTTATTTAACTTATATGCAGAGTACATCATGCAAAATGCCAAGCTGGATGAAGCACAAGCTGGAATCAGGATTTCTGGGAGAAATATCAACAACCTCAGATATGTAGATGTCACTACCCTTATGGCAGAAAGTGAAGAACTAAAAAGCTTCTTGAAGAAGGTGAAAGAGGAGAGTGAAAAAGCTGGCTTAAAACTCAACATTCAGAAAACTGAAATCATGGCATCCGGTCCCATCACTTCACGGCAAATAGATGGGGAAACAATGGAAACAGTGACAGATTTTATTTTCTTGGGCTCCAAAATCGCTGTTGATGGTTAACTACAGCCATGAAATTAAAAGATGCTTGCTCCTTGGAAGAAAAGCTATGACAAACCTAGACAGCATATTAAAAAAACAGAGACATTACTTTGTCAACAAAGATCCATCTAGTGAAAGCTATGGTTTTTCTGGTAGTCATCTATGGACATGAGAGATGGGCCATAAAGAAAGCTGAGCACTGAAGAATGCTTTTGAACTGTGGTGTTGGAGAAGACTTTTGAGAGTCTCTTGGACTGCAAGGAGATCAAATCAGTCCATCCTAAAGGAAATCAGTCCTGAATATTCATTAGAAGGACTGATGCTGAAGCTGAAACCCCAGTCATTTTGACCACCTGATGCTTAGATTCGATTCATTAGAAGAGACCCTGATGCTGGGAAAGGTTTAAGTCAAGAGGAAAGGGGGACAGCAGAGGATGAGATGGTTGGATGGCATCACTGACTCAATGGACATGAGTTTGAGCAAGCTCTGGAAGATGGTGAAGAACACGAATGCCTGGTGTTTTGTGGTTCATGGGGTCACCAAGAGTTGGACACAATTGAGTGACTGAAGAACAAAAGCAACAAATTCTTTCTACAGAAAGACACAGAATGGTTCCTGTTCCATGCTAAAGTGAAATGAAAATCACTGTCATGTGCAGCCCCATGGACTGTACATTCCATGGAATTCTTTAGGCCAGAATACTGCAGTTGGTAGCCTTTCCCTTCTCCAGGGGATCTTCCCAGCCTAGGAATAGAATCCAGGTCTCCCACATTGCAGGTGGATTCTTTACCAGCTGAGCCACTAGGGTAGCCCAAGAATACTGGACTAGGTATCCTATCCTTTCTCCAGTGGATCTTCCCAACCCAGGAACTGAACTGGGTCTCCTACAACGCAGGCAGATTCTTTACCAGCTGAGCTACCAGGGAAGTCCTGTTCCTTGCTAGACCCTGGCCAATACAATCATCAAACTCTATTTGCTCTGTATATTTTTTCCTTCTTATTTTGGCCCCACCATACAGCTGGTAGGATCTCAGCATCTCTGATCAGGGACTGAACCAGGCTATGGCAGTGAAAGCCCAGAATCCTCACCACTTGGTACCAGAGAGCTCCCAGTTTGCTCTACTTTTAAAACATATCCTAAACCCATTCCCCTGAAGAAGGGTATGGCAACCCACTCCAGTATTATTGCCTGGCAAATTCCATGACCAGAGGAGCCTGCTAGGCTATAGTCCATGGGCTTGCAAAGAGTTAGACACAACTGAGCGACTAACACACACACAAACCCCTTCAGCTTCCCGGGTGATACTAGTGGTAAAGAGTCTGCCTGCCAACGCACGAGATGCAAGAGGCATGGGTTCAATCCTTGGATTGGGATGATTCCTTGGAGTAGGAAATGGCAACCTGCTCCAGTAAAATTCTATGGACAGAGAGGCCTGGCAGCTTACAGTCCATGGGGCTGCAGAGTTGGACAAGACAGAGTGACTAAGTATATGCAAACTCATTCATTCTCCACCATTTCTCTTCTGCTACAATGATCAGGCCAAGTTACACCAGATCTTGCTTGGATGACTGCAGTGGTTTCCTAAGTGGTCTTGGCACTTCCACTCTGACCTCTTAACAGTCCATTCTCCATCCAGCAGCCAGAGCATTCTTTAAAAACTCAATCAAGTCAAAAAACGTTCCTGTTCAAAATCCTCCAGTGGTTTCCCTTTGCTGAGAACTTCAGAAACCTAAAGTTATTGCCACAGCCTACAGGGTCCTATGTAACTGGCTCCTGATTTCTCTAATTCCCTTCCTCTCTATCTCTCTGTTTCAGCCATAATTGTTTGGGAACACATCACATGCCCCTACTTCAGGCTTTTGTACTTTCCTACACTCTCTGACAACATCCTCCTCTTCCAAAGAGTCACATTTCAAAGTTTCACTTCATTTAAAATTCTTCAAACGTCCCCTCTTCAGAGAGACCTTAGCTGATCACTCTCTTTGAAGTAGTACCCACTCATCCTGCCTATTTTTTAAAATAACATATCACTGCTTGACATTATGCTTTGTTTATTATCTGCCTTCTCATCTAAATCCCTACCCACAAAGTTAGGGACTTTTTGTGAACTTATTTTGTCTGTAATACCTAGAATGTTGCCTATCAAGTAGCATAAACTCTATAAACATTCTTGAAACAATAGGAATAGCACTGTGAAAAACAACTGGCACAAATAAATACTAATATGATTAGAATAACATATTAGAAAACATTAGGAAAACAGATGAACACTTTCCTAATTAATCAACATACATCTTCAAAATGGAAACCCACTGCAAACCAGGGTATTGCTTGGGAATTATGACACAAATGAAGTTAATGAGTGGACAATGATTAGAGAGAAAGTCCCCAAGAATTAACATTTCTTCCATGTTTACATCACTGCCATCCCTCCTTCTCAAGCACTGTTCCTCAGTACCTATATTTACCACACTTTGCAAGTGGTGCTGGAAATACTTTTAAATTTCCATGTATCAAACAGAACCAGATACTTTGTGAATAAAGTTCAGTTCAGTTTGCTCAGTCCTGTCTGACTTTTTGTGACCGCATGAATCACAGCACGCCAGGCCTCCCTGTCCATGACCAACTCCCGGAGTTCACTCAGACTCACGTCCATCAAGTCAGTGATGCCATTCAGCCATCTCATCCTCAGTCGTCCCCTTCTCCTCCTGCCCTCAATCTTTCCCAGCATCAGGGTCTTTTCCAGTGAGTCAACTCTTCACATCAGGTGGCCAAAGTATCGGAGTTTCAGCTTCAACATCAGTCTTTTCAATGAACACCCAGGACTGATCTCCTTCAGGATGGACTGGTTGGATCTCCTTGCAGTCCAAGGGACTCTCAAGAGTCTTCTCCAACACCACAGTTCAAAAGCATCAAGTCTTCGGCACTCAGCTTTCTTTCTGGTCCAACTCTCACATCCATTCATGACCACTGGAAAAACCATAGCTTTGACTAGATGGACCTTTGTTGGCAAAGTAATGTCTCTGCATTTTAATATGCTGTCTAGGTTGTTCATAACTTTCCTTCCAAGGAGTAAGTGTCTTTTCATGGCTGCCATCACCATCTGCAGTGATTCTGGAGCACAGAAAAATAAAGTCAGCCACTGTTTCCCCATCTATTTGCCATGAATTGATGGGACCAGATGCCATGATCTTCGTTTTCTGAATGTTGAGCTTTAAGCCAACTTTTTCACTCTTTCACTTTCATCAAGAGGCTCTTTAGTTATTCCTCACTTTCTGGCATAAGGGTAATGTCATCTGCATATCTGAGGTTACTGATATTTCTCCTGGTAATCTTGAGTCCAGCTAGTGCTTCCTCCACCCCAGCGTTTCTCATGATGTACTCTGCATATAAGTTAAATAAGCAGGGAGACAATATACAGCCTTGACGTACTCCTTTTCCTATTTGGAACCAGTCTGTTGTTCCATGTGCAGTTCTAACTGTTGCTTCCTGACCTGCATACAGATTTCTCAAGAGGCAGGTCAGGTGGCCTGGTATGCCCATCTCTTTCAGAATTTTCCACAGTTTATTGTGATCCACACAGTCAAAGGCTTTGGCATAGTCAATAAAGCAGAAATAGATGTTTTTCTGGAACTCTCTTGCTTTTTCCGTGATCCAGTGGATGTTGACAATTTGATCTCTGGTTCCTCTGCCTTTTCTAAAACCAGCTTGAACATCTGGAAGTTCACGGTTCACATATTGCTGAAGCCTGGCTTGGAGAATTTTGAGTATTACTTTACTAACGTGTGAGATGAGTACAATTGTGCAGTAGTTTGAGCATTCTTTGGCATTGCCTTTCTTTGGGATTAGAATGAAAACTGACCTTTTCCAGTCCTGTGGCCACTGCTGAGTTTTCCAAATTTGCTGGCATATTGAGTGGAGCACTTCACAGCATCATCTTTCAGGATTTGAAACAGCTCAACTGGAATTCCATCACCTCCACTAGCTTTGTTCATAGTGATGCTTTCTAAGGCCCACTTGACTTCATATTCCAAGATGTCTGGCTCTAGATTAGTGATCACATCCTCATGATTATCTGGGTCGTGAAGATCTTTTTTGTACAGTTCTTCTGTGTATTCTGGATTTCCCTGGTGGCTCAGACGGTAAAGCGCCTGTCTACAATGTGGGAGACCCAGGTTCAAGTCCTGGGTGGGGAAGATTCCCTGGAGAAGGAAATGGCAATCCACTCCAGTACTATTGCCTGGAAAATCCCATGGACAGAGAAGCCTGTTAGGCTACCATCTGTGGGGTCACAAAGAGTCGGACACGACTGTGTGACTTCACTTTCACTTTCTGTGTATTCTTGCCACCTCTTCTTAATATCTTCTGCTTCTGTTAGGTCCATACCATTTCTGTTCTTTATCGAGCCCATCTTTGCATGAAATGTTCCCTTGGTATCTCTAATTTTCTTGAAGAGATCTCTAGAGTAGGAATAAATATACATCTGAGATGTCTAGAGTTATTGGCCCGCTGCTTCTTCTGGCCAGGAATTATAGTTAGAAATGACCACTTGTTTCAAGTGAAAGTTGCTCAGTTGTGTCCAACTCTTTGTGACCCCATAGACTATACAGGTCATGGAATTCTCCAGGCCAGAGTACTGGGGTAGGTAGCCTTTCCTTCTCCAGGGGATTTTCCTAACCCAGGGATCAAACCCAGGTCTCCCGCATTTCTGGCGGATTCTTTACCAGCTTGTTTAAGGGACAGATACTGATAAATCCAAAGAACTCAAAGCTCCAATAATTTGGCCACCTGATGCAAAGAGCCAACTGTCTGGAAAAGACCTTGATGCTGGGAAAGACTGCAGGCAAGAGGAAAAGGGAACAATAGAGGATGAGATATTGTATGGCATCACTGACTCAATGGATATGAGTTTGAGCAAACTCAGGGGGATAGTGAAGGACAGCGAAGTCTGGCATGCTGCAAGTCATGGAGTCACAAAGAGTTGGACATGACTTAGCAATAACTCAACAGTAATCAGAGCTGATTTCTTCCTACTGAAGTCAAATGTCTGATTAATTCCTCTACCACATCATCTTCAGAGTTTTTGGCTTTGGGTATCCTCATGGGTCAAATTATGTTCCCTGAAAAGCTACATTGAGGTCCTAGCCCTTGATTCCTGTGAATGTGACTTTATTTGGAAATAAGGTCTTTGCAGATATAATTAAGGCACAAGTGAGCATGGGTGATACTGGCATAGGATGGGTCCTTAATCCTATATGACTGGTGCTCTTCTGAGAAGAGGAGAGGACTTCCCTGGGGGTCCGGCGGTTGGGACTCTGCCTGCCAATGCATGGGACACTAAGGGCAACTAGGCCCATGTGCCACAACTACCGAGCCCATGGTCTCTAGAGCCTGTGCTCTGCAAGAGCAGCCATAGAGAAAAGGCCATGCACTGCAACAGAGAGTAGCCCCTGCTCACTGCAGCTAGGGGAAGCCCCGCAAAGCAACAAAGACCCGGTGCAGCCAAAAAGAATTAAACCTGAAAGAACAGAAATCTATTTTTTTAAAAAAGGAAGAGGAGAAGAGGTAGAGAGGTAGTCATGCACAGAAGAAGATGTGGAGGGAGACACATGGAGAGGAGAATGCCATGTGAGGACGGAGACAGAGATTTGGGGTTGTATGGCTGCAAAGCAACAGACAAATTCTGCAAAGCATTGTCAGTAGCCACCAGATTCCAGGGGAGCTGCTAACACCCGCATTTCAAACACTGGGCCTCCAGAACTGTTGCTTTAAGCTCCCCAACTTATGGTTCTTCATTACATTATGGTAACCCTAGGAGACTTGCTAGAGTACTCATTAACAGGAGCCACTTTAACGTACTCCTAAAACTCCAGGTTTTACAAATATATGCTTATGAGTTTTTTTTGAACTGATGAGAAGAAAAAACCGAAAGCTTATTTTTACACTTTTTACCTTTATTGGACTTAAAAATGAATGCTGAAGATAAAACAACTTTGTTTAACTCTGTGCCATGTGAAATTATGAAACTATGAATATATTATGAATACATTAATTCTGTAAGATATTAAAAAATACTTCATTTGAAAGGAAATATCATCAGAAAGGAAATGAAGTTATATTTAGAGTACCAAGCAATGATGGAATGGAATATTTCACGCCACGTTTCTTTTATGCATGCATTAGCTCGCTGGCTGTGCTAACACGTTAGTTATACTGTCTCGCCCCCCGCCCAACCCCCAACCCTAGTATAGCTGAATCCAAAGAGTGGTGGAAAATGGTAATCAACGTTTCCTTACCAACATGTTCTTGGCCCAAATAAAGTTTTAACTAAAACTTAAGTTTTAGTCCCAAGGTTTTTCTTTCTTTAAAAATAAGTTCAAATTCAATTTCCTCTTAAAATTTGAAAATGTTGGATATAGGCCCAGGATTCTATTCCCAGCTAGAATCTCTGCTCACAGTATGCTGGGGGGAATACACCTGGTAGGCTGTGAGCGTGAATGGCTTAACTTCCTCCACTCCCTTAGAGATGATAACCAAGTAAGTGAGTTATAGACTAAGTTAAGCACAGGCCAACTGGGGGGCCATCTGGCATAACGAAAAGAGTCTGACCAACTCCTTGTTTGAAAGCTTTTCTTAATATCAAGAGAAATATGAATTGGCTCTTTACAGAGTCCCTGTGGTGTCATGAAAGGTTGGCCCAAAAATGTATGGGTCCAAGATGAGCTCAGGTGCCATCCCCCAGCCTCCAGTGTGGCCAGGATAAACTCAGGTGCCATCCCCCAGCCTCAGTGAAGTTGTGTACCCATGTGGGCCATTTCTGTGCTTATGATGAAGAAAGAAATGTCTTATTCAAATGGGGGGAAAATGTTATTTTCTTGGTACAGAGCAAAAAGCTTCAGAATGAATAGCAGCATCTCTGCCCTACAAGGTCTATCAAGAGTGACACCTAATTCAGTGTTGGGAAAATCAGTGTGGGAGCTGGAAATGTCAGAACCTGCCTTTCCTTTGTGGGAGAAGCAAGCTTCTGATCTGGAACTTCTTTGCTTGATTCCTGACCATGGTTCCCAGCTTGTGCCCCATAATCCCTAAACAAATGATAGCACATGACTAGTTCTCAATGGAATTACCTATTTTGGCTTCCCTCATAGGTCAGTTGGTAAATTATCTGCCTGCAATGCAGGAGACCTGGGTTCGATTCCTGGGTCAGGAAGATCCCCTGGAGAAGGAAATGGCAACCCACTCCAGTGTTCCTGCCTAGAAAATCCCATGGACAGAGGAGCCTGGCAGGCTACAGTCCTTGGGATCGCAAGAGTCAGACACGACTTAGTGACTAAACCACCGCCAAAATAAATGAGCCCATTCCCAGTCTATCAGTTTCCTTCCTATGATCTTTGGTGCATAAAGTGGGCATGAATCCAAAAAAGGGATGCTATAGAAATGTAGGGGCCTAGTGACATAAAGTTGTGCCTTCACTTGAAACAGGATACAAGGATACTTGTAGCTGACTCCTTGGAAAAGACTTCAATGCTGGGAAAGAGTGAAGGCAAAAGGAGAAGAGGGCAACAGAGGGTGAGATATTTAGAAAGTATCACAGACTCAATGGACATGAGCTTGAGCAAACTCCGGGAGATACTGTAGGACGGGGAAGCCTGGCATGCTGCAGTCCATGGGGCTGCAAAGAGTTGGACACAACTTAGCAACTGAGCACACACAGCACACACAAAGGTACTCAGGTGCCCCTGTTACATCCAGCTCGTCCACACCACACACATTTGCCTTTCTCCCCCTTGACTCTTAACTTTTTACACACTATACAATTTTACTTCTCTGATAATCCATTATTTTCTATTTAATGCTAGCAATCTTTAAAATATCTCATTTCAGAGATGTATACACCTCTTCCAAGTTTTGCTGAATTTCTTTTTCTTTTTTAAAATTAAAAAAAATTTTTTAATATGGACCATTCTAAAAGTCTTCATTGAATTTGTTATACAATTCTGTTTCTGTTTTATGTTTTGGTTTTTTTTGGCTGCAAGGCATGCGGACTCTTAGCTCCCTGAACAGGGACTGAACCCACACCCCTTGCACTGGAAGGCAAAGTCTTAACCATTGGACTGCCAGGGAAGTCCCAGAATTTTCTTTTTCTAGTGATGATTAAATGTTTTCCCAAATACTATTTATACTAGCAACTAACTTTCATGTGAATATTCTGGCCAAACCAATACTAATAAATCCTAGTCTGTTTCAAAAACTCAACGCTGAGGAAAATTTAGTTTGCAACAAATATGATAGTACATACATTTATTTTAAAGTAGTAAATATTTATTTACATGGATATAGTCTGAGAAAATCAAGTATAGTGGGTTTGTACATAAAAATGAGGCCATAATGACCCCACAGAAGGACAGGTTCATGGCTTCTATTTTTCAATAATTAGTATAGATTTCTGTTGGTTGATCCATTCTACAGAGTTTAGTCCTCNAAAAAAAATAATAAAATTTAAAATAAATAAATAAATAAATAAATAATTAAAAAAAAAATGAGGCCATAATGACCCCACAGAAGGACAGGTTCATGGCTTCTATTTTTCAATAATTAGTATAGATTTCTGTTGGTTGATCCATTCTACAGAGTTTAGTCCTCTATAGACCAGGAGTTTATGCCTACAAAAAGCTTTCCAGCTCTGGAATGTTCTAGTTCTTGTGGGCAGTTAATATTATCATTCTTATTAAAAGCTAATTGGCCCATATAGAGATAGTGATCATATTCAGTTCAGTCAGTTCAGTCGCTCAGTCATATCTGACTCTGCAACCCCATGGACTGCAGCATGCCAGGCTTCCCTGTCCATAGCCAACTCCCGGAGCTTGCTCAAACTTATGTCCATCGAGTCAGTGACCCCATCCAACCATCTCATCCTCTGTCGCCCCCTTCTCCTCCTGCCTTTAATGTTTCCCAGATCAGGGTCTTTTCCAATGAGTCAGTTCTTCACATCAGATGGCCAAAGTATTGGAGCTTCAGCTTCAGCATTAGTTCTTCCAATGAATATTCAGGACTAATNCCATCCAACCATCTCATCCTCTGTCGCCCCCTTCTCCTCCTGCCTTTAATGTTTCCCAGATCAGGGTCTTTTCCAATGAGTCAGTTCTTCACATCAGATGGCCAAAGTATTGGAGCTTCAGCTTCAGCATTAGTTCTTCCAATGAATATTCAGGACTAATTTCCTTTAGGATTGACTGGTTTGATGTCCTTGCAGTCCAGGGGATTTTCAAGAGTCTTCTCCAACACCACAGTTCAAAAGCATCAGTTCTCCGGTGCTCAACTTTCTTTCTGGTCCAACTCTCATATCCTCAAATCTGCGCATGACTACTAGAAAAAGCATACCTTTGACTATATGGACCTTTGTTGGTAAAAATAATGTCTCTGCTTTTTAATATGCTGCTCACGTTTGTCCACAGGGTCACAAAGAGTCGGACACGACTGAGTGACTTCACTTTCATGTTTGTCAAAGTTTTTTTTCCAAGGAGCAAGCATCTTAATTTCATGGCTGCTGTCACCATCTGCAGTAAGTTTGGAGCCCAAGAAAATAAAGCCTTTCATTGTTTCCATTGTTTCCCCATCTATTTGCCATGAAGTGATGGGATCAGATGCCATGATCATATTACTACTTACCAAATACTTCCTGTGTTCAAGGCACTGTGGTAGAGGATGTGTACACATCATCTCCTTTAATTCTTAGAACTTTATGGAAGCAGATTTCACAGCATCCATTATAGAGATGAGAAAACTGAGATTCAACAAAGTTAAGGAATTGTAGGGACAGAAAGGGCTGATTCTGCATTCCTAGTCTTTTTATTGGCAAGAAAATTTAATCATCTATATTTACTGGTCGGGGAAGGCAATGGCACCCCACCCCAGTTCTCTTGCCTGGAAAATCCAATGGACGGAGTAGCCTGGTGGGCTGCAGTCCATGGGGTCGCTAACAGTCGGACAGACTGAGTGACTTCACTTTCACTTTTCTCTTCCATGCATTGGAGAAGGAAATGGCAACCCAATCCAGTATTCTTGCCTGGAGAATCCCAGGGATGGGGAGCCTGGTGGGATGCCGTCTTTGGGGTCACACAGAGTCGGACACGACTGAAGTGACTTAGCAGCAGCAGCAGCAGCATATTTACTGGTAATAAATTTAGACAGAGTTAAAAAGCTTTCAGACTTAAAGGTGAGAAAATCAAAACTAAGGAGAAATTTTCCTGGACTCACAGTTGGCAACTTTTTAAATAATCAATTAACAATCTGTTAATATAAATTGTTAGAATAATCTAAAGTAATTAAAAGGAGACAAGATAAGACAGACTCCAGGGTGGCTGACAGTCTCATGTCCTCAAGCTTCTAACAACGGTCTCTTAGAGAGCAATCACCTTGGAGAAATTGGTCTTGGGGGTTTTGCCTGTCAGGACAGAATGCATGGAGATCAGTTTGGATGAAGCACTGTGACAAGTGCCACTTGACTTTATACTTTGGATATTTTGTGCATTTAAACAGCAGAATTGTAACTTATTAACTGTCCACATCATTTCTGCCATTCTTTGTTATTAGGATACTGAATCCTCTGAGAGAGATGTCATATTAGATCATATTTCTTACTCTGAAAACTGGTAGGTTTCTCAATAAATGAAAGTAACATTGGGAACACTAGCAAAAGTAGAAAGAAAAATGACATTATTGTTTTCTGTTGAGGATTTTGACCTTTCTAGAGGCTTCCACAGGTCAGCTTCTGGTACTATCTTTTTTTCATGTCCTGGAGGAAGCTAAGTGTATATATACAGTGACATTTTTCATTTTGATATAGTTGATTTATTTTCCAGACTGTAGAAAACTGGGAAATGACTTTTCATTTAAATATAAGTTGAAACCCTTTGGGAAAGAAAAATAATTCAAGAAATATAGAGAAATGGCTGTTTCCAAGCCAACAGGAAAAAGGGAGACTCTTTGGTTTTCAAATTAGTTGTTAGGAAATACATTTTTCTTCCCATCAAACTTTTACTTTTCCTTCTTTAAAACAGATTAATCAAAGCTGTGAAAAAAAAAAATCACTGTGGTTTAGTTTTCTGCCTGTTTGTTAAAAATGTGGAAAATATGAACAGTGGTTTCAAACTTTCTGAGTAAATTGTCATTTTGTGACTTTTTATTAGCCTGTATTTCAAACCCAACATTGCAAGAGCTCACTCTCTACTTCTAAGCCTTTTGCTGGTTAAGAATGTGCTAAGGGGTTATATAGGCCATGTCTTTACAAACTGACAGTTCAATTTCAAAGGACAAAATAGTTCCAACCATTATCCTGTAGTATCAAAGTGTTGGAGTTCACATATTTCAGAATCTCATTAAAATAGACATCTGCTCATTTTTTCCTGCTTAAACAAGACACATTTGTTTTGTCTTTTTATTTGTCTTTCCTGAAATTTATATTTATCAGTTTAAAAATCAAAATAGCACCCTTGAAAATTATACAACCTGCTTTAATTTCTAAAATAACTCTTTAGAGCACAAACGCAGATATACGTGGCAGACCTGGGTATGAATATGAACTGTGTGACTCTGGACAAGTCATTGACTTTGGACAAGCCTTAGTCATTGTCTAAGGCTCAGTTTTATCACATGTACAGTAGGGAATAATACAGAGGATCTGGAGAACTGTGTCTCAACAGGTGATCACCAGAGGAGAAAGATCAGCAGCATCTGAGAACTAGTTGCTGCTGCTGCTGCTGCTAAGTCACTTCAGTCGTGTCCGACTCTGTGCGACCCCATAGATGGCAGCCCACCAGGCTCCCCCATCCCGGGGATTCTCCAGGCAAGAACACTGGAGTGAGTTGCCATTTCCTTCACCAATGCATGAAAGTGGAAAGTGAAAGTGAAGTTGCTCAGTCATGCCTGACTCTTAGCAGTGCTATGGACTGCGGCCTGCCAGGCTCCTCCGTCCATGGGATTCTCCAGGCAAGAACACTGGAGTGGGTTGCCATTTCCTTCTCCAATGCATGAAAGTGAAAAGTGAAAGTGAAGTCGCTCAGTCATGCCTGACTCTTAGCAGCGCTATGGACTGCAGCCTGCCAGGCTCCTCCGTCCATGGGATTTTCCAGGCAAGAGTACTGGAGTGGGTTGCCATTGCGGTCTCCAGATAACTAGTTAGAAATGCACAACTTCAGGCCCCACTCCAGACCCAAGGAACCAAAAACTTTGGGAGTAAGGCACAGTAATGTGTGTCTTCAAGCTTCCATGGGATTCTGATACACATTCCATTTTGAGAAACGCAACTCAACAACACAACACAAAAACAAACAACCCAACTGATAAATGGGCAGAAGACCTAAACAGAAATTTCTCTAAAGGAAGACACACAGATGGCCAATGGACACATGGAAAGAAGCTCAGCATTGCTAATTATTAGAGAAATGCAAATAACAAAGACGATGAGGTACCACCATACCAATCAGAATGGCTATCACTAAAAACATCTATAAATAACATATGCATGTATCCTTTCTTCCCTAAACTTTTTTTTTTGTAGACCCCAGTAGAAAATAAACAAGTTTTTAAAAATCTATAAATAACAAATGCTGGAGAGGATGTGGAAAAAAGGGAATACTCCTACATTGTTGGTGAGAATGTACATTAGTATAGTCTCTATAGAGAACAGTTTGGAATTTCCTCAAAAAGCTAAAAACAGAACTACTATCTAATCCAGCAATCCTACTCTTAGGTGAAGATCCAGACTAAACTATAATTTAGTCTGGTTCCATCACTTCATGGCAAACAGATGGGGAAACAATGGAAACAGTGACAGATTTTATTTTCTTGGGCTCCAAAAATCACTGCAGATGTTAACTGCAGCCATGAAATAAAAAGACGCTTTCTCCTTGGAAGAAAAGCTGACAAACCTAGACAGCATATTCAAAAGCAGAGACATTACTTTGCTGACAAAGGTCTGTCTAGTCAAAGCTATGGTTTATCCAGTGGTCATGTATGGATGTGAGAGTTGGACCAGAAAGAAAGCTGAGCGCTGAAGACTTGATGCTTTTGAACTGTGGTGTTGGAGAAGACTCTTGAAAGTCCCTTGGACAGCAAGGAGATCCAACTAGTCCATCCTGAAGGAAATCAGTCCTGAATATTCATTGGAAGGACTGATGTTGAAGTTGAAGCTCCAATATTTTGGCCACCTGATACGAAGAGCCAACTCATTTGAAAAGACCCTGATGCTGGGGAAGATTAAAGGCAGGAGGAGAAAGGGATGACAGAGGATGAGACAGTTGGATAGTATCACTGACTTGATGAACATGAGTTTGAGCAAGCTCCGGGAGTTGATGATGAACAGGAAAGCCTGGCATGCTGCAGTTCATGGGGTCAAAAAGAGTAGGACACAGCTGAGTGATTGAACTGACTGAAACTATAATTCAAAATGATACACACACCCCTATGAACACAGTGGTACTATTCACCATAAGCAAGACACAGATGCAACCTAGACGTCCAACGACAAATGAGTGGATAAAGAAGATGTGGTATAAGGGTGTATATACATACATATATATATGTATACACACACACATACACAATGAAATACTACTCAACCACAAAAAAGAATGAACTAATGCCATATGCAGCACATGAATGGACCTAGAGATTACCATACTAAGTGCATTAAGTAAGAGAAAGACAAATACCATACAGTATCACTTATATGTAGAATCTAAAATATGACACAAATGAGCTTAACTATGACCAACCTGGATAGTATATTCAAAAGCAGAGACATTACTTTGCCGACTAAGGTCTGCCTAGTCAAGGCTATGGTTTTTCCTGTGGTCATGTATGGATGTGAAAGTTGGACTGTGACAAAAGCTGAGCGCCGAAGAATTGATGCTTTTGAACTGTGGTGTTGGAGAAGACTCTTGAGAGTCCCTTGGACTGCAAGGAGATCCAACCAGTCCATTCTGAAGGAGATCAACCCGGGGATTTCTTTGGAAGGAATGATGCTGAAGCTGAAACTCCAGTACTTTGGCCACCTCATGCGAAGAGTTGACTCATTGGAAAAGACTCTGATGCTGGGAGGGATTGGGGGCGGGAGGAGAAGGGGACGACCGAGGATGAGATGGCTGGATGGCATCACTGACTCGATGGACGTGAGTCTGAGTGAACTCTGGGAGATGGTGATGGACAGGGAGACCTGGCGTGGTGCGATTCATGGGGTCGCAAAGAGTCGGCACGACTGAGCGACTGAACTGAACTGAACTGAACTGATGAAACAGAAGCAGACCCACAGACAGAGAGAACATACTCGTGGTTGCCAAGGGGGAGAGTAGAGAGAGCAAGGGATGGGTTAGGACTCTGGAATTAGCAGATGCAAATTATTATTTATAGAATGGATAGAGAACAAGGTCCTATTGTATAGCACAGGGAACTATATTCAATACCCTGTGATAAAATATAACGGAAAAAATGCAAAAAAGAATATATATGTATAGCTGGCTCACTTTGCTATACAGCAGAAACCAACACGACATTGTCAATCAATTATTCTGCAATAAAATGAATCTAAAAAAATAATTTTGAGAACAATTGCTCTGAAGATCAGCCATGGTCTATGCAGAGGGCTTATGTGACACATTTTAGAAGTTCAAGAAATAGTAACTATTGTCTTTCTGTTATTACTCCAACTGTATGGAAGAAACTGAAGCACAGAGCCAGGTGGTAAAAGTGTTGGAAAGGGCACCTGAGCCTTCCTGCTCAATCAAGTGGCCGGCTGGGCCACTCCTCCACTCCACACTCTCTTTGTAGGACAGGGTAGACAGATAAATCTCAGTTATAAGTGCACCAAGTGTAGGAGAGAGCATGGCTCCTCCAAAGTTAATTTAGTAATACCAGCTACCTCCCTGCTGGGGCCAAGTGATAAGAAATGGTCTTTCTCCTGATAAGAACTATCTTAGAAATTCTGAAATCATAAATCGTGATATGCTTAGAATTATAGTTTTAGAAGTAGAAGTAGTTTACAGATCATCCATTTCAGTTTTCACACTGTGCTTTGCAGAGATTAGTGGATCTCCTCCCAGAGTCTCTGGAGAAACTTAAAAAAAACTGTAATGGGAACACACAACCCACAAAATTCTGACTTAACTAGTCTAGAATTTAGCTGGTTAAAAGTTCCTTATGTAGGGTTGCCAGATAAAACACAGGACACCATGTAAAATTGGATACCTAGGTAAATACTAAAACATTATTTCATTGTTTAACTGAAATCATACTTTAACTGGGTGTTGTGTATTTTTGTTTGTTAAATATGGCAACCAAACTGGAGGATTTTAAGGACCAGGTAGGGTTGAGAAATGCCCGTGTAGGGTTTCCATTGAAATACAGCTGCAACTATAGTGACCTAAGAGAGCATGGCAAGCACCATCTATGCCCATCGAACCTGCTTTTCTTTTATTAACACTCTTACGTTCGAAAATCACAAATTTTGTACATTTACATTACTAATTTTTACATTTACATACAAAAATTTACATTTGTTATCTATCCTATGTATTAAGTTTCTGTAATATCTTGCTTGCAAAAAAAGTTTCTGTTATGACTAAAAAAGATTTGTAAACCTCTGATCTAAGATCTTTTTTCCAGATTAGCAAAATTTAAAACCCAGAGACAATGGCTCTTAGTTAAGCTCTCATAGCTAATCAATTGCAAAACCAAACTCTTTCATAAGATGCTTTTGCTAGAACCCTTTTCCTTTTTCTAAGATAGAGGTCAGGAATAAGAGGTGCTATGATCCTATCTAAAAGTGCTGGAGGAACATTTGGCAAATCCCTAAAATTTTTCCAGAGACTGTGCTCAGCCTAGGGATGAAGGTGTGATTTCAGTTCTCAAGGAGCTGATACAGGGAGATAAGCACAAATACTGTAGCTGTCTTTAGAAAGAAATGCCACTGACTTTTCTGACTTGTTCCCTCCATAATTTGACTATTCAAAGTATCTTTCTTTTATATGCAAAATGAGAATGGTAGGTTGAAGTCGGAAGATAGCACTGGGTGTACCAGAGGCAACTGGAATCTAATCTAAATTTGCATTTTGAAAGTTAAAGGAATCAACAGTAAATGATGACAAATGACACAGGGACGACTATACTTTGTGCTGTGGCGTGATTCACAGTGGCTATATCTGTCAGATTTTTTTGACAAATGGTCTTGAATGTTGTCCAGTTAAATGAATCACATAGAACTTAATGGGCTTCCCTGGTGGCTCAGATGGTAAAGAATATGCCCATAATGTGGGAGACCTGGGTTTGATCCCTGAGTTGGGAAGAACCCCTCCAGTATATGGTAACCCACTCCAGTATTCTTGCCTGGAGAATCCTCAGGGACAAAGGAGCCTGGTGGGCAGCTGTCCATGGGGTCACAAAGAGTCAGACACGACTGAACTACTAGGCACACATAGAACTTAGCAGGTTTGGGGAATAAAAAAAATGTGCCCCCTATTTGGGGAAATACATTACTCCCATCCAGTGAAGATGGGCAGTCACTAACAGTGTTTCACTGCCATCTGAAAAAATAAAATACAAATAGGCACTGGGTGGAGTGGAGGTAATGCATTCTCTAAGGACCTCCCAGCCAGGGTCAATTTGGCAGGGTCTATGAAGGGCAATGAGGAAAGACAGCTGCTCCTTGGCATCACTTTTGGATGCCAAGGACCCTGAAATTAAAGGAAACTCCAGCTTCTTCTTCCCATTTCCAGGTGATTGAAAGACATTTTAGGTGATTAGTTGGCCTCAGGGAAAGCGATAAGGGAAGCGGGACTAACAAGCCATAAAGTCAACCTTGAGGGCAAGCAAACTCCAGAGATACAATTATGGCAGAAAGTGCAGAGGAGCTAAAAAGCCTCTTGATGAAAGTGAAAGAGGAGAGCGAAAAAGCTGGCTTAAAGCTCAACATTCAGAAAACGAAGATCATGGCATCCGGTCTCATCACTTCATGGGAAATAGATGGGGAAACAGTGTCAGACTTTATTTTTTTGGGCCCCAAAATCACTGCAGCTGGTGACTGCAGCCAGGAAATTAAAAGACGTTTACTCCTTGGAAGAAAAGTTATGACCAACCTAGATAGTATATTCTAGTACTCTTGCCTGGAAAATCCCATGGATGGAGGAGCCTGGTGGGCTGCAGTCCATGGGGTCGCTGAGGGTC
>SJYX01023118.1:315412-325628 GCA_006410675.1 Oreotragus oreotragus
ACCAGAGATCAAATTGCCAACATCTGTTGGATCATCAAAAAAGCAAGAGAGGTCCAGAAAAACATCTATTTCTGCTTTATTGACTATGCCAAAGCCTTTGACTGTGTGGATCACAACAAACTGTGGAAAATTCTGAAAGAGATGGGAATACCAGACCACCTGACCTGCCTCTTGAGAAATGTGTATGCAGGTTGGGAAGCAGCCATTAGGACTGGACATGGAACAACAGACAGGTTCCAAATAGGAAAAGGAGTACGTCAAGGCTGTATATTATCACCCTGCTTATTTAACTTATATGCAGAGTACATCATGAGAAACTCTGGTGTGGAAGAAGCACAAGCTGGAATCAAGATTGCTGGGAGAAATATCAATAACCCCAGATACTCAGATGACACCGCCCTTACACTGCAGATTACACATGCAGAAAGTGAAGAAGAACTAAAGAGCCTCTTGATGAAAGTGAAAGAGGAGAGTGAAAAAGTTAACTTAAAACTCAACATTCAGAAAACTAAGATCATGGCATCCCGTCCCATCACTTCATGGCAAATAGATGGATAAACAGTGGAAACAGTGTCAGACTTTTTTTTGGGAGGGGGGCTCCAAAATCACTGCAGATGGTGATTGCAGCCATGAAATTAAAAGACACTTACTCCTTGGAAGGAAAGTTATGACCAACCTAGATAGCATATTGAAAAGCAGAGACATTACTTTGCCAACAAAGGTCCGTCTAGTCAGGGCTATGGTTTTTACGTTAGTCGGATATGGATGTGACAGTTTGACTAGAACGAAAGCTGAGGGCCGAAGAATTGATGCTTTTGAACTGTGGTGTTGGAGAAGACTCTTGAGAGTCCCTTGGACTGCAAGGAGATCCAACCAGTCCATCCTAAAGGAGATCGGTCCTAGGTATTCTTTGGAAGGACTGATGCTGAGCTGAAACTCCAATCCTTTGGCCACTTGATGCGAAGAGCTGACTCATTTGAAAAGACCCTGATGCTGGGAAAGATTGAGGGCGGGAGGAGAAGGGGATGACAGAAGTTGAGATGGTTGGATGGCATCACCAAGTTGATGGACATGAGTTTCAGTAAAGTCTGGGAGTTGGTGATGGACAAGGAGGCCTGGCGTGCTGCAGTCCATGGGGTCACAAAGAGTCGGACATGACTGAGCGACTGAACTGAACTGATGGGCTACAGTCCACGGGGTTGCAAACAGTCAGACGTGACTGAAACAGGTTTCATACTTGTAGTTTCTAAAGACTGTCCATGTTTCCTCCTACTTGGGCCAGTTGCACTCCTCTGGACCATCTGTTTTGGTGAGGGACTACACTGAGCTAATTTGGTGACATTTAGTAATCAAGTGGGTGGTTGGAGGTTGTGTTTGTAGAAGGGATAAGCTTCCAGAAGACCACTAGAGTGAATCAATGCAGTATATTGATTAGTCAGTTCAGTATAATCTACCTTGTTATTTTCAAGTTCTTCAAATTAAGCATTTTATTTTAATACAATTAATATGCAAGTGTTTCTTTTTTTCACCTTTTCACCAATTTCTTGCTAGCTTTTGTTCTACTGGAATCACTTTCCTTCTTCATGAAGTATATCGTTTATCCGCGGTCTTTTAAAAAGTGCTTACTTATTGTCTCCGGTTGCCCGGGGCTTCGTTGCTGGGTTTTCTCTGGTGGTGAGTAGGGGCTTCTCAGTGCAGTGGCTTCTCTTCCTGAGGAGAGCAGTCCGAGGTGCAAGGGCTTTAGTGGCTGTGGCATGCAGGCGCAGTAGTTATGGCACACGAACTGACTCACTCTGAGGCATGTGGGATTCTCCTGGGCCAGGGATCGAACCGGGAAAATTCCACATGCCTCAGGGTAATCAAGTCCATGTGCCAAAACTGTTGAGCCTGGGACCGGGGATCAAACCCAGGGAGGGCATGGCAACCCACTTCAGTGCTCTTGCCTGGAGAATCCCCATGCACAGAGGAGCCTGCTGGGCTACAGTCCATGGGATTGCAGAGTTGGCCATGACTGAGAGACTGAGCACAGCACAGGGATCAAACCCATGTACCCTGCATTGGCTGGTGAATTCTTAACCGCTGGACCACCAGGGAAGTCCAAAACCCATGGTGTTTTGTTTGTTTTTAAACTGTTTATTTTGTATTGGTGACAAATTACAGTTTTTGTTTGTTGGGAATCTTTAGCTCTTGTTCTTGAAGATATTTTAGTTGTGAATGAAAGTCTAGATTGGCAGTTATTTTTCCCTCAGCATTTTGAAGATATTATTCCATTCTGTTTTCTACTGTACGGTGCTGCTGCAGCTGCTAAGTCTCTTCAGTCGTATCCGACTCTGTGCGACCCCAGAGACGGCAGCCCACCAGGCTCCCCTGTCCCTGGGATTCTCCAGGCAAGAACACTGGAGTGGGTTGCCATTTCCTTCTTCAGTGCACGAAAGTGAAAAGTGAAAGTAAAGTCGCTCAGTCGTGTCTGACTCTTAGTGACCCCATGGACTGCAGCCCACCAGGCTCCTCCGTCCATGGGATTTTCCAGGCAAGAGTACTGGAGTGGGGTGCCATTGCCTTCTCCATTTCTACTGTATAATCAGACCTAAAAGACTATGGATTTTTTTTTTTAAAGTATTTTTGTTTTATTTATTTATTTTTGATTCAGATTTTTTTTTTAGTATACACTTATTTATTTGACTGCATCAGGTTTTAGTGGCATCATGTGGGTTGCAAAGTACATGGGCTCAGTTGCTCCACAACATGTGGCATCTTAGTCCCCCAACCAGGGATTGAACCCACATCCCTTGCATGGCAAGCTGGATTCTTAACTATCCGACCACCAGGGAAGTCTCTGGATGTTTTATCAATAATAATTTTTTATTGTGTTGTTAGAGTATGTAATTGACTTTTAAATGGAAATATTCACATTGGTTTTTTTTTTCTTTTAAGTTTTAAATTCATTTAATGCTTATTGAAAATATTAGGAATGTCTTAGGAATCAGTAAAGTAGCCTTTAATAAATTTGTTGTTGAGTTTTAATTGTTCGTGGGCACAATTATTACTAAAATGTTTGACTTCCTTCTGTGTTTTAGCACTGAAGATAAATGAATTGGTCATTGTTTCTTTAATTATAGAACTCCATTCTGATGTGGGAGGGAGACAGACACATCCGGCCTCATAATTTGTTAGGGCCTCCTAGGTGGCTCAGCTGGTAGAGAATCTGCTTACAATGCAGGAGACCTGGGTTCGATCTCTGGGTTGGGAAGATTCCCTGGAGAAGGGAATAACTACCCACTTTAGTATTCTGGCCTGGAGAGTTCCATGGATAGTCCGTGAGGTTACAAAGAGGTGAACACAACTGAGTGACTTTCATTTTTCACCCAAGTGGCTCAGTTCAGTCGCTCAGTCATGTCCAACTCTTTGCAACCCCATGGACTGTAGCCTACCAGGCTTCTCAGTCCATGGAATGTTCTAGGCAGGAGTACTGGAGTGGGCTGCCGTTTCCTTCTCCAGGGGATCTTCCCAACCCAGGGGTCGAACCCTGGTCTCCCACACTGCAGGCAGACGCCTTACCGGCTGAGCCAGCAGGGAAACCCTGGTGCACATACCTTTCTACAAAACTGGAAAGGGACTTTTGGAAGCGGTTTGATGGAAATTGGGTGGTCTTGGGTTTTGTTTTTTGGTTGGTTTGGCTTTGTTGGGTCTTTTGCTGCAAGGGCTTTTCTCCAGTTGTGGTGAGGCGGGTAGGCTCTAGTTTCGGTGTGCGAGCTGCTCGGTTGCAGTTGCTTTTGTTGTTGAGTGACACTACATGCTTTAGGGCACGTGGGCTTCCGTAGCTGTGGCTCCCGGGCTCAGAGCACAGTCTTAGTTGCTCCACAGCATGTGAAATTCTCCCGGATTAGGGATCGAACCCTTGTCTCTGGTGCTGTCAGGTGATTCTTCACCACTGAGCCACCAGGGAAGCCAGGCCGTAGGGTTTTATGTTGGAGTTTGAGGTTCCTGGCAATATATACTGACTTAAGAGTTCTGACTGAGAAGTACCGTATTTCATATTTCTTGGCAGCTTTGATTCATATGACAATAGAAAGTGTTTGACCTCTGCTAGCAAAATGAGTATGCTCAACACAATCCTATTTTGACTATAATCCTGGCCGTCATTTTACTCTACCAGTATAGGGTATACTTGTTTGCATACTTTTTGCTTTGGGTAGGTTTTAAATTACTGCTTTGGGCAGTAATTTATTTAAGAGTTTTAATAAAAGCCTAAATTTCTTACAAGTGTTGACTGAAGAGTTACCTCATTCTCTGTTAAGATCTATTTAATAAAATGTAGAAAAGAATTAAGATGTGTAGACATTTAAATTCCCCTACATGTATATGCATGGCTGAGGCCCTTTGCTGTCCACCTGAAACTATCACAGCATGGTTAATTGGCTATACTCCAGTAAAAATAAAAAGTTTTTAAAAAGTTAAAAAAAAAAATCCCCCAATATTCTCAGTATGATTTAAGAACGAAGGAAGAGGGAAAAAAAAACTCATTAGATATCAACTTACTTTTAACAAACATTTGCATAATTATTACCAATATGCTAGGCCCATTCTAGGCACTTTACAAACATTAACTTTTTTAATCTCCATGGCAATCTGGTGATGATTATAACTATATAATTATTCTAGGAGGCTATGCATTTTTTGTTATTACTTTTATAAATTATTTAAAATGTTTTAGGAACACTCTTAAAGCCCACGCTCTTTTTTTTGTCTATGCCATGTGGCATGTGGGATCTTACTTCCCTGACCAGGGATCAGACCCACACCCCTTGCAGTCCCTAAAATTCTCTTTAAATTTGAGTTCTATAGTGGTTTTGAGTAGATAATCTGGTACAAAGTTCAGAAACTATGAATAGGTAAACAATGCAGGTCTGCCTCCCCAGCTACCCAGTTCTTCTTAACTGGAAGTGACCAGTGTTACTAGGGAAATACTCCCTTGAAATTGTCTTTAGAATTTTTGAATACCTGAAATTGGGATGTGTCTGACAAATGATGACGTTTTATTTTTTAAAGTCAGAATTCATTTGTAGTCTGGCAAATAAAGGGGCTACTGCTCTGTGTAATAGTTTTGCAAATCAAAAGCAAGGGGTGTCCGTAAGGTAATGAGACTTGTGTAAATTATAAATTAGCTTAAGGTCAGTAGTCACAGTTGCAGTGCTAGTAGCATTAGAGAATAAAATTTGTAGCTAGATTGAGATAATCGACAGACTTAAGGTATGTGATTTGGTAAAATCAGACATATGTATATACAAGTGAAACCATAACCCCATCAAGATAGTGACCATATCCATCACCCCCAGAAGCTTCTTCATGCCCTTCTGTAGTCCCATCACTGTCTTGCATCTTTTTATTGTCCCCAGGCAGCCAGTGATCTGCTTTTTGTTATCATAAATTAGCTGCTCACCTGGTAATGGACATTTGAGTCTCCAGTTTGGGGCCATCAGGCAGCAGTGCTACAAACATTTGTATACAAGTATTTGTGTGGACAGTCCATGGGGTCGCAAAGAGTCAGATACCACTTAGCAACTGAACAACAACAGT
The DNA here is from genome assembly GCA_006410675.1 of Oreotragus oreotragus. Classification (NCBI taxonomy): domain Eukaryota; kingdom Metazoa; phylum Chordata; class Mammalia; order Artiodactyla; family Bovidae; genus Oreotragus; species Oreotragus oreotragus. The sequence goes on from SJYX01023118.1 coordinate 320,990, forward strand.
GAGCAGCTTGTGTGGACTTAGACTTTCATTTTTCCCGAGTAAGTATCTAGGAGTGGAGTGGGTGGGTCAAAAGATTTTGCCAAACTTTCATAAAGTGAATGTCCAGTCTTAAACCATTGGACATTTGACGTTCTTACCAACGCTGTGAATATTTTCATTGCACAACATGCTTTGCCAACACTTCATATGACCATTCTTTTGGAATCTCATTGTGTTTTTTTCCCCCTTCCCCTCTTTTCTGAAGGTGAAAGGGAAGGAATTTTAAGTTTTTCTTTTTAGCAGTTTTAGATTTACAGAAAAACTGAGCATAGAGTTCCCATTTACCCTCTCCCTTGCTCCAGGTTTTCCCTGTTATTAGCATTTTGCATTAGCGTGATACATTTGTTACCTTTCATGACCCTGTATTGATATATTCTTATTAACTGAAGTTCATAGTTTACATTAGGGTATACTTTTTATATTATTTATTGTATGAATTCTGACAAATGTTCAGTGACATGTATCTACCATTCTTACAGTATCATGGGGAATAGTCTCACTGCCCAGAAAATCTGTGGTCCTCTTATTCATCCCTCCCTCCCTCCCTGCCTCCCTCCCTGCCTCCCTCCCTCCCTCCCTCCCTGCCATCACGGAGTGCTGGCTCCCGGCATGCCGCGCGCTGCTGACAGCCTTATAAATAGTCGCCTTTGCGGGCGGGCGGCTGGCGAGGACAGGCAGGGCACGCACTGGCCCCTGTGCCCACCCTCACCCTTCCCCCAGGTCAGTGTGTGCCCGTGTGTGGGCTTGTGCACGTGTGTTGGTGGGGGGCGCCCCTGCCGGGAGTGGGGAAGTGGCACGCGCCTGGGGGGATTGTGTGTGTGTGTGTCAGGGTCTCCTCAGGCTTCGTGTGGCTGTGTTCGCATCCCAGCTTGTGATCTGTAAGTATCTGCCTGGAGGTATTCCCCAGGCTCTGCACTAGCTGTCTGTGCCACACTGCGTGTGTCCTGTGGACGGGGGTGTGTGTGTGTGTTGCTCTCCCTCCTGGCCTCCGTGACAGTCACCCCTTTGTCCCGCTGGCACTCCTGGGGCTCCAGGTCCCTGCCCTTGGCCCGTCTCAGCTGGGGACCTGGGAGGAGAGCTGTGGCTGGGCTCCCTGCCCTAGGACCTGGGAAGGGTCAACCTAGGTGTTGGGAGGAGCTATCCTGGCATGTCATTTTGTGTGCTGGGGGGACGGGAAGCCCCCTGGATGTTTGGCCCCTTGCCCCAGCCTCCTGAAAGGGCAGCGGCTCAGAGGGAGCCCTGAGCCAGCCCGTGGGGCCTTTCCTGAGTGCCATTCAGCTACCTACCTGGGACCTTCCAGCAGCAGCTGGACTGGGCTTGGGGGCTCGCGCCCAGAGAGGGGACCCCAGCTGCCCATCGCGCTGCTGACAGCCTTATAAATAGTCGCCTTTGCGGGCGGGCGGCTGGCGAGGACAGGCAGGGCACGCACTGGCCCCTGTGCCCACCCTCACCCTTCCCCCAGGTCAGTGTGTGCCCGTGTGTGGGCTTGTGCACGTGTGTTGGTGGGGGGCGCCCCTGCCGGGAGTGGGGAAGTGGCACGCGCCTGGGGGGATTGTGTGTGTGTGTGTCAGGGTCTCCTCAGGCTTCGTGTGGCTGTGTTCGCATCCCAGCTTGTGATCTGTAAGTATCTGCCTGGAGGTATTCCCCAGGCTCTGCACTAGCTGTCTGTGCCACACTGCGTGTGTCCTGTGGACGGGGGTGTGTGTGTGTGTTGCTCTCCCTCCTGGCCTCCGTGACAGTCACCCCTTTGTCCCGCTGGCACTCCTGGGGCTCCAGGTCCCTGCCCTTGGCCCGTCTCAGCTGGGGACCTGGGAGGAGAGCTGTGGCTGGGCTCCCTGCCCTAGGACCTGGGAAGGGTCAACCTAGGTGTTGGGAGGAGCTATCCTGGCATGTCATTTTGTGTGCTGGGGGGACGGGAAGCCCCCTGGATGTTTGGCCCCTTGCCCCAGCCTCCTGAAAGGGCAGCGGCTCAGAGGGAGCCCTGAGCCAGCCCGTGGGGCCTTTCCTGAGTGCCATTCAGCTACCTACCTGGGACCTTCCAGCAGCAGCTGGACTGGGCTTGGGGGCTCGCGCCCAGAGAGGGGACCCCAGCTGCCCAGGGTCACACAGCTGAGTGATAAGAGTTGGGACTTGAACCCTAGCCACTTGCCAACCACTGAGAAGGCTGCTTCAGGTCAGGAGCTTGGAGGCCTGGCTCTTGCCCTGGCCTTGCCTTGTGATTGAGGTGAAGTCGCGGTCCCTTTGGGCCTCGGCCTTCCGGGCCCCTCAGCAGGCCACCCACTCATGTGAGGAGTTGCCATGGTCCTGACCTGGGGCCCTTATAAGGCCTGGGTGCTGAGGCCGTAACCCAACTCTGCCCTGGACCCTTGGCCTCTGTGAGGACTCCTCACAACCCAAGTTATTTTGGACCAAGAAGCGGCAGGTGCCAGCAGGGCAGAGGGGCTTAGGTTACCAGGAGGGGGTGGGGCGGGGTCCAGGCCACTCCTCAGGGCATCACCACAGGCTGTCCCTGGCCAGGGGGACCCTCTCCCTCCCTCACTAGCAGCGGAGGGCCACTGGCAGCTCTGAGCGTTCCTTCAGCACACTCAGCAGGAAAGAGGCTATAGCTCACACCCCACGGTGGGCAGGACGGTCAGCAAGCTACTGAAGGACCTAGCAGATGCCAGGCCCAGGGCAGCAGTGAACGCTGCCCTCAGTGTGACCCCAGCCAGGCCCTAGAGCAGGTCTCTCCTCCTCCCCAAGCCTCACTCCCCTCCCAAGACGGCTTTGAGGATGGAGTGAGGCCCCAGCCCCATGCTCAGCCAGGGCCAGGCCCGGAGGGGTGGGACACAGGCCTGCAGTACAGCAGAGAGGCTCAGTACAGCGTGGTGTGTGCGATGCTGGAGGCCGGTCACCTGCCAGTGTGGGAGTGGAGGGCAGAGTCCAGGAAGGCTTCCTGAAGGAGGTGGGACCTGAACTGAGTCCTCAANGGCCAGGCCCGGAGGGGTGGGACACAGGCCTGCAGTACAGCAGAGAGGCTCAGTACAGCGTGGTGTGTGCGATGCTGGAGGCCGGTCACCTGCCAGTGTGGGAGTGGAGGGCAGAGTCCAGGAAGGCTTCCTGAAGGAGGTGGGACCTGAACTGAGTCCTCAACAATAGCTCCTTGGGGAAGGGCATTCCGGTGTTGGGTGCAACATTAGCTAGGACCTGCAGATGGGACATGATCGTGGTGAGTGAGGGAGCTTCAGGAGTTCAAGCGGCGGCCCCCAGGGGAGGGTTCCCAAGGGGGCCAGATTGCTGGGCTTGGTCAGCTACGTTATGGTTTATTTGGGGGACGGAGGGGGCCTCAGGTGGAAGTGTTTCAAGCAGGCAAGGACGTGGTTTGATGCTTGTCAGAGAAAATCCTGCAGGTTGCTTGGTGGGTTGTGGAGGTGGGGAGGCCCATGGGAGGCCAGGCAGTGGCCAGTTTCCCTGCTTGGAACAAGGAAGTGGCAGTGAGGATACAGACCGGAGGGAAGTTCTGGAGCGAGAGGGCTGGGACGTGCTTGTGTGGGGTGGAGGTGGGTGGGGAGAAGGGCGTTCATGCTGACCGGGGCCTCTGGCTGGGCGATAGAGCACGTGGCTTCGGATGATGTAAGGGCCGTTTAGAGGCTGGGGCTCTCTGGGGTCTTTGGGCCTGTCCCGGGGCTGTGTTTGTGGGAGGCTGGGGAGAAAGGCCTGGGCTGGCTGGGCAGAGATGAGGGTCCAGGACACCTGAGGCCAACAGGGAGAAGGCAGAGTAGGGGCACCGGGCAGGGGTCCCAGGCAGAAGGAATGCTGGCCCAGGCTTTGGGGTCAAAGGTTAAGGCAAAAAGGTCTGTGGTGGTTGCTGGGAGCCTTGGGGAGGGCTAGGGGTGAGGAGTGAAGTGGGAGCCAAAGATGTGTTGTGGCAACTCCAGAGAGACTGGTGGGAAGAGGAGAGGGAGGGAGGCCTCTGAGCTGTGGATGCAGAGGGGTGGGGGTCCCAAGAGGCATTGGGCTTGACTGACAAGCTGAGGGGAAAGTGGAGTGCAAGGTCCTCAGGCAGGGAGGGGGTAGGGGCCAAGTCGGGGTGGAAGTTGGGCCTTCCACCCAACTCTGCTGCAGTACAGCAGAGAGGCCCAGTACAGCGTGGTGTGTGCGATGCTGGAGGCCAGTCACCGGCCAGTGTGGGAGTGGAGGGCAGAGTCCAGGAAGGCTTCCTGAAGGAGGTGGGACCTGAACTGAGTCCTCAACAGTAGCTCCTTGGGGAAGGGCATTCCGGTGTTGGGTGCAACATTACAGGGGCGGGGGCCGGGGCCGCTCAGTTGCGAACCGTGCAGGCTGTGGGCCAAGTACAGACTCACAGCTCTCTCCCCTCGGGCCTCTGTGTCCCTTTGAGCATCCTGGTGCAAACGCCTCCTAGATGAGGACACCTTCCTGCCTCCCGGGCTTTCCTCCTGCCCTGGGGAGCGTTGTCAAGGCGTCGGGCAGACGCAGGACCCAGGGCCTGTGTTCCAGGACTTGGGAGGGAAACAGTTCAGCAGCTGCAGGAGCCGCTGTTTACGCCGCTGGCTCTCGCCCTCGCTGTTGGGTGGGCGGGAGGCTGTCTCTTATACACATC
>SJYX01023118.1:338073-364505 GCA_006410675.1 Oreotragus oreotragus
GGACACCTGATCTGCTTGGCTCTGGCCACCAGGGGGCGCCTGTGCTTCACTGAAGGAGGACTGGTCGACCTGGTCCTTCCAAACCTCTGCAGATGAAATGTTTGTTCCAATGACAGTGACATTGTTGAAAACCCCCAGAGCTCAGCAGTCCCTCGGCCCTTCAGTCAGCCCTTGTTCCTTTGTCAGGTTCCCGTCAGCCCTGCAGGTATAAGATGCATCTACCCGCCCTCAGGGGCTCCAGGCCTGCCTGGGAGAGAGATGTTAAGTAAATAACCAGAGGCCCTCTTGAGGCAAGGCTTCCCAGGTGGCTCCATGGCTCTGCCTGCCAACATAGGAGCTTCAAGAGAGAGGGTTCGATCCCTGGGTTGGGAAGATCCCTTGAAGGAGGCAATGGCAACCCAACCCACTCCAGTATTCTTGATGGGATTATCCCATGGACAGAGGAGCCTGGTAGGCTACAGCCCATGTGGTTGCAGAGCCTGAAGCAACTGAGCACACACACACACACTCCTGAGACAAGCTCAAGGCAGAAGTAACGGGGACTGATTGCAAGAAAGTGAAAGAGCGTGTTAGTCGCTCAGTCTTGTCTGGGTCTTTGAGACCCCATGGACTATATAGCTTGGCTCGCCAAGCTCCTCTGTCCATGGGATTCTCCAGGGAATACTGGAGTGGGTTGCCATTTCCTTCTCCAGGGGATCTTCCCTACCCAGGGATCGAACCCAAGTCTCCTGCATTGCAGGCAGATTCTTCACTGTCTGAGCCACCAGGGAGAGCATCCCAGAGAGCTAGGGCTGTGGTTGGGGCCAGGGAGAGGGCATCTGAGAAGACTGCCCTAGAGGAATGAGGTTTTAGCTCAAATCGGAAGGTGAGCCCTTGATGTTGAGGGAAAGGATTTCTGACTGAGGTTCCCAGAACGAACAGAGGCCTGGCAAGGAGGGGATGAGAGCCCCACCACAGCCGGTCATGTGGCTGAAGCCAAGACAGCAAAGGCATGAGGAGCACGAGATGAGGAGGGCAGGTCAGGGGAGGAGTTAGGACTTTCTCTGGAGGGCACTGGGGAGCCCTGGAAGGGGCGTGAGCACGGGAGGGGCAGATCGGTTTGAGACAGCTTCCTCAGGCTGCCTTGGGCAAGGGCTGGAAGGTATGGGTGGGTTTCAGGTGGGCCTCAGAAGTGGAAAGTGGAGGAGAAGGTGGCCCCAGGGGGCAGGAATGGGCCCTCTGTAAACAGCACCCTGCCCGCAGATCGGACAGCCCACGCTACTGCTGTATGTGGACGCCGGCCCTGAAACCATGACCAAGCGGCTCCTGAAGCGCGGAGAGACCAGTGGACGTGTGGACGACAACGAAGAGACCATCAAGAAGCGTCTGGAAACCTACTACAAGGCCACAGAGCCTGTCATCGCCTTCTACGAGAAGCGCGGCATTGTTCGCAAGGTGCGGGCCCGAGAGGAACCCTGGGTCTTTGCCTGGCGTGGCCTCCAATTGCTGTCACCTTGGGACAGCCCTCCTGATTGGGCCTTGGTTTCCTTCACTGGTTGGACAAGAGGCTGCTGCCCACTGTGGCTGGCTGGGGGAGCCTGGCTTGGCCTCTGGAAGGGGTGATCAGCCCCCTGCCTTGGCAGGGCCACCCAGCCCCTCACCAAGCCCCGTAGGCGTCCTGCCCTCACGGCCCATCTCCCTGCAGGTCAACGCCGAAGGCTCCGTGGACAGCGTCTTCTCCCACGTCTGCACCCACCTGGACGCCCTCAAGTAGCCAAGCTGGAACCCCCTCCCCAGCGAGAGCCCCGCCCCACCCTCGTCCTGACTCGAGGCCTTCTTGGCCTGAGCTCAGCGCCTCCACCCTGCCCGGCTGAGCACAGGCAGAGGAAGCCACTTTATCCTGTTTTCATGGACAGCCGAGCACTAAAGGAGTTTCCAAGGACATTCCGTTTTATTCCTTTTTCTTTGCTTCCATCAGGGTTGATTCACAGGGCGTGGGCGCCCCAGCCTTGAGCCCCCAGCCCCTCCCACTCCGGTTCCTTGTTGGGGCCCCTCTAAACCCACTTCAGCTGGCGCCCCTCTCCTTGCTCCAGTGGAAAATCCCCCTCACACGAGGCTGTGCTGGGCTCGGGCTGTGCCAGGCCGGGGGACGCTGGGTGATGGAGGTGGGGTCCTGGTCCTCAGGGGCTCATGGTCAGGCAGAGCTGGGCCCTGGCCTGGCTTCCCCTCTATCTTTGCTGCGTGACCTTGGCCCTGAGCCCCTTAGCTCTCTGAGCATGTTTTCTGTCCCCAACCGTCGCTGGGGACAGGGCTGGAGCAGGCAGCATGGTCATGGGCTGGGAGTGGGGGTAGGGGCTCCCTGGGCAGGGGGGACAGCACACATCAGCTGGCTGGGTGGGCAGTGAATTGGCCTCCTTGGTGCAAGACGCTCTGAGGGTCTGGACAGGGCACTGGGAACGAAGGAGGGTCATGGTCAAGTGTGCCTCCCTGGAGGTGAGACCTGCAGGATGTCCCACCATGCAGCCCTGGCCAGGTCACAACCTGCCCTCCCCGAGCCCATTTCCAAATCTGAATTAGGCTCAGTGCTCCTCCCTCTACCCCCCACCAAGCTTAGGATGAGAACACACTGAGCCAGGGGTATGAGTGGCCAGTACCACGGCCTGTGGAATCACAGAGCAGAGCAGCCTTGGCAGGATGCTTTGGGAATGCCTCGGAATACCCCAGAGTCCCCCGGGAGAACTATCTTCCATCTTCTGCTCTCTTTCACGCCTTGACCTCATCACAGAGAGCGTCTCCTTTGGTGCTCATGTGTCCCTAACACCTGTCCCAAGCCCAGCTGGCTCCCTTTAAAGCCAAGAGAGCCTCCAACAGGGCACCCCCGGCTGGGACGGAATCCTGGGTGGGGTGAGGGCGACCCGTGTGTGTGTCCGCTTCTATTTATGCCACATGAGGCTGCTTTTCCATTTACAGTCGTTATTTAAACTTTCCTTTAAAATAAACATATTTAAGTTATAAAAAGTGAGTCTGCTGAAAGAAGAACATGAAATTCGTAGATAATAGTATAGGGGAGATAGGTTCCAGAAGGCCTGCACCATGAGGCCCTGGGTGGGGTACAGATCAGTCTCCTGCGGCTGGTTAGTCTGTGAGCCACGCCAGCCGGGCACGCACGGGGGTCCCTACTCATTCTGTGACCTCTAACCTCAGGGTCTGCTCGTTGCATCTGTCAAAAGGAAAGTGGAAGTGTAGTCATTCCATCAGGTCCGACTCTCTGAGACACCATGGACTGTAGCCTGCCAGACTTCTCTGTCCATGGAATTCTCCAGGCAGGAATACTGGAGTGGGTTGCTAGTCCCTTCTCCGGGGGATCTTCCTGACCCAGGGATCGAACCCAGGTCTCCCTCATTGCAGGCAGATTCTTCACTGTCTGAGCATCTGTCAAACTGGGATAAAACACACACAGGCGTGCATGCACCTCCTCTGTCGAGGTTGTCATGATCAGTGTGAGGGTAAGTGGAAAAACACGCCCCAGATGATACAAAGCTAAGAGAAATCTACCTGACAAAATCATCTTCATTACCTTTATTTTTCAAGTACAGCTTCATTAATTCAGGTATGTCTTTAGTTTATGAAAACCTAAGCTGACCCAAACTATTCACCCTGGAATCACTTTATTAATAAAAAACAAAACAAAAAACCCTTGAGAATTTGAAAAAAAAAAACAACCCACAAACTTTTCAACAGCTCCACCCCATCCTTGCCACCACAAACCTCCCTGTGAGGGCTTCCTTCGTTCACGTGGTTCATTCTGCTTTCCAGAGCAACTGCTATGCTCGCAAGACGAGGTCACAAACCCCCTGCAGCGGAGGTCCTGCGTGCAGTGGCTCTCGGAACAAGGGCAGCCATATTCACAAAATTCCACCCAAGCTACTCCACCCAGACCAGCTCTGAACACAGAACTCAGAGGGGGTCCGGGTGGCGGGAGTTTCCTTGAGCTTGAACTCTGAAGTGGGGCCTTGAAGGAAATTAGGAGTATGTTTCATTAGGAATGAGAGGGCCTGGAAGGGCAGAGGGGACAGCTCTGCAGAGCCTCAGAGGTGGAGACAACCCATTGAGTGTGGGGAGGGCTGAAGCCTTAGAGGGACAGAAGTAGATAATTTGATTCATATATATTCTATTTAATTAATATATTTTAATATTTATGTATTTGCTGCTTTGGGTCTTAGATGTGGCACGCAGGACCTCCGTTGCAGCATATGGAACGGAGAATTTGTTCCCTGACCAGGGATTGAACTTGGGTCCCCTGCATTACGAGGCAGATTCTTAACCACTGGACCCCCAGGGAAGTCCCAGAGCTTTATTTTTTAATGAACATTTTCAAGCAAACAAAACTGAAAGAAATAATATAATGAACCTCCATACACCAACCACCAACATCTAGTAATCGGCACTATTTTTCCATACCTCATTGTTTTACTTTTGTCAAACCACTTTTAAGTAAATTACAGATATGAAAACATTTACCCCTAAAGTCTGACTTCAGTATGACTTTACAATAAGTAAGGACCCTTTCCTGTGTAACCACAACTCAGAGGTCCAAGAACACTAGGTTAACAGTAGCATTGTGATAGATAATAATCAGACCACATGCGATTTTCCCCAGTGGTCCCCAAAATACGTCTGTGGTCAAACCAGAATGCAACCCAGGACCACACACTGCATTTGGTTGTGATTCCATGAAACCTCTTTTAACCTCGAAGGCGATGCTGACTGTGAAGGGACCAGTTGTCCTTCAGAAAATTCCTTTTTCCAGATTCTTCTGTTACTTCCTCGTGGTGGCGTTTAACCACCCCTTGAATTTCTTGTAAACTGGAAGTTAGCTGTAGAGGCTTCGTAGATTCAAGAGAAGCCTTTGGGGCAGAAATACCAAATAGACTAAGCTCGCGGAGGTTTGTTTGTTTGTTGGCCACGCTGTGAAGCGTGTGGGATGTTAGTTCCTCAACCAGGAATTGAACCCGTGCCCCCTGCTTTGATAGCACGGAGTCTTAACCACTGGCTCACTGGGGGAAGTCCCAGGAAGAGTTTTTAAACCAGGCAGGACAGTGAGACATGCAGCGCTTCCAGCTGTAACCTGCACACACATCTCCCTGGGGTCTTAGAAAAGCTGACTCTGATTCAGCAGGTCTGCTTTGGGGAGGAACCCCCAGCTGCGGGTCCACAGCCCCCTACTTTGGGGAGCTGAGAGACGAGCTGCCCTGTGGGGGTGGGAGCCCAGGGAAGGTGTGGGAGGAGGGGGCATCTCTAGGGTCCGTGTGTGCTCGGCGCCTAGTGGCGGGCTGAGAGGGCAGCGTGATGGCCAATCCGAGACTGTAGAAATGGTCGCTCTTCAGGTCTCTCGGGACCCTCCCAAGATGCAGGAACATTTTAACCATCTGGAGGATGAATGCAGCCCCTCTGTAACCTCAGGGTCTCAGAGAGGAGGCGCTCTCAGATAGGGAGGTATCCTCAGATGCCCCCACCCCCGTGGACTGCACCCCTAAGTCTTGGCCTCCGGGGCCCTGAGGCCTGGCCGGAGGCACTGAAGTGGGAGAGGAAGGAAGCGGGGAGCGGAGGAGGCCAAGGCTGTCGCCTCCCAGCTGCGAGAGGGGCCTCGAGTAAACAGGAAGGCCTGGCGGCTCCACGGTGGGGGGGCTTCGGAGGGGGAGCGCAGAGACCCACTGGACATGTGCAGCTGGCCAACACAGGGCTTCCTCTTTGGCAAGCCAACCCAGAGAGGTTGTGTGACTTGCCCCAGGTCACACAGCAAGGCAGGAGCACCCTCACCTGCCTCTCCAGCTTCTGCCCCTTCTGGGGGTTGTGGTACAGGGTCTCCTGCCTCTGTTGCCCACCGTGGTTCACGAGGTGTTGGAGAGTCTCATCTCTTCTTGGACCTCAGTTTCCCTTTCTGTGAACTCGGAGTTCCCACAACACAGAGGTGCTAGAATCCTAGCCCAGTAAAATCCTTCTGCCTCTTAGATGGTCGTCACGGGCATGGTCATCTAGACCTTGGGCACGGTCAGGTTTTATCAAGAAGGTCAACATTACCCAGGAGGCAGCATGTACCAGGACCATTTCCCGGGGAAAGAGAGGGAGATAGAGATCCCATTCTTCTAGAATAGAGTCCGGCACAACCTCTGAACCTGGTCACCTCCCTCTACCCTTGGGAGTCATTTGCCCTCTTCAGAGACCACCCCTGAATCCCCGGGCTCAGAATGCCCCCAACACACACACCCTGGAAACCCAGAATCACAGTCCATGAGATCCCAGGTTGTGAAGCCCAGGGGTTAAGTTTGTTCATTTATTACGCGAACCCTTAATGAACACCTGTCATGGGCCAGGCGCTATTCTAAGCGATGGGGATTCAGCAGCAAAGCTTGGGCCCTTACCCTTATGAAACTCTTGTTCTAAAGAGGGAAACAGACAATATATGATATGTCAGAGGGTTTCCCAGGTGGCAGTAGTGGTAAAGAATCCACCGGCCAATGCAGGAGACATAAGAGATATGGATTTGATCCCTTCGAGGAGGGCATGGAAACCCACTCCAGTATTCTTGTCTGGAGTATCCTATGGACAGAGGCGCCTGTCAGGCTACAGTCCATAGGGCTGCAAAGAGTCGGACATGATTGAAGCAACTTAGCACTCACACAATATTGTCAGAGGTTGATATGTGCCCAGGGGGCCAATTGCTGGTGTGAGGAGAGAGAGGGCTGCTTAAAATGTAATGGGACAAGCCCTAGAGCCCATGTTCCACAATAAGAGAAACCACTGCAATGAGAAGCCCACACACCGCAACTAGAGTGTAGCCCTCTCTCTCCGTAGCTAGATGCAGCAGTGAAGACCCAGCACAACCAAAAACAAATAAATAAATGAAACTATTTTAAAAACTGAGATGGAAGCCTTCATTGACCGTGTGACATCTGATCACCAACTTAGAGCATGAGGAGCAAGCCCAGTGGTTATCTAGGTGGACAGAGTTTCAGGGAGAGAGCGCGGCAGGTGCAAAGGCCCTGAGGTGGGCACGTGCTTGGTGCATTCCAGGAACAGCAAGGAGGCCAGCTGGGGTGGACTGAGTGAGTGGCGGAAGAGCAGAGGCCAGAGAGGGGACAGGGGAGCCTCAGGGGCCATTTGAGGGGCGCTGCCTTTCACACTGAGTGAGATGGTTATCTGCAGAGGGCGCCGAGCGGAGGAAGGGTGGAACCTGACTTGGTTTTAACAGATTCTCTTTATAGTGTGCAGAGTGGGCTGAGAGCAAGGATGGGAGTAAGGAGGGCCAGTGACTGTTATATTCCGTGAGGTGCTTGTGGTGGCCAGGGCGGTAGCTGTGGGGTGGTGGGAGCCCCACAAACAGTGGGAATTTGTCTGGGGAGGAGGAGCCGAAGGATGTGCTTATCGATTGGATGAATGATGTAGCAGAGTCAAGGTCATCCTTAAGTCTTGAGCAACGAGAGGAGGGAGCTGTCGTGGTCTGAGACGGGGAGACGCAGGCAGGAACAGTTGGCAGTGGATGAATAGAGCCCAGTTTTGGACTCGTGAAGTCTGAGGTGCTTAATCAGGGGCCTGGAGCCAGAGGGAAGAGTTCCAGCTAGAGACACAAAGCTGGGAGCTGCCAATGTATGGATGGTCTTTAAAGCTATCTGGATGAGGGCACCCAGAATAGTCCTTCCCAAGCTGTAATGTGCATGTGAATGTCCTGAGGATACTGATTAAATGCAGTTTCTGATTCAGCAGGTCTGGGGTAGGGCCTGAGAGAAGCTCCCAGGAGATGCCAAGACTACACTTTGAGTAGCGAGCATGTAGGGCATTATATTCTATGCCCAAGACCCACAGTGGGCAATGAAATCGATAGAGTGTCTAGTGATCAGTATTTGAAAGAAAATGGAACAGGGTGAATGCCCATCCTAAGGGTATATATATATTTATAGGTTCACAAAATGTTTGTTTTAATTATTGGAGTCTGAGTCCCTGGGTTTGTGCTGGGACATGACATCATGGTCACAAAAATTTGAGAAAATCGGACTTGAGAGTGAGAATAAACAGAGAAGGGAAGAGACCCAGGGTCCAAGTAAGGAAGGATGGGGAGGTACCATAGAAGAGGCAGATAAGGCAACCAGGGAGGTGGGAGGAAAACCAGGATGGAATGTTCTGGAAGTCAAGGGAGGAAGGACAGGCCCAGATTAGAATTAGCCTTTGCCCCTCCTCCTCAGCCCTGTTGTCCTGTGCACTTGAGCCTCAGTTTCCTCCACTGTAAAATGGGGATGCCACAGTCTCAGCCCGTTAAAGTGGCCAGGAGGTGGCACTTGGCACAGGGCAAGCGTGTGAATGGTGGTTGGGTGATTCCAATTGTTCTCCTGGGCTTTAGGTTCCTCCTGGCCAGCAGACTGCCCTCCCACTGCACAGAGGTAAAAACTGAGACACAGAACATTTTTAAAAATTAATTCTTATTAGAATACAGTCGCTTTACAATGCTGTGTTTTTTTTTCCACTGTACAGCAGAGTGAATCAGCTATGCATCTACATATAGCCCCTCTTTTTTAAATTTCCTCCCCATTTAGGTCACCAGGAGCACCAAGCAGAGTCCCCCGAGTTATACGTAGATTCTCCTCAGTTACCATAAGACGTAGGGGTCTTGCCTGAAGCCTGGACACCCTGACTCCCACGCCAGAGCCGTCTTTCCCCGCACCCACGCTCTCCCTTGCCTGTGTGGGTCTAGCCCTACTGTTTTCAACAGTTCCTGGCTCCAGGCCGGTGCTGGAGACAGCCCGCCGCCTAGTGGGGGGGTCCCTGGGGGCCGCCTGAAATTCCTCTGGTGGCTCGCGGCCAGGGTAGACGTGCTCCATCCGCTCCTGCAGCCCCGGTCTTTCCAGCCAGCGGGGGAGAGGAAGGGGCACCTGCCCGTGGTGGGGGCCCAGCCCAGACGCCTGGCCATTGGCCTCCTGTCTCTTTGGCGTGTGGCTAGGCGGCACCTGAAAACGTCTGTATCAGTCGGGGCCCCAGCAGGAAGCAGACGGCACGCTCCAGTGGGACAATTGGAGGAGAGCGGAGCGAAGGGTCTGTTGACACAGGTGTGGGCAGGGTGTAGGAAAGTCACGAGGGACAGTGCCGATGCCCGGGGCTGGCAGTGGCCATGACCCGTGACTACCCTCAGCCTGAAGGGCTGGGTGGAGAGGGCCAGGTCAGGGCTGTGGCCTCCGGAGCAGAGAGGCCACCAATCTGCAGTGACCCTGCGGGGAAGGAGCCAGAAGAATGAATCCTCTGGCTCCTTCCTCTCTGAGCTGTGCAGGGCTGGGCTGGGGCTGGGGGAGCGGGGGGTGGCGGAGGAGGTCCATGTGTCCCCCGGAATGGGGCGTGCATCTGGGAAGCAAACAGGAGACCACCAACCCAAGGCTGCTCCCCGCCTGCGGGACGGTGTTACAGTGACTGTGAAACTCCTTGGGGACAGGCAGCCCGGCCAGGGGACTAGCCTCCGCCACTGGGGACAGGAGCAAAGGCCTACCCCTCTGTGTCTCAGGTGCCCTATGCGTCCCCGGCCCCGCTGCTGCCTTACCTTCCGCAGAACTTCATGCTTTTAATCAGCGAGTCTTAAGGGCCAGAAGGTCCTCCTGGGCTCTGTGCTGGGGAAACAGTGGAGCAGAGACATCCAAGTCCCTGCCCTCGAGGGGCTGCTAGTCGAGCAGATACACAGCATGAGGCTGGCTGAGGGGTGGGGGCGTCAGGACGCCATGGGAGCTTTGGGGTGAGCCCCCTCTCCAGCCCTGGGTGCCCAATCTTCCTCCCTCCACCAGGCCCCTGGGCTCCGGGCTCTAGGTCTTCCTTAGGTTTTTCTCTCCCTGGAAGTCACCCTCAAGCATGTCCTGGGTCCACTTAGGCCTCTCCCACTTTCTAGAGAAACCCAGTGGGTCTTGCTTACCGTGTGAGAGGAGATGGATTAGCAGCATGAGGGTGGATGGGAGGGCAGTGTTTTCTATTTTTATTTTTTAAATATTTATTTATTTCACTGCATGGGGTCTTAGTTGCAGCACGTAGGATCCTGACCGTGGATCGAACCCAGGCCCTCTGCATTGGGAACTTGGAGTCTTAGCCACCGGGCCACCAGGATAGTTCCCGGGAGGGAGGTTTGAGAGGAGCCTCCTGTGGGGTCCCCGTTACGGCCTCAGATGCCCCAACACCCATTTTGGATAACAATCCCCCTCACCTCGGGCCATCTGTCCTCTCCAAGCTCAGATGGGAGCAGATGGGAAGGAGTGGAGCTTGGAGCCAGGCAGCCCTGGGGTCTCCAGCTGGGGTCACTCAAACCTCAGGGAGCCTCAGGTTCCTCCTGTGTCTCTGGCGTGACTGAGGGGATCCAGAGCTGACAGACGAAGGCCTAGGGTGGGGCCTGAGAGAGGGAGAGTTCAGCTCTGGGGGGACTGGAGTAACTAACTGTCCCTGGGGCAGGGACTCTGGTTGGGGGGTGCCTGGGGAACCTCACAGGCACCCAACCTTCCCCCACTGGAGCCACCCTGTGCCTCACCCTGTGATGCCCACTTCTCCATCCCTGAGGCTGCAGGAAAAGGCCGAGGAACAGTCCCCCTCGGGGGTCTCCCTCTGCTCTGTCACAGCCTTCCTGGCCTTGCTGGACTGGGATGGGTCTCCAGTGACCCGAGACCCGAGCCTGGCCGGGCACAGAACGCGCAGCCGCAGGGCTGGGCGAGCAAACCTTCCCCCACCTCCACCCAAGGAGCCACACCCGCCCTTCCTGCCCTGGGGGTCAGCTCCTGCAGACACAAACACGCTCCACTCGCCCCGGTTTGTCCGGAGGCAGCCAGGGCTCCCACCTTCTCCTTCCCTGGGCCTCAGTTTCTCCATCTGTGACGGGGACAATTGTAAAGAGGAAAGCCCCTGGCCCTGTCCCCACTGCAGGATGGAAATTCGTCCTCTCCAAGCCCACTCTGCCAGCACCCTCTCTCTAGAACCCTCTGTGACTTCCGAGGCCTTCAGGATAAAGTCCTGTAGGGCCCCCACTCCCTGGGACTTCCCTAGTGGTCCAGTGGTTAAGACTGTGCTCTCAATGCAGGAGTCCCGGGTTCGATCCCTGGCCAGAGAACTAGATTCCCACATGCTGCAACTTCTCTCAAGCTGTAACCTGAAGATCCTTGCTGTAACAAAGACGAGTTTGGCATGCTGCAACTGAGACCCGGTGCAGCTAAATTAAAGTAAAAACTGCCCCCTCTCCCAGAGCAAGGCCAGAGTCTGCCTCTCCAGGTCTCTTGTCCCCGCCACACCCCTGCCTGACCTGCGGCTGTCAGGCCACTTCTTGTCTCTGTGTCTTTGCTCAGGCTGGTGCCCAGCCTGACACGCCCTCCTCACCCCTTTTTCCACCCCCTCACCGCAATTCGCCCAGACTCCACTGCTGCTGCTGCTAAGTCACTTCAGTCGTGTCCAACTCTGTGCGATCCCATAGACAGCAGCCCACCAGGCTCCCCCGTCCCTGGGATTCTCCAGGCAAGAACACTGGAGTGGGTTACCATTTCCTTCTCCAATGCATGAAAGGGAAAAGTAAAAGTGAAGTCGCTCAGTCGTGTCCGACTCTCAGCAACCCCATGGACTGCAGCCCACCAGGCTCCTCCATCCATGGGATTTGCCAGGCAGGAGTACTGGAGTGGGGTGCCATTGCCTTCGCCAGACTCCACAGGCCAGACCTAAATGCTCCCTCCTCCAGGCAGCGGCTTCCTGCTCTGAGCCTTCTGGGGCTGATCCTAAAGTGCTACCCATGACTAGCACCAAGGTGGACATGTAGTTGGTGCTAACTGTTTGCAAATGAGCAAGGGACAGCTCTGGGACTGTCTCCCAGGCTCAGGGAGCGTGATGGGCAAGTCCTTTCTGAGTACCGGGCCCAGAGCTCTGGGCCATGGCACCTGGACCTACGGAAATCTTGCAACCACCTGGTGAGGAAGGCATTGTTGTACCTGCTTTATTTCCAGGGCAACTGTGTGGCAGTGGGCTTGTCCCCTGTCCTCTCTGGGCCCTGAGATCTCAGCCCCAGCTGCCGCACTGTGCCAATTTTGGAGCGTTGCTCCCCTATCCTGGGCCTCAAGCTCCCTGCTTACAAAACAAGGGAACACCAGCCCAGTGTCACACTTAGGGAAACCAGTGTTGGTGCCCGAGGAGACCTGTTTAAACTCCAGCTCCACCGTCTTCTTGGGTCAGTGACTGCACCTCATCAAGCCTCTGTCCCCTCATCTACAAAACGGGGACAGCGAGTTCACAGAGCTGAGTTCTCCATGAACTTCCAGGCCTTGGCCAGGCCTGGCCCCTGATGGTGCCCCTTGGTGGGCTGTTAGGATGGTTCTTTTCATCTTCCCCCCTGGGGCTGCCAGATGCACCCCACAAGCCAGCTGTTGGAGAGGGTGGGATGGGAGGGTGGNCAAAACGGGGACAGCGAGTTCACAGAGCTGAGTTCTCCATGAACTTCCAGGCCTTGGCCAGGCCTGGCCCCTGATGGTGCCCCTTGGTGGGCTGTTAGGATGGTTCTTTTCATCTTCCCCCCTGGGGCTGCCAGATGCACCCCACAAGCCAGCTGTTGGAGAGGGTGGGATGGGAGGGTGGGGTATGTGGGGAGACGAACCTGGAGCCTGGGTCCTCCCACCCCACTGCCTCCCCCTCAAACAAACACCCCCGCCCCAGGGCCCCCCACCCAGCGACAAAGCCTGTGGCACTTCCTCTCCCTGCCTGGCAGGCCGCCTGGCCCGGCCCCTTCTCTAAGGAAGCGCATTTCCTGCCTCCCCGGGCCAGGCTGGATGAGCCGGAGCTCCCCATAGCTGACGGTCAGACCCCAGCCTCCATCTGTATCCACAGGCCGGGACCGCTGCCGCCGCCACCGCCATCCACAGAAGCCCTGCAGCCTCTCCCCGCTTAAGGCTGGGCCAGCAACCCCCCGGCCTGGCCCCACGCTCCCGTGCCCGCTTCTCCTGACCCCTCAGCCGCCACCTCAGAAGGCTGGAGCAGGGACGCCGTCGCTCCAGCTGCCTGCTGCCCTTGGGTCCCTGCGAGAGCCTACGCCGGCCCCCGCACCCGTCCGCAGCCCTGCCCCTGGACACCGGATAAGGCCCCGCACGCAGACCCCTGGAAGGACGGCATGGACCGCGGCGCACTCTGCCAGGCCGTTGCCCTGCTGCTGGTCGTGTGCAGCCTCGGCCCCACAAGTAGGTGTCCAGGGACCCGGGGAGGGGGTGACTGGGCCCCCAGGACACAGACCGGGCCCCGAATGTTCCCGGCCTCCTCCCTCTGTCCCGACTCGCGCCCAGTGGAGCTGTGCTGGGGTCGGGGGGGTTCTGGACCACCCAAGACAGATGTCATGGGGCAACCAAACATCCCGGTTTGGCAGGATGGACTTTCCGTCCTAAACGACTCGGGCAAAGAGGGATGAATTATTTACCGTAACTCTGGCCTCCAGCTACGTCCAGTTTCTCCCCAGGAAGCCCAGGTCCTAGAGTGCTGTGCAGCCCCTGCCCTCTCTGGGCCTTAAGTTCCTCATCTGAGGCATGGGTGGGATGGGAGGGTGCGGGGTCTCAGAGTCAGAACCTGGGCCCTGGGTTCAGATCTCCTGTGTTTCCTCAGGGTGTGATCTTGGGGGACTGCCTGGGGGCCGCTGGAGTAGAAAGAGAAGCCCCCTCAGGGAAAGTCAGTGGCAAGCTGGTTTCTGTTTGTTGTGGTTTTATGATTACATTCCTCCTCCTTCACCTTCCCCGGGGCCTGTGAGCGGCTCCTGGAACCCTTCCTACTGCGTGCTCCCTCCGCTTGTACCCAAGAAGCGTGCGGAATGGGGGCACAGCCCAGGCTAGGGGTTCAGCCTGGGGGCTTCTCTGTGGTCATGGACTCCGCGACCTTCTGAAATGACTAGATGAGAGTTAGCGAGGAGTCGGGGACCCCGGCCCCTCGTGCCAGTCTCTTTGGGCCTCTCTGTGTCCTGCCCCTCATTTATTTGAAGCCCCAGATAGCCCTGTGGACACCCCCTCACCTCGGGCACGTCCAGGACCTCCCAGGGATAGGGGTAGGGGCTGAGAATGGGAACAGAAGCAATGATGATCACCCCTCCCTACCCTACCCTGTCGCTATTAGTCGCTCAGTCGTATCTGACTCTTTGCAACCACATGGACTGTAGCCCGCCAGGCTCCTCTGTCCATGGGATTTCTCCAGGCAAGAGTACTGGAGTGGGTTGCCATTGCTTTCTCCAGGGGATCTTCCCTAGCCAGGGATCGAACCCGTGTCTCTTTCTGTCTCTTGTTTGCAGGCAGGTTCTTTATCACTGAGCCATCAGGGGAGCCCCTTACTCCAGCCAAGGCATTTTAAGGTGCCTAATCCTGGTTCTCTAAGCTCTTCTCACTGCCTCACTGACAATACAGGAAACCAAGTCCCAGACATTAAGTGATCCAGCAGGGTTGTGCCCCAGGCCTGTGGCTCCTTTGAGCACTTGCTCCTGATCAGGCAGTGATATGGCAACCACTCTCCATAAGCTCCCAATTATCTTCCAAGATGGCTGCCTCTATCACCCCATTTTACAGGAGGGGAAGTGGAGGCTCTGACCTGCTGAGTTCACACAGTTCTGAGGGAAGCTGTACCTGAACTTCACGATAGGCCCCCGGCCATCTTGCCTTTCTCCAGCCTCCCACACTTTCTAGTTTGATAACACTCTCTTCCTCTAGGTCATCAGAGAAAGACCCTCGCAGCTCTTTAGGGTCGGGTTTTATAGGATGGAAGGCAGTGGTGTGCTGGCAAATAGTCAACAGTGGGTTGGGAGAGGTGGGTGGGGGCAGGGGGGTTAATGTTTGTTAATATCCATGGTGTCAGTGTTCCCACCCAGCTGATTTCAAGCTATCAACTCAGCAGACTTGAAGTTGAGGCGGCTGCGCCATAATAAAGCTTTATCTACTATTTCCACCACCCAGATATGACAGACGTAGATAACCTTAAGAACACAGATAATATAAGGGGAATAAAATAATTAGGGGTTTATGACTTTCGATACAATAGTCTACATTTGATATATATTACACATAAAAAATGTGATTTAATTATAAGCTTATAAAATTTAATTTTTAATTATGGCTGTGTTTAAGAGCCAGTTGGAAAAACTCCTGATAACATATTAATCTGCTCCTGCTGGCAGGTGCTGGCACCCCAGTGGTCAAAATAGGACCAAAACAGATCCCCAGATGAATCCAGCCTTCTGGGAACACAACTTGGCAGAATCTTTCAAAACCTGAACTTGTGTAACATCCTTGCCTTCAGAAGTCAGCCCCAAGGGCTTACTTGCCCGACTCAGTAAGGATGTATGGTCCATAGGTGCCTGTAACAAAAGCCAGGCAGTGTCCACCAGCCTGGGCTCCATGGCATGGCTGAGTACGTGCTGGAATCTCACATAGCAGTTATCAAGAAAAAGCTATTCCCAGATCTTCACTGTTGTGGACATCTGTCTGGGACACACTGCCAGATGCTCCTACAGTACTGACTCCAGTTCTATAAGAATAAAATAGCAGTAACACATACTATGAGCTTCCCAAGCGGCTCAGCCAGTAAAAAAGAAACTGCCGGCCAATGGAGGAGACACAGGAGACTCGGGTTTTGTTCCTGGGTCGGAAGATCCCCTGGAGAAGGCAATGGCAACCCACTCCAGTATTCTTGCCTGGAGAATCCCATGGACAGANATGAGCTTCCCAAGCGGCTCAGCCAGTAAAAAAGAAACTGCCGGCCAATGGAGGAGACACAGGAGACTCGGGTTTTGTTCCTGGGTCGGAAGATCCCCTGGAGAAGGCAATGGCAACCCACTCCAGTATTCTTGCCTGGAGAATCCCATGGACAGAGGAGCCTGGCGGGCTGCAGTCTGTGGGGTCCCAGAGTCAGACATGACCGAGCACATATGTGACGTACCATATGCACGAAGAAAACCCCAACGTCACTGCTGTTTAGCACCAGGTTCTTCTAGACGATCTTCAGTTTCTAAAACATACTTTCCTGTCATGTTGGTATTTCTTTCAAGAGCAAATATGTATAGGTTTTAAAAAAGCAATTTAACCATATATTCACTCGAGTCTGCTCCTCAAAGAAAATAGATAAGAGTGGGGGAAATGACCTCCCAGCTCCTTCTGTTAATTTGGGCCTTGTTAGCATGCTGGTGTTTTTCTTACTGGATATCGTCTAGCTTTTTAAGGTAATTTCAATGCAAGCGGATCAAATTTGGAAATCGTATGTACCCTTTTTATGTCCCAGAAGTTTTCTATGTTGTCATGTGGACTCCATGATCATTCCGTTGTGGTTCTAGAATATTCTCTCCCTTAAATGAGCCATCTTATCATTTCCCTAATGAATCCTTTGTTGTTGAATACTTAGGTGGTTTCCCCGTGGGGACCAGTTACAAATGCCACTTCCAGCACGCTTTTGGTACACGCATCTTTTCCCGTATTTCGGAGTATTGAGTCCCAGGAGTGGAGGTGCTGGGGTTCGTGGCCCGTGCTGGGTGGCTGGAATCAGAGTTTTCCTAAGTGTGCATAAGTGCTCGCTGAAAGACAGGGCAGAGGTGTGACTTGGAGTCCCCTGTGCTGCTGGCCACCTGTTTGAGGGTCTCCCCAGCCCTGACCCCTGAGAAGGGGCTAGGGATGCAGGACACAGCCTGCAGATATCCATCCCTAGAGTGCATTCGGGGCAGCCTCTCGTTTGCCAGGAGGAAAGGTAGGTTGGAGCAGGAGCTGTGTGAACCAGGAGACAGGGGTTCCCTGGGACAGTGAGGGCAGGACGGTTAATTGAGGTTCTCACTTCGGCCAGATAATTGGTAACACTAAGCCCCGGAGGGAGAGAAAGAATCGATCTCAATTTCTCATGGGCACTCGGAGGACAAGCCTGGTCTATTCATTTGCTCAAGGGCCTAGTGAGGGATCAGGGTGAGCAGGAGGGACCAGGGTGAGCAGGAGGGATCAGGGTGAGCAGGAGGGACCAGGGTGAGCAGGAGGGACCGCCTCTTCAGCGTCTCCACTGCATCAGGCTGCGCTTTGTCTCTATACCCAGATTACAGATGAGGAAATCAAGGCTCAGGACTAGTGACAGATCCAAGCAGTCTACTGAACTCAGCTTCTTTTCCTTGTACCATGGGTGGCCTGGGTGGCTGTGGGAGGCTTGGAACATTGATTGCCCTGGTTCTGGAGCCCCTTCTTCTAGCTCCAGCCCCAGCTTTGGGGCATCAGCTCTGGAGGCTAAAGAGGACCTTCATCCAGGGCTAAACTGACTTTAATACCTGTGACAAAGGTGGAGATGAAGGCCAGACCACTGCTCTAGGCCTGTTATGTGTACTATCAGGCTTAACCTGCACAAAAGCCTGATGAAGCAGGCTCTCCTATTAGCCCCATTTCACAGCTGAGAAGACTGGGGCGCTGGCAGGTGAAGGAATTTGCCTGAGTAACATAGCTCAGAAATGAGTAACAGGGGCTCAAGCCTGGGGCCTAACCATCCACCATAGTGCCTTGGGGAAAACAGTGAGGCTCTCTCTGTTGCCAGATTGTCTCACCCCACACAGTAGGTTTCTTTCCTGCACCTATAATGGGTCTCCCACCTAGAGCACAACTGGATGGGTTCTGATGAGATTTTCCCAACAGGGTTTTGAAGGATGAATAGGAGTTGAAAAGAAGTGTTCAGGGAGAGGGCACAGAAAGGGCAAGGAATAAGGTATGTTTGATGGAAACGTTCACATCTCCCTCCGATGGACATAAATAACAGACAGCGGTTGCCAGTTCTTGAGCAGGAATCCTGTTTAGCACCAGGCATGTGTCAATTTACCAATGTTTCCACCAACTCACCAAGGAAGGTATTTTGACTACGACCACTCCATTTTACAAATAATAGCACTGACGCATGGAAAGGAAGCTGGAAAGAAGCAGAATCAGGATCTGAAACTTCAACATCTCTCAATCCCTACACTTTATGTTTTAATTTTCTTTTAGTTGCAACATGTGGGATCTTTAATTGTGGCATGGGAACTCTTAATTGCGGCAGGTGAGATCTAGTTCCCCGACCAGGGATCAAACCTGGGCCCCCTGCACTGGCGGCTCAGAGTCTTAGCCGTTGGATCACCAGGAAAGTCCTGGATCCTGGTACTTTTTAACTCCACTCCAGGTTGTGAAGGGTGGCCTTAACCCAGAGACATCAGCAACCCAGGACAGATTGGGGAAAGGAGTGCTGAGGTCTTGCTGGTGGCCAGGCCCAGGGAGCAGTGGTTGGGCTGGACACAGGGAAATCTTTGAGGCCATGGTTGGATCCTGAAAGGAGCAAAGGGTGACTGGGTGACTGAAGAAGAGAAAAAGCAGAAAAGACCTCTGTCAAAGAGGACCTGCCCTGGTTTCATAGAATGACCACGGCCTCTGTGTCCAGAACACTTACTGCATACCAGGATCTGTACGCAGGTTACCTCATGCAGCTAACACAGCCTGTGCAGTGGGTGCTGGGTACTAGAGCTGGATGGTCTGGGCTCCAGTATGAACTTTGCCACTTAACAGCTGGGTGCCCTCAGGCAAATTCTTGCTGTGGTTGTTCAGCTGCTCAGTCATGTCCAGCTCTTTGCACCCCCAAGGACTGTAGCATGCCAGGCTTCCCTGTCCTTCCCTGTCTCCTGAAGTTTGCTCAAATTCGTGTTCATTGAGTTGGTGATGCCATCCATCCATCTCATCCTCTGTCACCCTCTTCTCCTGTTTGCCCTCAATCTTTCCAGCATCAGGATCTTTTCCAAATTCTTGACTCTCCCTAATCTTTGGTCTCCCTATGTGTCAAATGGTCATAATAACAGTCCCCATCTTGTAGGACTGCTGCACGCATCAAATGAATGAACTCACGCAAAGCCTCTAAATAGTCCCTGATGCCCAGGAAACGTGATGGCAGCTGTCTTGCAAAGGGGGAAGCTGAGGCTCAGAGAAGTTAGGCTCTTGTTCACGGTGACCAGCTGTCCAAGAGGCAGAGCTGGGATTTTGCTCATACCCTTTGGTTCCAGGGCTGGTTTTGCTTGAATGTTAACCTCTCGGCCTCCCTAGGTGCTGGGGGTGGCCATTTGGAAAGCCCCTGAGGTGGCTCTGTGCTGGGGCAGGAGGGGGAGCAGACAGGGCTGGAGAGGTGGCTCCCCAGTGCTAGGTCTCTCACTCACCCGGTCACCCAGGCCCCCAGCAGCACCTCCTCCAACCCAGGTCCCAGGAGTTTCCCTTGGTGCCAGGGGATTGTTTTCAGCTTTGTCTGGGCCCGCCTCCGGCTCCGGGAGACAGGCCCCGGGCGTCACACTCCCTCCTGTCTCCCCATTCTCGTCTGCGGGGTGGGGGCGGCCAGGACTCGAAAAGGCCCCAAAATAAATGGACCTCTTATCTGATCTCCCAGCCTGGCCCGTTATCTGATCATTACATAATGGCCAGGCCTGTGGCCTCTCCCGCTGACGGCATGGAGGAGGTGGCCCCAGGCGGCCCCAGCGATCCGGGAGGAACTGGGGTTCCTGGAAGTCTGGGGAGGGGGCAGGGAAAGTCTGAAGGAAGGAGGAAGGCGCTGGGCTAATCTGCAGACCAGACCCCAGACTGTGAGGGGAGAGGTAGATCCGAGCCTGGCCCAGCCAGCTGCGTGTGCTGTGTGACTCTGGACATCCTGCCTCTCTGGACTGCAGACTCCCATCTCTACAGGAGGAGAAGCAACAGCTGAGAAGCCTGTCCGGGGGAAGGTGGGGAGCACTGAGGGGCTTTGTGGGTCCCCCAGTAGGGGGACAGCAGCAAAAAGGACCAGCCCTTGCGTCTAGCTGAGCCTGAAACACCAGTGGCCTCCCTCTCTGAGGCCCCACGCCTGCAAGCTGTCCTGTCCCACCACTTCACCACCCACCTGGGACGAGCTGTTCGTCAGTGGCCAAAGTCAGTCAAAGAATTAAAATCGAAAGAACCACCTCTGCGGTCCAGCGGTTAAGACTCTGTGCTCCCACCGTAGGGAGTACAGGTTCGATCCCTGGTTGGGGAGCTAAGATCCTACAGGCTGTGTGGCGGGGCCAAAAAGTAAAAACAGCAACAAACAGCCATACGCCTTGTCTCACGGAGCCCTCTCAATCCTCTCTGGTTTTGTGGATTCTATTCTTGCGTCCTTTTACCAATGAGGACACCGAAGCCCAGAGTGAGGTAGTTCACCAAAGACACGTAGGCTAGCAAGTGTTGGGCCTCCTCAGACACAAACCCAGGTCAGCCTGGTTCCAGGGACCTTGGCTTTCAAATGCCCTATTCCACAGGCACTCTGGGGTCCCTGGCACTCAGGACAGGGCCAGGGCGAGGACTTCTAAGTCAAATGTTCTTGTCCTGAACTTATCCTTCCCAAGTGGTTGCTGGCGGGTGATATGGGGGGGGGCAGCGGCCATCTTATGTCCTTCTCTGACCTCTGGGGGTCCTGAGCCAACCAGTGGAAAGTTGGGCAAGGAGACCGGGTTAAGCCAAAGCCAGACCAATAGCCCGGGATTCGGAAGAAGCCTCCCTCCCCCCCATCCTCTGGGCTGGCGTCGGCTGGACGTGCGGCCAGGCCCTCCGCGCCCATCTTTGATCTCCAAGAAAACAGGAAGTGAGCGCGACAAGATGGAGACACAAACTTCCAAACAGTCTCCCCTTCTCTGTCCTCCTTCCCTCCTCCGGAGCGCCCCCCTCCTTCCCCGGCACATTCCTTCGGACGAGGTGTAGGGGCCTCATTTCCTCTTCCTCCTCTGCTGGGTCGGGGTGAAATTCCATTCCCTTCCCTCAGGACCTGCGTTTCCGGGCAGCAGGCTCTGCGGCCTACTCCGGCCCTGCCCTCTGAACCTGGGCTCGCTCTTTCCGCTGGGGCCAGGAGACTCTCAAGCCTCCTTGAGGCTCACAAGGGGAAGTTTTGCCTCCTGATCCTTTGGAGCAAACCAGCCCAGAGGCTTGGGTGCGTGTACACATGGGCCCTGCCTCACATGTTAGCGTCGCCACATGTAGCAAATAAAAATATAGGATGCCCAGTGAAATTTTAATTTCAGATAAACACTGAAAATTTTTAGTCTAAGTATAGCCCGTGCAATGTTTGGGATATACTTATACTTTAAATATGTATTTATGTATTCAATTTAGGACGTCCTGCATTTTCTCTGTTGACTCTATACCTACTAGCACTGTGACCTCAGGTAAGAGATTTTTCATTTCTGAGGCTCAGTTTCTTCATCTGTAGAATGAATATAATGATAGCTACCTTGCGTTGGGAAGATCCCTGGAGGAGGAAATGACACCTCTCTCCAGTATTCTTGCCTGGAAAATTCCATGGGCAGAGGAGCCTGGCGGGCTACACAGGGTCGCAATGAGTCAGACACGACTGAGCAACCAAACACGCATGCGCACACACATACACACGCATGCGCACACACACGTGCACACACGCATACACACACGTGCACGTACCTGCACACACATGCACACACGTGTGTACACACACATGCACGCACACGTGCGCATGCACACACACACACACACACACACACACACACACACCCCTTGCAAAGTAGCTGTGAGGATGCAATAAAGACCTTAAATAGAGCCAAGGATCCAGTAGGCATTCAGAAAGTGGGAGCAGCTGTCACCACCTTGTCCTTAACTGGTTCTTAACTTGTCCCTCTCTCGCCCTGTGATTTCCCACAGGTCTTGCAGAAACAGTCTACTGTGACCTACAGCCTGTGGACTCCAAGGTGACATACGTAATGAGCCAGGTTTCTGAGGGGTGTGTGGCTCAGATCCCCGATGCCACCCTAGAAGTCCACGTGCTCTTCTTGACGTTCCTAGGGGTGAGTGCCCGATGGCAGGGTCGGGTGGGGACCCAGAGGATGGTCCAGGGTCAGTGAGATGAGGCCTCAGTCCCTGGGGTAGTGGGCTGAGTCCTCCCCAGGGCTTCTGCCAGGATAGTGGCATGGGCATCTCACAGGGCCTGTCAGCAGAGCCATTTCTGGGGGTAATCTTCTTCTTGTGGCCTCTGAAACCGTTAGGTTGCCCTGCACTTGTGCAGTGATAAGACGGTGCCCAGACCACCAATATCGGGGGGAGTGGCCTGCTCCCCACCACGCTGCCTGCCACAAGGACTGTGGGCCTTGATAATCCCCACACTGCACAAGGCCCAGGTGGGAAGGGCTGGGTTTGGCCAGCAGAGGAGCGGAAAAAAGCCAGGCGAGCGGTAGTTCGTGCACCGCTGGTGATAGGGAGCTCACTTCTCAATGGATGCGGCTTTGCTCCAGGCAGCCTTGACCTTGAGAAAGTGCTTCCCTCCCTGGAATGTCGCTCATCAAACCCCTGTGACCGGGTCAGGGTCTGGAAACCGATGACGTCACCTCCAAGACTCCTCCCCTTACCAAGACCCACCATGAGTTTGTCTAGGTCCCTCCTGATACTAATAACACATGTATTGAGCACTTACTGTGTGCTAGGTACTGTGCTAAGTCTACTAAGTGCCGGGAACAGAATTAAGCTCCTTACATGTATTAAGCCTCTCAACGGCCGTCTGTCAGGGATCTGTCTCCCCATTTTCAGAGTAGGGACCTGTGGCAGGCCGAGAAAGGTGAAGCAATATGTCTGAGGTCAGAGTTCACTAGATCCCTGGAGATTCCAAACTAGGCTGTCCCCTGGATTCCTCAGTGGATCTCAGTGTTCAGGGGCACCTGGCCCTCCTGGGCTGGTGACCACACCTGGCCCATGCAGCCTCAGGTCCTGATAGCGATTTAGTGGTATCAGCTCAGGGTGAACTTATGGTCCCTGAAACTGTTAGGCTGCCCTGCATTTGTGCAGTGATAAGATGGTGCTCAGACCACCAATATCGGGGGGCCCTGCTCCCCACCACCCTGCCTGCCACGAGGACTGTGGGCCTTGATAATCCCCAAGCTCCAGATAGAGCCAAACACATGTTATGTGGTTTTGATAGCCATTGTAATTTTTTTTTCAAGTTTGGTAATGATAGGGAAAATGAGATTGCCCTCTGCGAGTTCATTTTGTTTGTTTGGATGTTCAGGTCTCGGCACCTCACCTGGGTGGCTGGGACGCCTCCAGCCCCAATCACTCAGCAGTGGGTCAGAGTCAGAGAAGGCTCCTGGCCAAGCACCCAGGCCCATAGGAGACATGTGCAGACAGACAGCCAGGACCCAGGTGATTGGTGCTTTCTCAGGGAACACAGGGCTGCTATGGGGTTAGGCAGGGCTTTCTGGAGATTGCAAGAAAGCTAAGGGTGGCCAGAGCTCATAGAGTGAAGGAGGCTATGGGGCAGAACAGACGACACAGAGAGTGCGCAGAGTGAATGCAGAGGCAGGGAGGCAGGCCTCGTTTGGGGTCAGCATCACATGGCTTGCTGTAGCGTGAGCATGCATTTCTCCTCGGGGCACAGCTGTGGAGATTGACAAGGCCCCGTTGCCACAGCAAGCGGCCTGGTCTTTATCCTGTGAACAGTGATAGTTGTTGGAGGATTTTTAGGTGCACGACAAGATGCTGCTGTAACCTGTCATCCTAAACTCATGACAACAGAATCTCCTTGTCACCTTCTGCCTCTACCAGAGAACTCAGTCCATGGAGTGTCCAGCTTTTAACTCAAGGAGCCAGGCTGTAGGCTCCAGGACTGCTGAGCCTGTTTGTTTGAGGGGGTGATGGAAAGAGCTGGGGTTTGGGAGATGGGGGCCCCAGTTCTGCATCCGTCACTGGCCAGCATCTCATATCGCACTAGGCAGGCAGGGAGCTCCTTCTCTCCAGGCTCCAATAGACACACATTTCTTGGGCTCAGGGACTCAGCAAAGAATCACAGAGTAGTCGAATCTGGCCCAGGGCCTGATACGCACCAGTGACTGTGTATGCAAATGAATGAATGAATGAATGAATGTATTGCTCTGTGACCTAGAAGGTCAAGAACATGGGCTCTGAAGCAAGACTGTCTTTGACCTGAACCTCACCCCTTACAGGGGCGTGACCTTGGGCCACGTCTCCAAGCCTTGGTTTTCCATGGGAAATATGGGGCTGATGACCATAACTACCTCACAAGGAGGCTGTGAGGATCCAGGGGGGCAATGCAGGCAACATACTGAGTGTGGTTCTGCCCAAAGCCGCTACTTAACTTACAGTAGCTGTGCCTGTCGTTATAGCATCTCCTCTGTGGGGCCTCCGTCTCTCATGTCAATACTCTCATTCGGCCCGACATGCTACAATGTACCGAGCATCTTCACACCACTCAGCTAATTGGATCCGCACAGGCAACTGCTACCAGGTGGCTGAAGCAGGGACTATGAATGCACTTGCAGAGGGACAGCTGAGGTCTAGCATCCTGGAGCTGGATGCTCGTGGCTCTCTTGCCCCAAGAGAGCCCACAATCCCATCGGACCTACTGCAGTAACATGGAAAGAACTGTGGTTCCCCTGGGGGGTACCTTCCTCACCAGGCAGCCACCAAGAAGGGGATCTCCAGTCCAACAGTTTCCCACAACCAGTCCTCGCCAGGAGCCTGCTCTGTGTCCAGCCTGTGTTGGGCATTGATGGTGCAGAGAGAAAGCAGCTCTGGCCGTGGCCCTGGAGGCACTCGCAGGAGAGGCAGAGGTGGGCCTCGGCAAGCCCTGGTGCTGAGTCATGGACTTGGCCGTGGAGGGAAGGGGGTGCCAGGGGCTGTGGGCCCTGGGAGGATGATCACTGAATGTGGAAGGAAGGGGCAGTAGGGAAATGACTCCCAGCGTCGTTGAGCCAGACAGAGGGGCGTCAAGGGCATTCCAGGCAAAGGGCATTGCCTGAGCAAAGGCCTAGAGGCAAGAAACACGAGCTGGCAGCGGTGGTGTGGGTGGTGTGGCTATCTCAGCAACCAGCTCAATCCCTCCCGACCTATGGCTGCCTTCTGCAAACCCTGGCACAGAGAAACAGTTTCCTGTCCATCCCCGCGTGGCCTCTGAATCCTCAGATTTCCTGTGGGTGGGCGGCACATGAGCTGTGGCGGCCAAGAGCCTCGGGAAAGAGAGGTTCAGGGTGTGTGTGTATGGTGCGCGCGTGTGTGTATTCGGGACATTTGCAGACAGATGAGGGGGCTGCTGGGCAGGGGCTCTGTCTCGCTGGGTCCCCAAAGGGCAGGCCGGAGCCTGGATTCCGGGAGGGGGCCCGGGGTCACATCCTGACCCATGGAGACAGGAAACCGGCCTGGTGTCTCAGCAGTTCCCGTCAGGCCGACTGCACTGATCTGCTATCCTCCTAACAAACCTCAGGCAGCCAGGGCACAGCCAAGACGGCCGCTGATTCACCCCACTTCTGGGCAAACTCAGGGAGCTGACGCCACCTCACCACCCCCAAGCAGACGGAACTCACAGGGCTCTGGTGCTGATTGCCTCCTGCCAGAGGGGCAGACGAGGTTGCTCAGGCAGAGGGAGGGCAGGGGGCCCCGGGCTCCTCTAGGCCAGCCTGTGAAGGGCTGTGGAAGGCAGTGCAGCCCTCAGACTTAGGCAAGGAGGCCTACAACGTGTAGCCCCTCTCTGGCCCTTTTCCAGTTGGACCCCTCTGCCATCCCTCCCCAGCCCCTGCCCTGTGTACCCAGGACTCCAGAACTCCCTGCCCAAATGCACTGAGCCTCCTCCCAGGGTTGGATGGGGCTCCTTCTTGTCTTTCCCTCTAGAGGGGACACTGCATGGCTGGGGTTAGCTCCCCCAGATCTAAGGGCTGCATGCGGTTACTAGAGTGGCATCGACGATGCAGAGAGCAAGCAGATCTGGCCTTTGCCGGAGGCACTCCTGGAGGAGGCAGAGTGGGTGTCAGCAATCCTGGCACTGAGTGATGCACTCAGCAATGGTGGGGAGGTTATTGGGGGCTGCAGGGTGAGCATGGCAGAGCTTGAGCATCCAGGATGGTTGTCCACATGTGTCCATGTGAAGAAAAGAGGGGTGGGTTGGGGCCAGGGACTGTCATATGTGTTCTTGTCCCAGGCCTTGCAGATATTAGGGACAGGCCTGGTGGGAAGGGCATGGACTCGGGGCCAGACAGACTGGGCAGGGACTGCGTCTGCATCTCAGGGCTATATCCCCAGTGTTCAACTCAGGGTCAGTCCCAGAATTGGAGGGATGAGTAAATAGATGGATAGATGGATGGATGGTTGGATGGGTGGGTGGATGGATGGGTGGATGGATGCGTGGATGGGTGGATGGATGGGTGGATGGGTGGATGGATGGATGGATGAATGGATGGATGGATGGATGGGTGGATGGTTGGATGGGTGGATGGATGGATGGATGGTTGGATGGGTGGGTGGATGGATGGGTGGATGGGTGGATGGGTGGATGGATGGGTGGATGGGTGGATGGGTGGATGGGTGGATGGATGGGTGGATGGGTGGATGGTTGGATGGGTGGATGGATGGGTGGATGGTTGGATGGGTGGATGGATGGGTGGATGGGTGGGT
>SJYX01023118.1:370532-389307 GCA_006410675.1 Oreotragus oreotragus
GGGGGGGGGCAGTCAGCTTTTTGTCTCTTTGGAGAGAGATTGCCAGCTTTTGTGAACAGCTGGAGTTTGTGTTTCAATCAAACGTTTCCACCTGTCTTTGTCCTTATAAGTCCAAGGCAGGGCTTCTGACGCGCACCTGTCTCAGTTTCAGGAGTCACTTGTTCATGCTCCATTGGTTCAGAGCGTCTTTGAGCACAGCGGGGGTTCTTCTTTCCTTCTTTCTGGCCGTGCTGAGTCTTCGCTGTGGCCCGCAGGCTTCTTCTTGTTGCGGTGCGTGGACTTGTCTAGTTGTGGCTGTTGCTGTTGCTGTTAAGTCGCTTCAGTCGTGTTCGACTCTGTGCGACCTCATAGACGGCAGCCCGCCAGGCTCCCCCGTCCCTGGGATTCTCCAGGCAAGAATACTGGAGTGGGTTGCCATTTCCTTCTCCAATGCATGAGAGTGAAAAGTGAAAGTGAAGTCGCTCAGTCGTGTACGACTGTTAGCGACCCCATGGACTGCAGCCCACCAGGCTCCTCCGTCCATGGGATTTTCCAGGCAAGAGTACTGGAGTGGGGTGCCATTGTCTAGTTGTGGCTAGCGGGCTTAGTTGTCCCAAAGCAGGTGGGATCTTAGTTTCCCCAACAAGAGATCGAACCCACGTCCTCTGCATTGGCAGGTGGGTTCTTAACCACTGGGCCTCCAGGGAGGCCCAAAGAAGTCTATTCTTGCAATAGAAACTGTGCCTTGTGGACTGCTGTGTTCTTTTTCTTTTTGGGAACAAAGAGATATAGAAAAACATGATGGGGCAGGATAGTAGTTGAGAGTAGAGGCCTGCCTAGGTCTAGATCTTAGTTCCATACTTACATGCTGTGTGTGGTCATGGACAAATGGCTTCACCTCTCTGTGCCCTGTTTCTTCATCTGTAAGGGAGAATAACAATAGTACCTTCCTCTTAGGGTTGTCGTGAAATTAAATGAGTCAGTGTGTAAAGCACTTAGAACAGTCTAAGCACTTAGGAAGCACTATATAAATGTTAGGTATTAGTTGTTATTGTTGTTGTTATGAAAGCATTCTAAATACATACACCATGATCAATTAAATTTTTTAATGCAGTCAGTACCTCTCGAGACAGAAATGATTTCAACTTCACATTTCTTATAAAATATCAAAATAATGGTATTACTCAACAAAACATGAGTATTTAGTACTTTAAAATAGTAAGGCAAATAGGAATACTGCAGTTGGGGAGCAGAGTTTGATGCCTCAACACTGCTGCACTGGGACGGAGAAAGGGCCCACGGTGCGCTCTAAAGTCACACAGGCTGGTTCACAGCAGGTGTTTAATGGAGGTAATAAACCTCAACTGACTACCAAATAAAGCTCAGGCTCACTGCATTTATTTATTTTAAAATATTTATTTATTTGGCTGCACCAGGTCTTAGTTGTACCGCATGTGGGGTACAGTGCCCTGACCAGGGATTGAACCTGGGCTTCCTGCATTGGAGGCATGGAGTCTTAGCCACTGGACCACTAGGGAAGTCCCAGGCATTTTATTTTAAATATAGCAGTGTGTACATGTCAATTTCAAACTCCCAATCTATCCCTTCCTCTGATCATTAAAAAAAAAAAAAGTCTCCTTGGATTTGCTGAGACTCATCTTTCATTTGTTTAGCAAATATTTTCTGGGTACCTGCCTGAGGGCCAGGCACTGTGCCGGGCTCTGGAAGACAGGAATGGACAAGCTGGGCAGGGAGAATGAAATGGAAGCTGACAGTAAATGAGTCAACGCTGCTGACCTGGGTGGCACACAGCCTTTGCAGCCTGACTGATCTGTGTATGTGTCTCTCCCCTTGCCCCCATCCCAGGACACGTCAATGCTGGAGCTGACTCTCCAGACATCCAAGCAAGGTGGCATCCGGCCCCGAGAGGTGCTGCTGATTCTCAGCGTAAACAAATCCATCTTCCTGAAATTGCAGGCACCAGGAATTCCACTCCAGCTCGCTTACGTGAGTGTGTTACCTCCAACCGCAGCCTCAGGCACGGGCTTTGGGAGGCCCCCGCTGTCCACCTCTGTGGGCCAGGGTCCCCTGCTTCTCTTTTTCATCCTGACATTACTCACCAGGGCCCTTCCTGGTGAACCCCATGGGGCCCTGCCAGAGAGAACACAAAGGGCAACAGAACACAGACCCGGAGGTGGGAATCGAACGCAGGAGGTGATGCATGTGCGTGCGTACACGCTCAGTCGCAGTCCTGTCCAACTCTTCGTGACCCCATGAACTATAGCCAGCCAGGCTCCTTTGTCCATGGACTTTTCCAGGCAAGCATGCTGTAGTGGGTTGCTATTTCCTCCTCCAGGGGACCTTCCTGACTCAGGGATCAAACCTGCGTCTCCTGCACTGGCAGGCAGATTCCTTACCACTGAGCCACCTGGGAAGCGCTCAGGTTGATGCACAAATTGGCCAAGTCCAACCCTCTCTCATAGCCTCAGTTTTCCCATCTGTCCAGTGAGAGAACTGGACTCACTGATATTCCTCCATAAAATAACCTTGTCACCGTCTTTGAAAAATATTCAAGCACAGACAAAAAGAGGCCAGAAAGAAACCTAACAATGTGTTAACAGTAGTTCTGGCTGGGGAGAGGGATGAGGAACAGAGATCTGCTTTGTTCTTTTCACTGTATTGAATTTGCAAGATTTGCTATAATTTACATGGCCTAAATTGGAGAAAAATTATTTTTTAAAAAATTCAAATTTTAAATGTCAGACACATCCATCCACCAGAGAGAGAGACGGTCCACTGGCTGGGACCACAGCCAGGGGGCCCCAGGGCAGGAGGAGGTCGGGTGGGCCGGGTGCACTCCCTCGTTCACATTTAAGGCCCTGGGAGGTGCCCCCCCCCCGCCCCCGCCCCCGAGACGCAGCAGCTGTTGTTTACAGCCAGAAAAAGCAGAGGGGAGAGAGCCGGGGCTCGGGGGAGAGCAAAGAAAACAAGTGGGAGCGAGACACAGAAAGAAATACGGAAACGGAAAGAGGGCCGGCCTGTTGTGGGAGCACCGGACTCTGAGAGACCAAGAGTTCGAGGAGGGGGAGAGGAGGAGGGGACCTGAGGGCAGGCCCGGCGCGGGCTGCCTGGGACGCGGGCCTAGGCAGCGAGAGAAGCTGAGGGGCGCGCGACTGGCGGCAGGAGGCGCAGAGCCGGGCGGAGCGGGCCGGCGGGGAAGCCCCCACCCCACGGGAGGGCGGGCCGAACGCAGCCAACCGCGAGGGCCGGGCGGGACCGACCGCGCGGCTCCCAGAGCGGGCAACCTCCTCCCCTTCCCATTCCCGCACCCTCTGGCGGCCCAGCCCCGCACTCGGCCCGGCGGGGCTCTGGCTGCCGCAGGGCACATGAAAAGCGCCCGCCCGCCCGCCGGGCCGGAAGGTCGCGGCGGCCGCCGGCTCCGGCCTCGGCCACGCCTTCATCCCCGGGGCTAAGAATACACGGGCCCGGGAGAGGGGGCGGATGGGCCGCCCGAGCCGCGCGCGACCTCGGCCCGCGGCTTCCGGAGCCGGCCCCAAACAGCCGGAGCCTGGACGCCTCTGGAGAGGCCAAGAGTCTCACCGCGGGAGGGCGCAGAACTCTGTATCAGACCCGGCGCCAACAGCTTGACAAATGCCCTTTAATCCCTATTACATTCCCATTTTACAGAGCTGACCCTGAGGGTCAGATGGTAAAAGTCCTCCCCCTCCCCACCCAACCCAACTCTCTAGCTCTAAACGACTCCCCCGGCCCTTCCATGGGGTGGGGCTGGGCACTGGGCTCCTCACCCGGGTCCTCATCACTTTGCCCCCTTGTTAAAGTCCTGCTCCATTGCAAGTGGACCTTTCTGTGATGTCTTGCCTATTTCCACTGTCAGACAGTCCCCCCTTAGTATCTAGCCTGAAGCTCTCATGCTTCTGCTGCTTCAGCGTAATGCCCCTGGCTTTGGAGATGGATGGAAGAGGAACTCTGAGCAGCTTCCTATGAATCCTTTGACTTCTACCCCAGGAAGTCTTTCCTATTTCTTTCTCTAACCCACCAGTCTCTGCTGAGGCATGGGCAGTGGAGGCAGTGAGGTGCTGGAGCCACCCAGATTCTCATCTCTGTTCATTCAAGGGACCTGTCTTGCTCCTTTTGTTTCTTATAGAATAATGTCCTCTGCCTTCTGTTGTTTCAAATGACCTGAGGCATGACTGGTTTCTGGATAGTAAGATCCCCCAGAGCAGGGACCAGCTGTTTGTCTTTCATTCACTCACTTATTCATCATGTCGTCTATCTTCCCTTCTCCATTTCCATGAGTGGGGAGCACCTGCCGTGTGCCAGGTATCAGGATGAAGCTGCCACGTCAGGATCTTCATTGCTGGTCTCAAGACCCAGCACACAGTCAGACCAATATTTCTTAGTGCCTACTGTGTGTCAAGCCCCATGCAGGGGTGGCCAAGCCAGCCACTGCCCCTCACAAGAGTGTGGGGGAAACCGACATGAGCCTCACAATAAGTGCGGACTGAATGAGGATGCTTATGGAGGGGTGGGAGGGTGATGGATGAACATGGATGTGTGTCCACCCAGCCCCCGAGGTGTGGAAAAGAGATGGGGCAGATCTGGCTCTGAGGGGCCCTAGTTAGGGGCCTGTGGGCTGGCTTCAGCTCCACCAGCCTCAGCCTCCTCAGCCCTGGCCTTCTCTGCTCAGCCAACTAGCTGCCTCCCCCAGTTATCTCCTGACCTGTGGCGTGGGACAGAAGGCATTCAGGCCCAGGGACAGCGTCCTGAGCTGCCACATGTCTCCCCAGGACTCCAAACTGGTCTTTCACGAGGCCCTAGATGCCAACACCACACAGCTGCCATCCTTCACCGCCAAGGACCAGCTCCTCAACTGGGCGAATACAAAGGGTCCAATCGCCTCTGTCGCTGAGCTGAACAACCCGCAAAGCATCCTCCTTCGTCTGGACCAAGGTCTGCCTCGCCAGTAGCCTCTCTGGGTTCAGGACTCCGCTCTTGAGGAGTCTGAATTTCTCTGTCTCGTTCCTCGGATGTGGACACTAAGGCCCCCAGACAGGATGTGATTTGCCCCGGGTCACTTAGGACAGTGGTTACCCTTTCATCAAATGTTAGATTGAACCCTGTGAAACTGCTGCCATTTGTCAGTCTCTTGACCTACAAAAACAGCACTTTCGTATTATTTATTGTGTCCCTAGTATGTGCCAAGCCCTATGCCAGGCATCTGGGGACCCTGTGGGGACAAACCCAGATCCTGCCCTCCTGGAGCTGGCACTGTGGTAGGAAGATGATAAAAGACAGGTATACAAATTCTGTCATTTCAGGTCATGGTAAATACTTTAAGAAGGATAAAAGGGGGATGGTGTACAGGCAGTTGCTGGGTTGCATCGCTAACATATGCCATGGTTTTATACCTTAAATAAAATGTGTGTTGACAGATGAGGAAACAGAGGCCAGGGGCTTGCCCTGGGGCTGCTGTAAGTGGGTCTGAACCCGGGTCCTCCCAAGCCCCCACTCTTTGCTGTTCCATCCTGCCTGTGTGCGTGCTAAGTCGCTTCTGTTGTGTCTTTGTGACCCCATGGACTGTGCCCCACCAGGCTCCTCTGTCCATGGGGTTCTCCAGGCAAGAACACTGGAGTGGATTGCCATTTCCTTCTCCAGGGGGATCTTCCTGACCCAGGGGTTGAACCCCTGTCTCTTAGGTCTCCTGCATTGGCTGGAGAGTTCTTTTTTTTTTTTAAACCCCAGCGCCACCTGGAAGCCATCCTGCCTGCCCCACCATTAATGTGGGAGAGGGTGGGCCTGTGTATTAGATGCTAGGCTGCTCCAAGAGGAGACAGAGGTGCGCTTATCTCCGCAGCCTCGAGCTCACCGTTCTCCTGCAATCTGGAACCCCAGAAGGACATGGGGCACACGCTCGAATGGAGCCCGAAAGCCTCGATCCGGGGCTGCCGCTTGGAAGGTGTGGCTGGCCACAAGGAGGCGCACATCCTGAGGATCCTACCGGGCCCAGAGGCCGGGTAAGGGTGCCAGCCCCTCCAGCCCCACCTGCCCCACCCTCTATAAAGCCCCGCTTCTGTCCAAGCCTTAGCCCCGCCCCGGCCTGGTTAGAGAACTGTCACCCCCGCCTATATCTGGGCCCCGCCCATTTCCACGCCCCCCCGACAGACCCAGGACCAACCAGGTTAGGAGCGCCCCTGCTGCTCAACCGACCCCAGGTCTTGCTCTGGCCCGGCAATTCCTGGTCAAGCTCCCCCACACTGCCCCACACCCCGCACTACCGCCCTCGCTGATGCGGGGAGGTCCGTCTCCCCCCACATCCAGGCCCCGGACAGTGACCGTGAAGTTGGAGCTGACCTGTGCTTGGAGAGATACTGACGCCGCCGTGCTCATCCTTCAGGGTCCACCCTACGTGTCCTGGTTAATCGACGCCAACCACAACATGCAGATCTGGGTGAGTCGCTTTGAGACCCACACAACACCGTTCAGATCTTCCCGGGGCTCCTCAAAGAAAAAACCCAAACTTCCTGCACCATCACCCCAGCCCTGGGCCTTTATATACGATGATCCTTCTGCCCTCTGTGCTCTGCCTGTTCCTTCAGACCTTCACCTAGATGGCACCTCCTCCAGGAAGCCTCCCATGATCCTTTAGAGAGGCCCCCTAACCCAGCTCACTGCATCAGGGAAGTTTCCTGGAGAGGTGAACTCCAAGCTGAGTTGAAAGACAGACAGGAACCAGTAGATAAGGGGAGGTGGTCCAGGCAGGGGAAACAGCAGGAGCAAAAGAGAGCCTGACTGAGGCCTGGCAGACCCTGGCCAGCCTGCAGGCACACCTTGCCAGGCTGTGTGGCCCGTGACTGTGTCCATAGCTCCCTGCTCTGCCTCTCTCCCTGTCATTAGGCCACGGGTGAATACTCCTTGAAGATCTTTCCAGATAGGATCAACCCTGGCTTCCAACTCCCAAACACAACCCAAGGCCTGCTGGGAGAGGCCCGGAGGCTCAACGCCAGTGTAGTAGCATCCTTCGTGGAGCTCCCTCTAGCCAGTGATGTCTCTCTGCAGACCCACAGCTGTGGTGAGCACCTGACTCCGTTCCCTTGATGCCCCCCCCAACCTCCCTTCCCTGGCCCTCTCCTGGGATCTATTGCTACGTCCAGATCCTGTGTGAACTGGGAAAGTTGCAGCAGCTGGTGGGAGCCCCATATTCCTCACGTGCATCTCAGGAATGCTGAGAGTACCTAGCTAGAGAGGCGCTTAGCACCTCAGAGCACAGTGAGCCCCACAGTGACTGTCTGCGGGGGCCCCCTCTGCTACCCCGCAGGCAGTGGGCTGCAGCCCTCACCCACACCGGTGGAGATCACCACTACCAATAAGGGCTGCAACCAGGAGCTACTTCTGACCCTGATCCAGCCCAAGTGCTCCAGCGATGGCATGACTCTGGTACTCAAGAAAGATCTCATCTCGGTAAGGGAGCTCCTGGCCTCCAGTCCAGCTGACACGGGTAACTGGTCCTTCTTCCGTCCTAATCCGGGAAGGAGGACCAATCACATTCCTCTACAAGCTTTAGTTTTTCCACCTGTAGAATGGGCTTGATAATGGTACCTACCAGGTGGTGAGGATTACAGGAGGTCTCACGACCTCGCCTGGTGTGGAGCAATGTGTTAGGTGCTCAGTCATGCTTGACTCTTTGTGAGCCCATGGACTGTTACCCGCCAGGCTCCTCTGTCCATGGAATTCTGCAGGCAAGAATACTGGAGTGGGTAGCCACTCCCTTCTCCAGGATATCTTCCTGACCCAGAGACTGAGCCCACATCTCCCGTGTCTCCTACATTGCAGGCGGATTCTTTACTGCTGAACCACTGGGGAAGCCTTATGTACTTAATACTGAAAGTGACAGCGTTAGTTGCTCAGTCATGTCCGACTCTTTACGACCCCATGGACTGTAGCCCTCCAGGCTCCTGTGTCCATGAAATTCTCCAGGCAAGAATACTGTTGTGGGTAGCGATTCCATTCTCTAGGGGATCTTCCTGACCTAGGGACTCCTGCATTGCAAGCATATTCTTCACCCTCTGAGCCACTAGGAAAGCCCAAGTTCATATGTACTTAATAATATCACTTTAAAAACACATTTGATCCCATCATATTGAGATGCCATAATTAGCTCCTCCTCCCTCATTAGACATTTGGGTGTTTTCAATTCTGTAATATTATAAATATGCAGGAAGTGTCATTGTGCATGAAATTCTTCTATAAATAGAATTGTTTTCTTAAGATAGGTTTCCACATCAGTGAGATTGCTGGGTCAAACATGAGGGAACATTCTGGAAATTTTGAAACTTGTTGCCAACTCGCTTTCCAAAAGTTGATTCCAATTTTCACTGCTGATTAATAAGAACACTTGGACTCTCTCTCCAAATTATTGTTTTTTGTCTAAAAAACTTTGCTGATGTGGGAGGTGGAACCTTTTCTTCCATTCTTGTTTGAGTTTCTACTTTGATTAGTAAGTAGTGAGTGTGGACTTGATACCGTGTGACTGAATAATAATCAAAGTCTCTGTAACTTTGTGGCTTGGTATTTTTCTCCTTCAAAAAAATTTTTTTTCAATTGGAGGATAATTGCTTTACAGCCTTGTGTTGATTTCTGCCGTACAACAACATGAATCAATCATAAGTATTCCCTCCCTCTTGAGCCTCTCTCCTTTGGTATTTTTCTTATTTCTTTTTTTCCCCCTTGATTATTTCTATAAGCTTTTTACATGAAGAAAGACATTTGTGGCCCTTTGTCTATCATTCTTATTGAAATAATCTCTCCTGGTTTGTTATCATTCTTTAAATTTTTGCCAGAGTGTTTCTTAATTTGGGGGATGTTTGAAAACATTGGGCCATCCTAGCTGGCCATCTTCTCCTCTGTGATTTTTTTCTGGTCTTTCTGAGGCAGGAAATCTCTCTGCCAGAGTCTTGATGAGTCATGCATGTTCTCAGGGATTTTAATGACATTTAACACTAGGTCCATGTGGAAGTGTTTTGGGGTGTGTGGTATCAGGGCCAAGGTGAAGCCCCATCTGTCTGCAGCCCGTCTCCCCCTCTTGTCTGCCTCTACCTGGCCCAGCAGATGTCCGGGAGGTGGCAGAGGCAGCGCAGGGATCAGCGATGGCTGGCATTATTGCAATGCAGTCCCAAGGGGCCTGGATGCCATACACTGTGATCCACTGATCTTTGGAACATTACACTCAAGTTAAAAAGAATATTCTAGGTCTATAAATGTATGCACAGATAGATGTCTGTGATTTATTATTCAGTGAGAAAACTAAGCTAAAGCCCGAAAGACAGTATGATGCCATTTGTTAAAATGAGGGGGAAAAAACCAAACCCACACAATTTCTCTGAATGCATATGTCTAGAACACACTCATGATGTCACAGATATTATTACTAGATACAGAAGTGTGTCAAGTTCAGGAAAAGTAGTAACTCTTAAATGGTGTAGGATGATGAGACCTAACAAAAATGGGGATGGGAGCAGAGGCGTGGCTGTGATTCGAGACCCCTGGGGTGTGGTCAGTCCTTGGTGCTGGGGTGAGATGGACAGGCCCTGGGGAGCCCTGTGCCTCCTGACGGTGCCTCTCCCACACCTCCCGCAACCCTGGCCCAGACTCTGCTATGCACCATCATAAGCCTGACCTTCTGGGACTCCAGCTGCCAAGCTGAGGAAACAGAAGATGAGTTTGTCTTGAGCAGTGGCTACTCCAGCT
The DNA here is from genome assembly GCA_006410675.1 of Oreotragus oreotragus. NCBI lineage: Eukaryota > Metazoa > Chordata > Mammalia > Artiodactyla > Bovidae > Oreotragus > Oreotragus oreotragus. The sequence continues at coordinate 380,277 of SJYX01023118.1, forward strand.
GTGGCATGGAAGTGATGGAAAATGTGGTCAGTAACGAGGTAAGACCTGGGGTGGGAAAAAGGGATGGTGCCCCCTCCAGGCGCCTCCTGGATCTTCCAGGCAGAAGGGCTTTGGGGAAAGCGGGTGTGGTGCTCAGTAGGAAGACAAGACAAGCTTCGCCATTGGTTGACTCAGTTTCCCCATCCAAAAAAATGGGTGCGTTGGGTGGGATACCCTCTGGCCTCCTCTTGGGCTCTGACCAGCTCCTTGGCTCTCTTCCTGCAGGTGGTCATCAGACTCCTGTCAAGCTCATCACCGCAGCGGGTGAGATGGACGGTCAACGTGCTAACCCATGTGGTCTGGGGGGAGCAGGCCTCAGGAGACTCAGGCCCTGATCCTGGCAAGCCAACATGTCTCCAGTGTGCCCCCATCTCCCCTTCTGTGCAATGGGGGCAGTACTGTTCCCAGTCTCTCAAGTCGGAGGGTTCAAGCACGAATTGGCTGCATGGCCTTGGGCAAATCACATCTTTCAGGGCCCAAAGGTCCTGTTAATAGGAGGATAAGAAAGGAACCCCCTATGGGATGAGCTGTCACCAAGAGGAGACGTGGAAAGCACACAGGTCTTGTGAGGAGCAAGTTCTTTTTCTGGCTGTGTGGCTTGTGGGATCTTAGTCCCCCAACCAGGGACTCAGATGAGACACCAGGCCTTCAACAGCAAAAGCACAGAATCCTAACTGCTGGACTGCCAGGGAATTCCTGAGAGCAAGTTCTTGATAGATATCAGCTGTGGTGGGGAAGGGGGAGGTTTAAGGTGAAGAGGAGCGTCACACAACAACTCTGGACCATGACTCCTGCTCCCACCCCTTAGCTTTCTCACTGGGTGCCTCCCAGACCCACCAAACCTCCCTCCCATCCCCACAGAGAAAGGTGCAGTGCGTCAACATGGACAGCCTCTCCCTCCAGCTGGGCCTCTACCTCAGCCCGCACTTCCTCCAAGCCTCTAACACCATCGAGCTGGGCCAGCAGGGCTTTGTGCAGGTACTGGACTTGGACTTGACCGCTCAGGCCTGCTGCCCCCTGGGATTTCTCAGAGCCTTTCTTTCTCCCCAGTGGAACTTGATTTCCTAGGGGGAGGAGGGGGCCAGCCTGATGCAGGGCTGTAGGGGTGGGGAGAGCTGAGGCAGAGCTCAGACACTGGTTGGAATGTCACTTCTTCCTCCTCCTTTGCTCCAGGCAGGCCAGTAACTGTCCTTCCACCATCAAAGTTCCCTGAGCAGGAACTCTAGAACGAGTCTAGCTTATTTCGCGAGAACAGGTAAGATGGAGAGTTACGAGTTACTGACCGGGCCTCGGTCCCCTTACCTACCCATGCAGGTGAGCGTGTCCCCATCCATCCCTGAGCTCACGATCCAGCTGGAGAGCTGCCAACTGAACCTGGGGCCCGACATGGAAATCGTGGAACTCATCCAGGGCCAGGAAGCTAAGAGCAGCTGCGTGAGCCTGCTGTCCCCGAGCCCTAGTGGTGACTTACGCTTCAGCTTCCTCCTCCGTGGCTACATGGTGCCCATGCCCACGACTGGCATCCTGAGCTGCTCTGTGACCATGCATCCCAGGATTCGGTCCCTGGTGAGTAGGGGCCGGGCCCAGCCCAGCTTCAAGGGTGGCTTCTGGGTCTGGAGTTTCCAGGAAGGGATGTGATAGACCAGGAGGATGTGGAACCAGTGGGCAAAAGACAGCCACAGGCAGACACGTGGCCTTTGGGTGCCAAGGGGACTCTTTCTGCCACCTGACAGCCTTTGGATGGCTGTGCTATGTCTTGGGACATTGGTCAGATATGCAGCTGCAGCCACTATCCATCTATCCACCCATCTATCCATCTATTATTTCACCCATCTATCTGTCTTCCCACCATCCCATTCAGTCATCATTTATTAGTTGATGCTTCTCACCATCCCACCCAGTCATTCCTCCAGAGTCTGTCCATCAGCTCAGTCATCCATCCATCCTTCTACAATCACACCCAGTCATCATCCATCAGTCCATCCACCCAGGAATCCATCCACCCACCCATCTTATCCACATAGTATGATCACCATGGTAATCTCAACAAACAAGAGACCTCAGGGAAGAGGGTTAGTACAAAGGACACAAAATTCTGATTTTCTGCACTTATTGGTCACAACACTACACCATTCAGTATATACCAGTTCTTAAACACTGGGCCCTGGACACACACACATACACACACATACAGTCATCCCCAAGCCCTTGCACGCTAAAAGGGTCTTCAGGATAAGAAGCTTCTATGGTTGTATGAAGCTGGAGAAGCCTTGGGGACCACTCCTGAGTGGGCTCTCCCTAGGCCACAGTGAGCCTGGGCTTCTGGGCATTCACAAGGATAATGGATGGAGTGCCCCCATAATCTTCATGGGAGTCGGGAGCCTTTCAGAAACTCACAGGAAACACACCAGGAGCAGCCCAGAATTGTCTGGCTGCCACCCTTCCACAGCACAGATCTGCCAGCATTTGCCCAGAGGCCCCCAGCCAGAAGGTGGTGCAGATGGGGCTCAGAGTCAAGGCCCCAGGGTGGGCTGTGGCAGGCCAGGGTCACAGAGACAGGGAGGAAGCCTGGAGCTGCTTCTCAAAGACTGTGCCATGCCCCGGGCTCTCTTCCTCCTCCAGGAAGTCCACAAGACTGTCTCCACACGCCTGAACATCATCAGCACCAGCCTGCATGGTGAGTTCTAAGTCTTCCCGGGGTTCCAGGGGCTGAGATCAGAGTGGGGTGTGATGGACGCTCAGAGGACCCCAGAGAGCAGGGTCCACAGCTACGTCTTCCACATGGAGAGCATTTGCTTGTGACCACCCCCACGGGACCATATGCCAGGCCTTTGGCTCTTCTTGATCCCCAGGGTGGCTGGCTGACCTTGCTGGGGGATGGAGCCTTGTGGAATCGGGACTAGACAGGACTTGGGGGCAGTGCTGGCCTCTCCTTCCCTAAGACCCCTAGTGTGGAGGATGCCCCTCAGCCCAGCTCCCCCCAGCCTTAGTTCCCCTTGGGCCCAGGTGCCCCCTGGGCAGAAGAGTCCCTGACACTGAATGCAGGTGGGAGAAGCATCAGCCCCTTGGCCATCCCACCTGGGCCCGGATGGAGCCCCTACACCCAGCCTACAATCAAGGAGGCAGGCTAATGACCCCACTGAGGGGATGGGAACTCAGAGGCCTACATGGTCTGGCCTATATGCCTGGCCCATAGTCAGATAGACATCAGGAGTGCAGAAAGAGTGAAGCTGGGGAAAACCCAAGGAGAGCTGAAGGGCCTTCAAGGGTGCTCTCGCTTCTACTTTGGTAGCAGGCTCAGAGAGGAGTAGGGACTGATCTAAGGTCACACAGCTGGACTCTGGACTCTCAGGCCCCACTCACAGTTTGCTCAGATTATACCATCCAGCCTCCCTAAGAATGTATCTCTACCAGCCTCGGGAGTCAGAGGCATGGCCCCAAAGGCCTGGCTGGGCCCTTCTTGGGGGATGCTCATAGCAACACAACTTCATGCCACATGTGGGTGTGATGATCCCCTTGGCTAGATGAGGAAATGGGTTCAGAGAAGTCAAGGTCAGTGGCTGAACTGAGACTGGCACCAAAACCTGCACTCCTGGCTGGCACAACAGGGCGGGGAGTGGGGGTGGGAGTTGCAGGGAGGAGACGGCGGTGCTGACCGCAGCCATCCTGTCCTTGGTGGTGCAGACAAAGGCCTCGTCCTGCCTGCTGTGCTGGGCATCACCTTCGGCGCCTTCCTCATCGGGGCCCTGCTCACCGCTGCACTCTGGTACATCTACTCGCACACGCGTGAGTATCCCAGGCCCCCCCAGTGAGTGCTCAGGTCCCCTCCATCACCACCCGGGGGAGCCCAGCGCAGTCTCTGGGGCAGTGCGGACCCCTGGCCAGGGCCCTGACCTCCACCCCTGCCCCCAGGTCACCCCGGCAAGCGGGAGCCCGTGGTGGCGGTGGCTGCCCCGGCCTCCTCGGAGAGCAGTAGCACCAACCACAGCATCGGGAGCACCCAGAGCACCCCCTGCTCCACCAGCAGCATGGCGTAGCGCCCAGCCAGCCCTCGCCCCGCGGGAGAGACTGCGCAGCCACCAGCTGGGGACCACTGGCCGTGGACTTATCCCGGGACCCCAGCCCCTCCACTTGACCAAGGATGAGCCCTGCCCCCTGCACCCGCCCTCGCTGCCTCCCTCCCAGAGGCCTGCCACCAGTGGGAGCACCAGCTCGGAACGCCCTGGGGTCCCCCCACCCCACCCCAACGAACCTTCAAACCCAGAGGGCCTGGGGTGCAGCTGCCCGGGACTGCAGAGTGAGAGGCCACTGCCCTGTACGTCCACATTGCTGTAAACACCCAAGAAAGCCCCTGTCATTGTAACCTGGATCCAGCACTCGGTGACCCGGGCCGGGCGGGAGTTGAGAACTCCAGGACTCACTCCAGCCCACCCAGGCTGATGGCGCCTCCTCTGTGGAAACCAAGCCAGCACAGAGCCACCTGCACCTGCTTCCAGCGGTCTCCGCATCAGAACTGGCACGACTCTGGCGGAAACAGAAGCCTAAGGGAACCCAGCCTGGGAGTGGAGTGGGGGAGCCTAGCTCCTCCCTGCAACTGTCACACAGAGACACCCCCCTCTCAACGTCCACCCACCCCCCCCAGGCAGTCTGTCCTGGGTCCTCCCCTATATACTCACCACCAATAAATCAGACAATGAAACCAGAGCTGGGCTGGGCTGGAAGGGAAGGGGTACCTATACCAGGGAGAGGGGTGACTGTTCTGGGTTCAAATCCCACTTCTGGGCTGTGTGACTGTGGACAGGTCCCATGGCTTCTTTAAGCCAGCCACCATTCTCTTATCTGTGAAATGGGTGTGAGAATCTGTGATCATAAGGTCCCTGTGTTTACCACATGGTCAAGGGACACCAATTTATCCTTTTCACTTCACAGACAGGCCGCCTGAGGCTCAGAGGGAAGGACTTGTCCAGGCCACACAACCTGAGCTCCTACGCAGGCCAGTTCTTGGACCAGCCGTAGTCCTCATCCCCCTGTTATCTGCTGAGGGAGCCAGAGTTCAAGAGTCAGTCAGATGTTTGTGTGTTAGTTACTTGGTTGCGTCTGACTCTAAGCGACCCCATGGACTGTAGTCTACCAGGCTCCTCTGTCCATGGGATTCTCCAGCCAAGACTACTGGAGTGGGTAACCATTCCTTTCTCCAGGGGATCTTCCCAACCTAGGAACTGAACCCAGGTCTCCTGCATTACAGGCAAATTCTTTACCATCTGAGCCACCCGAGAAGCCCATCAAATGTTTAGCCAATGCTTTTAAAAAATTTTTTTGGCCGCACCATGCAGCATGTCGGATCTTAGTTAGCCAGGGATCAAACCCACGTCCTCTACATTGGAAGTGCAGAGTCTTAAAACCACTGGACTATCAGGGAAGTCCCAGCCATTTTTTTTTTTTTTAAGGGAAAAAAAAAAGTTCAAAGCTTTAAATCATTTCAGCCACCCTCTGCGCCCTGGGGCCCCCAGGCAGGGACCCTCTCCTTTCCCAGAAGGCCACTGGGAGGAGGAAATCTATCAACCAGCAGCCAACAGCTGTTAGGGCCCCAGGCTTGGTCAGACAGCTTACACAGTAAGCTGGGCCTGAGACAGGAAGAAGGCAGGGTAGGAGTAGAGACGGGCTGGATAGTCAGGTGTGCTCCAACAGCTGGAGAACCAGGAAGAAGAGGCTAGGGGCATCCGGGGCTCAGAGAGAGAGCTCAGCATCCTGCCTCCAGCTCTCTATTTCACTGCCTAGAGCCCAAGACTCTGGGTCAGTCTAGACAGACTCAGGAAGGCACAAAAGGCAAATAGTTTAGGAGTTCATGGGAGATGCAGGGCAAACGCCCATCCTTTCCACCCCACTGCCTGGGCTACTGGGACAGGGAGGGCTCCAGCAGCTTCAGGACACCGCCCACCAGGTGCAGGCTGCCTGTGACCAGCACGTGGACGGCGGCAGCCTCTTGGAGTACCATGGCCCCACTGTATGCCACAGGGTGGGTGAGGAGGCCCCGTGGGGGACTGGGCAGCTGAAAGACAGGGTCCCGGCCTTGGATGATCCACTGCAAGGCGTGGGAGATGCAGCTGAAGACGAGGGAGCTGGCACCGTGGGTGTGGGGTGGGTGAGGCACCAGCAGCAGAGATGCGGGCCCACCCTGCTCCTGGCCTGGCGTGCTCCAGGGGTCCGGGCTGGCCTGCTCCTCATGCAGGTGACTCCAGTGCTGTTGGTGGGTGAGGCAGCGGAGCAGCACCTGGTCCAGTGTCACTGTGAAGTTCTGTTGGTCTGCGAGGCACAGGGACGGACACATCAGGGAGGCAGCCCAGGGTCGGGGAGGGGAAGCACGCTGTGAGCCTCTGCTCAATGCCAGGCTCTATCCAAGCACCGTCCGACCTTAGCACTGAGGAAACGGAGGCTGGGAAAGTTCGGTGACTGCCTTTTGTCACACAGCTGGTGAGAAACAGGCCCAGGCAGTTTAGCTTCAATGCTGGGGCTTCTGCCCACGGAGCACCTCTTTCTGCCCTAACTCACTGCCTTCTCAGACTATCCCCATGCCATCTGACGTGGGGCCTGAAGATCTGTATTTTTCAGATTATTAAAAAAAAAAACTTTTTACATAACCCACAGTAAAAAAGAATACATTTTATAATAGTAACCCAGGACTCACATGTGTACACGTATACATCTGGAAGAGAATGTCATCAGACAGTACCTATCCTTAATTTTGTGCAAGACACACTGATACTCTATTCTATTTAAAATGCTGATTGAGACCCACTAAGCTGATTTCAAGAACCATCACTGGGTTGTAACCTGCATTTTGAAAACTAGTTTCCCCAATAATTCCTTTTTAGTATTGCAGTCACATGCAACATTCAAAATGTACCAAAGGGTATTGATTTATATGATAAAACAAATCTAGTTCCTACCCAAGACCTCCAGTTTAAAAGCCCCCACTGTCACCAACACAGCAATCCATCTCAGGGCCCTCTGCCACCTGCCCACCCCAGGGACCATGCCTGTCAACTCACCTGCATTGTCTGTTGATGCCATCTCTACCAGGTTAGGACAGAAAATGGCATAGTCAAACTGGCAGGGCTAGAAGACCAAAGTGAGAAGCTCAGTGTCAGGGCCTGAGAGGAGGCCCCCCACCCTGACTTCCACACGGCACCCCCAGAGTCCACATCCATGTCCCCATCTCTAGAGATGCCCTGCCCCCCCACCCCCGCCCGGCTGAACTGGAACGCTGCTGCATAAACCCACCCACAGCACTTCCATGACCCCTGCCTCCCCATCTACCTCAGTGTACCCCATATGGCCTGTGGCCTGGGCAGCACGGCCCAACACAGACAGACAGACTGGAGAGGGCGTGCACACTGGCTTAAGGTGACCCATCTACTGAGCACAAAGGAGCAAGGTTGTGGATATGAAGGACAGATTTAGCATCCGGGTCTATGAAATGGGAAACGATCCCTAGGAACCCTTTTAGCCTTGACAGCCAGGGCAGACTCAGTTTCCCTGGACACAGTGGGGCCCCTCCCTCTATGCTTAATAGTCCAGTGACCCCTTAAACCAAACTTTATTATTTTTTTAATCTTTTCAAGTTAGCGCTTTTATTTTCTTGGGATAAATCCCCAGAAGTGGAATTGCCAGATCATATAACATACCAGTTTTTAACTTTTTTGAGAAACCTTTCTATTATTATCCTATTATTATCCATGCTAAGTCACTGCAGTCGTATCCGACTCTATGTGACCCCATAGACGGCAGCCCACCAGGCTCCCCCGTCCCTGGGATTCTCCAGGCAAGAACACTGGAGTGGGTTGNCAGATCATATAACATACCAGTTTTTAACTTTTTTGAGAAACCTTTCTATTATTATCCTATTATTATCCATGCTAAGTCACTGCAGTCGTATCCGACTCTATGTGACCCCATAGACGGCAGCCCACCAGGCTCCCCCGTCCCTGGGATTCTCCAGGCAAGAACACTGGAGTGGGTTGCCATTTCCTTCTCCAATTATTATCCATAGCTGCTGTGAAATGATATTCCACTAACAGTTCATAGGTGCTCCCTTTTGTCTCCATCTTCTCCAATGCTTACTTTCTCTTGTCTTTTTGATGACTGCCATTCTAACAGGTGTGAGATAATATCTCCTTGTGGTTTTGATTTGCATTGTACTGATGATCTGGCATGTTGAGTACACTCTCATATACTTATGGGCCATCTATGTTCTACGTGTCTTCTTGGATAAACCGAAGTTTAGAAGCAGGTATCATAGTAACATCCCTGTTTTATGGCGAGGCAAACTGAGGCTCAGGGAAGTGCCATCTCTTATCCAGGGTCACATGCCAGTGGCTGAAGGGAACCTGACAAGTGAATCCAGAGCCTGCACCTCACACCACTTACCTAGTCCTGCCTATAATCCTGGTCTTGAGTGTGACCACGGAGGAGAATGCAGGCAGTGACCTGTGACTTGACTTCCCTGTGCCCGATGCTTTTATAACACAGTTCAGGAGGGGAATGAGCAATCAGTGCCATTCTCCAGCTGAGGAAACAGGCTCAGGGATGCAGGCACTGCTGCTGGGGGTCAAAGCCAGCACCCGAGCTGGCCTGCCTGCTGCCCATACCCCAGCCAGTTCCTCACCTGCAGCACCTTCAGCAGGGCCGCGGAATCCCGGTCCCCAGTGGAGTTGAAGAGCAAGACGCGCACCTCGGACCCGCTGGGAGAGGGAAGGGTTAGAGGCGGGGGAGGGAAGGCCAGAGTGGTGACGCCTCCCACCCCTTCTCCGCGGGCCCCGCCCCATCCTTCCTCCAGAAACTGCCTCTCCTCGCCTGCTGTCTCCGTCGTCCCGCCCCATCCGTCCCCGAGATCCCGCCCCTTCTCACTGACCCATCCTCGGCCCCACCCCTCCTCAAGGTCCCGCCCCCTCGGCTGACCAAGCCCCGCCTCCATCTTTCCCCGAGGTCCCAC
>SJYX01023118.1:390426-409693 GCA_006410675.1 Oreotragus oreotragus
CAGGCGAAGCCCCGCCCCATCCTTCCCCAAGGTCCCGCCCCCTCCCCCGGACCCGGTGTCCAGGCACTGCCTCTGCCAGCTGCTCACCTGTCCGGCCTCTCGCAGCGGTGCAGCGCCTGGCGGAACCAGCGCACGCAGGCCTGCATGCTGCTGGTGGTGTGCGCGCCGTCCAGGTACCAGGTAAGGGGCCCGCGCCGCAGCAACTGCGTCCGACCTGGCCACTCAGTGTGCCGAAGCCCTGGGGTTGGGGAGCAAGGCAGTCCTCCAGGCGCAGCCTCGAGGCAGCCCTCCCGTATTCTCCCACTCCGGTCCTCCACTAACTGCTTGCCCGCACGCAGAGCCCTCGTTACTCGCCACTCTGATAGGCCCAGAAGCCTCTGGTTGGGCCCAAGTCATTGGGATTAACTGTTTGGCTGCCTTATCGGGTGGAATCTTCCAGGAGGCCCTGAGAGGGGGACTGCTGTCATATATTAGTCCCAAAATGCAGGCAGAGAACCCTGACTCAGAGAGATTAGGTCACAGAGCGAGTGAGTCCTGGGCTTGTGTGCTCAGTTGCATCGGACGCTTTGCGACCCCCTGGACTTGTAGCCCGCCAGGCTCCTCTGTCCATGGGATTTCCCAGGCAAGAATACTGGAGTGGGTTGCCGTTTCCTNACAGAGCGAGTGAGTCCTGGGCTTGTGTGCTCAGTTGCATCGGACGCTTTGCGACCCCCTGGACTTGTAGCCCGCCAGGCTCCTCTGTCCATGGGATTTCCCAGGCAAGAATACTGGAGTGGGTTGCCGTTTCCTTCTCCAAGGGGAGCTTCCCGACCCCGGGATCAAACCTGTGTCTGCCACGTCTCCTGCAATGCAGGCATATTTGGCACCGTTGAGCCCCTAGGGAAGCCCCAAGTCCTGGGGCTGGGATATAACCCCCTGGCTCCAGGACTGTCTCACGGCCCTGACACAGGGCCTGGCACACAGTGGTCTCCCTGGAACCATCTGCTGAAGGGCTTTAACAGCCACGAGGTCCTACTATGTGCTGAAAGCTTTGAGGAGAAGCAAGAAACTGAAGAGTATCATTGTCCTCAAGACCCTCATGGTCTCCTGATGATGACAAGCATGATAGTTCTGGCAGCTACCACGGGCCAGCCAGGTACTTTATCCCATATCTGCCAGGCTCTAGACTCAGTCCTTTAGTGACAGCACCTCTCAGTAGATCCTATCATGGTCTCACTTGGCAGATGGGTAAATGGGTTCAGAGAGACTTCACGGACTCAAAGTGTGGGAAGCTTGCTGCCTTCAGCAGTGTCCTTTCTCTTAAGGCACCACTGGCCCCACCTCTCTAATAGGAGACCAAAAGAAAACACCTGAAGGGGGCCCAGCTGGGAAGGAAGGTCCAACTCACCCTGCTGCATGTGGGGCGTGGGCTGGAACACAGGTGCTGGGGGCAGCTGCCCCGGGAGGCTGGGCCTGGATGCCTTCAGCTCCCCAGCATCTGGCAGGGAAGGGAAGGGAGAGGGAGGGCTTCAGTGGGCTCGGTGCTCACCTCTAAGGTCCCTCAGAGGCAGGTCCACCTGTCCCCTGCCCACCCACTGACCTGCCCACTTACCCTGGTAACCTTTCTGCTGCAGCCAGCAGCGGGCCAGCTGCAAGGCCAGGGCAGCATTGGACCGCTGGTGCTCTCCCTCCAGGCCCAGGGTCAGCGGCGGCCCCCCTTCCTCCAGGGCTTGCAGTGGTGGGCACAGGTAGAGGGGACACTGCGGGGGAGGTGGGCAGCAGATGCTCGGGGGATGGCCCTCCCTGATGCCATCAGCCCTTCCATCTACCAGAACCCACTGACCAGAACCCACCAAACCCTGTTCCTAGAATCGAGATGCACCCTAGCATCGAGATGCACCCTAGCTGGACAAACACAGATGAGCACAATGAGGGCCCAGAGGATAAAGTGCCTCCCCAGTCAGTCCTCCTCCGCCCCCCAGCAGTTCCATCAGACTCACTGAGATCTGCTGAGCCCTGTCTCTTAGCACTGCCAGCGGCTCGTCAGGCTGGAGCACGGTGAAGGCAGGGACACCACTCTGTGCAGGACACGAAGAGTGAGCCAGGGGCTTCCCAGGGTGCTCCACCGCCCATCTCTGGCCCCTACATCCCTGGTTCTGGGCAGCCCATTCAGCCTTCCCCCAGTGGACCTTTGGGAACCCCTCGATGGGGAGACTGAGGCCAGAGATGGGGCTCAACTTGTTCCAGTCCCACACAGAGCTCCAATGAGAATCCAGACCCCACTGATTCCAGGACCTAATTCTGAGTCAAGACACAAGTGAGCACCCCTCCCCTTCCCTGAATCTTAAGGGCCAGGGTCAGGCCATCCATGTACCTCCCTTCCCCCAGGTCACCTTAAAAATTCCCCCTTTCTGCCATGCGATCTTCTCCATTGTGTCCCCCAGAAGGCCAGTGTGGTCGATGCCAAGAGAGGTGATCCCGCACACCACAGGCTTCCTGCAGGAAACAAAAGGGCCAGGATGTCCCTGGGCTCCTGGCCACCATCCCGCTCCCCAAGCCATCGGCCTCACCTGATGATGTTGGTGCAGTCATAAGCCCCACCGATGCCTACTTCCACCACTGCCAGGTCCACCTACAGAGGATCAGAGGGCATGGCAGGGGGCACAGGGACTCCCGGATGCCGCACGGGAGCCCTTAGCCTGCTGAGACTCCCCTTCCCAAGGTCTGGAACACAGGGTTTTGGGGAGGGGGCCACACACACCTTCTCTTGGAGGAAGACGTGGAAGGCCATGAGCGTGAGGAAGCGAAAGTAGCCAGGCATGGAGACACAGCTACTGTTGTCCTGTGGACAGGATCACGTCAGAGCTCGGGGCCACTGCAGCCTCTGTGCTGGGGGAGATGGTGTCCTGGGATGCGCAGCGCCCTCTGGGTCTACCCACCCACTGGAGGTCCCCTACCCTGGCCATCCACTAGCCCTCTGGCACAGGCACCTTGGTCTCCTCCAGCCGGTGGTAGAGGCGCCAAAAGTGCTTGGTGAAGAGCTCGGAGCTTATGGGCTGCCCATTGATGCGGATCCGCTCACGCACCTGCACCAGGTGGGGAGAGCTGTCGAAAGACCCAGGGTCATCAGGAAACTCCCTTCCCAAGATCCCCAGGCTGCCCCCAACCCCTGCCCCATAGTCAGACCCATCTTTTGGAAAAACAAATTAGGCTATGTCATTGTCCTGCTGAAAACCCTTCTCGCTCCTCATCTTGGCCTTCTAGGCCCCAGCGGGGCTGGTTCCACTGGCCTCCGCGCCTCACCTCTCCTGCATCCCTTGGAAGGTCCCTGTGCCCCTGCCCCTCTGGACTATTTTTTAGCTCCTCCAGCCCTGCTTCCTCCCACCCCTGCCCACATACTTTCTATCTCCAGGTCTACCTGTGGACCTGCCCACTACACAGATCTCAAGTAAGACCACTCCTCCAGCAGAGAGAAAGGATCCTCCCCACCAGGCTGGTCAGGAATGCTCTCTGGGCTCCTACAGCACCACCCCCAGCAGCCCACACCCATCAGCTACTCTGCCATCAGCTACCCTACATCTGTCCCCATAATGTCTGCCTGTCTTCCTGCCCTTGAGGACAAGGCCTCATCAGCTGTGTTCAAGTTGCAGCCCCAGGCTGGCCCATGAGGCCACATGGGCCCAAGTTGAAAGCTGGGTTTTTAAGCCCTCAAATTACTTTGGATGAGAGATTTGGGGCTTCTATTTGAATCTTCAAAGACCCTCTCATATTATGAATCCTCTCCATTTCTCTGTTTTGAACAAAGAACTGTGGAGGGAAAATACACTGATCTGAAAGGGCCTCAGCTGGTTTCAGCTGTTTACAGAGGTCACTTGATAGAACTGGTAAAATAAAAGGAATGCCCCAAGCCGAGGGACTGAAACCTAGGCGAGTCACTGGCATGTTAATTCCACTGCTTTGCCAGTGATGGGTTTAAGAAAGGTACATATAGCTTCAGGAAGAGGGACCCCTATCTATCCCCACCAGCTCACTCCAATCCTCTGGTGTGATTTTAGATGCTTCAATGTGGCCAAGAAGGGGCGCTGCCCAGCAGGCAAAGCAGCAGCTGAGGCTGGCACAGCGATAGGGTTCCCTTCTGCTGCCCACTAGGGAGACCTCGACAGGGGCATTATACCCTATCCTTACTAGCCAGGCTTTCTGCTCCTTATGGCAAAGATACCCTAACTGATAAATATTTCTATATGATTTAAAAACTGTGTAAGGAATTTAGGTTAATAAAAAGATATCTGAGGGGGATTTCCTGGTGGTCCAGTGGTTAAGAATCTGCCTTGCAATGCATGGGACACTGGTTTGATCCCTGGTTTGGGAAGATCCCACATGCTGCAGAACAACCAAGCCCATGCACCAACTATTGAGCCTGAGTGCAGCCACTACTGAAGCCTGCGTGCCCTAAGGCCTGTGTTCCACAAGAAAAGCAACTTTAATGAGAAGCCCCCACACCACAACGAAGCGTAGCCCCTGCTTGCCGCAACTAGAGCAAGCCCGCACAGCAGTGATGAAGACCTACCACAGCCAATAAATAATAAATACAGCTTTAAAAAACATAAATAATCCCTTAGAAGAAATGGAGTAGCCATCAGTTAACAAGAGTCCCAAATGCAGTACTTGGATGCAATCTCAAAAATGACAGAGTGATTTCTGTTTGTTTCTAAGGCAAACTATTCCGTATCACAGTAATCCAAGTCTATGTCCCGACCAGTAACACCGAAGAAGCTGAAGCTGAATGGTTCTATGAAGACCTACAAGACCTTTTAGAACTAACACCCCAAAAAGGTGTCCTTTTCATTATAGGGGACTGGAATGCAAAAGTAGGAAGTCAGGAAACACCTGGAGTAATAGGCAAATTTGGCCTTGGAGTACAGAATGAAGCAGGGCAAAGGCTAATAGAGTTTTGCCAAGAGAACACACTGGTCATAGCAAACACCTTCTTCCAACAACACAAGTGAAGACTCTATACATGGACATCACCAGATGGCCAACACCGAAATCAGATTGATTATATTCTTTGCAGCCAAAGATGGAGAAGCTCTATACAGTCAGCAAAAACAAGACCAGGAGTGGACTGTGGCTCAGATCATGAACTCCTTATTGCCAAATTCAGACTGAAATTGAAGAAAGTGGGGAAAACCACTAGACCATTCAGGTATGACCTAAATCAAATCCCTTATGATTATACACTGGAATTGAGAAATAGATTTAAGGGACTAGATCTGATAGAGTGCCTGATGAACTATGGACGGAGGTTCATGACATTGTACAGGAGACAGGGATCAAGACCATCCCCATGGAAAAGAAATGCAAAAAAGCAAAATGGCTGTCTGAGGAGGCCTTACAAATAGCTGTGAAAAGAAGAGAAGCGAAAAGCAAAGGAGAAAAGGAAAGATACCCACTGGAATGCAGAGTTCCAAAGAATAGCAAGGAGAGCTAAGAAAGCCTTCCTCAGTGATCAGTACAAAGAAATAGAGGAAAACAATAGAATGGGAAAGACCAGAGATCTCTTCAAGAAAATTAGAGTATCAAGGGAATATCTCATGCAAAGATGGGCTCGATAAAGGAGAGAAATGGTATGGACCTAACAGAAGCAGAAGATTAAGAGGTGGCAAGAATACACAGAAGAACTGTACAAAAAAGTCTTCATGACCCAGATAATCACGATGGTGATTACTGGTGATCACTCACCTAGAGCCAGACATCCTGGAATGTAAAGTCAAATGGGCTTTAGGAAGTATCACTACGAACAAAGCTAGTGGAGGTGATGGTATTCCAGTTGAGCTATTTCAAATCCTGAAAGATGATGCTGTGAAAGTGCTGCACTCAATATGTCAGCAAATTTGGAAGACTCAGCAGTGGCCACAGGACTGGAAAAGGTCAGTTTTCATTCCAATCCCAAAGAAAGGCAATGCCAAAGAATGCTCAAACTACCGCACAACTGCACTCATCTCATATGCTAGTAAAGTAATGCTCAAAATTCTCCAAGCCAGGCTTCAGCAATACATAAACCATGAACTTCCAGACGTTCAAGTTGGTTTTAGAAAAGGAAGGGGAACCAGAGATCAACTTGCCAACATCCAGTGGATCATGAAAAAAGCAAGAGAGTTCCAGAAAAACAGCTATTTCTGCTTTATTGACTATACCAAAGCCTTTGACTGTGTGGATCACAATAAACTGTGGACAATTCTGAAAGAGATGGGAATACCAGACCATCTGACCTGCCTTTTGAGAAACCTGTATGCAGGTCAGGAAGCAACAGTTAGAACTGGACGCGGAACAACAGACTGGTTCCAAATAGGAAAAGGAGTACGTCAAGGCCATATATTGTCACCCTGCTTATTTAACTTATATGCAGAGAACATCATGAGAAACGTTGGACTGGAAGAAACACAAGCTGGAATCAAGATTGCTGGGAGAAATATCAATAACCTCAGATATGCAGATGACACCACCCTTATGGCAGAAAGTGAAGAGGAACTAAAGAGCCTCTTGATGAAAGTGAAAGAGGAGAGTGAAAAAGTTGGCTTTTAAAGCTCAACATTCAGAAAACGAAGATCATGGCATCTGGTCCCATCACTTCATGGCAAATAGATGGGGAAACAGTGGCTGACTTTATTTTTTGAGACTCCAAAATCATTGCAGATGGTGACTGCAGCCATGAAATTAAAAGATGCTTACTCCTTGGAAGGAAAGTTATGACCAAGCTAGATAGCACATTAAAAAGCAGAGACATTACTTTGCCAACAAAGGTCCATCTAATCAAGGCTATGGTCTTTTCAGTGGTCATGTATGGATGTGAGAGCTGGACTGTGAAGAAAGTTGAGCGCCGAAGAATTGATGTTTTTGAACTGTGGTGTTGGAGAAGACTCTTGAGAAACCCTTGGACTGCAAGGAGATCCAACCAGTCCATCCTAAAGGAGATTAGTCCTGGGTGTTCATTGGAAGGACTGATGCTGAAACTGAAACTGCAATACTTGGCCACCTGATGTGAAGAGCTGACTCATTTGAAAAAACCCTGATGCTGGGAAAGATTGAGGGCAGGAGGAGAAGGGGATGACAGAGGATGAGATGGTTGGATGGCATCACCGACTCAATGGACATGAGTTTGGGTAGGCTCCGGGAGTTGGTGATGGACAGGGAGGCCTGACGTGCTGCAGTTCATGGGGTCACAAAGAGTCGGACACGACTGAGTGACTGAACTGAACTAAAAAAATAAAAAGACATCTGAGGGACTTCCCTGGCAGTCCAGTGGTTAAGTCTCCACGCTTCCACTGCAGGGGGCATGGGTTTGATCCCTGGTTAGGGAACTAAGATCCCTCATACTGCATGATGCAGCCAAAAAAGAAATAAAAAGATATCTGACTTTTCCAGCTGTGTATTTCGTTTATCCATTCAAGTTGCTGCTCCCCTCCCCAGGTTCTTTGCATTATGAAAATTAGAGATTGCCAGAAACTTGGGCTAATATGCTAAATGCTAACTGAATGTATGTTGAATGAATAAACACTGGGCAGAAAGACATACAGCTGAGTTCCTGTGGGTGACCCTGGCCCTGAGGTGCAGGTTGGATCCAGAGCCCCCCAGACAGCTAGGAGACACCACATCCCTCTGTACCTCAGTACCTAAAGAACCCCGTCTTCAGGCCATAGCTTCGGAGGATACGTTCAGTGAAGGCACACGTGGAGCCCTGTAAAGAAAAGGTCTTGTCTGGGCAGGTCCCAACCCCCCACCCCAGCCCGTGGACGCCCTACCCCTGGGTCATGTGATTCACCTTCCCCTTGGTCCCAGTGATGTGGATAATGTTCAGTTGGTCCAAGTCCTCCACCTAAGACAGACAGACAAAGTCCCTGCCTCAGGCACAGGATGTACAGAAAGAAGTGGGGAGTGGAGGTGGTTACAGGCCCTTCCCACCTTACCTGCAGCCCACTCCGTGCCAAGTACAGCTTCATGGCTTCCAGCTGTGTCTGGGGGTCACCTCGCTCACGCTTCACCATCTCCAAGTAGTTAGCATTGGTCTGCAGGGTGTTGAGTGTGCGCACGGCATCCTGGCGGTGAACCCCAGGTAGCAAGTTAAGGCGCATTAGGGGCCCACAGGGACAGAGGCACACAGCATGCCAGTGGCTAGGCCAGGGAACCAGGACTGCCATGCCAGCCCTGGTGCCCCAGCCCAGAGGTTAGGCACCACTGAGAAAGAAGTGGCATCTTTCAAGCTCTGGCAGAAATGGGAGCCTGGGGCAGTTCAGCTTCACCTAGGGAATGCCAGGCAAAAACAGGTAAAATGACTAACAGGACTAGGCTTCACTCTCAGGCCTTTGCCCTAATTCCCTCCATGCGTGCATGCATGTGTGCGTGTGTGCATGCTCAGTCATGCCCAGCTGTTTGCAACCCCATGGACTGTAGCCCACCAGGTTCCTCTGTCCATGGGATCCCCAGGCAAGGATACTGGAGTGGGTTGTCATTTCCTTCTCCAGGGGATCTTCCTGAGCCATGGATTGAACCCATGTCCCCTGCATCTCCTGCACTGGCAGGTAGATCCTCTACCACTGAGCCACTGGGGAAGCCCAATTCCCTCCATAGTTCACCACTGTATCAGGCTCCTCCTAAAGTAGGGCCAGAACCACAGAAGGCTAGGATCTTAGAACTGAAGGAATCAGAACTAGGAATTCCTGGAGGCTTCCATGCCTAACCCTGAGGATTGGGATCCCACATTCTGACCCAGAGAAGAGTTGCCTGAAGCGACCAGTTGGTAAAGAGGAGTCTCAGAGGGAGGAAGGGTGTGCCAGGGTTGCCCAGACAAGAAGGCAGGTAGGTATAGCCTCAGGATAGTTCACACTGGGTGGTGGAAGTGGGAGTGATATTTATAATCCGTCAGGGCCTCAGTGGCTGGTTGCAGGCCCTACTCGTGAAACTGGTGCCACCTGCCTGGCCAGCATCCTGTGCTGGTCTCTGGCAACTGGCCTTTGGCACAGAACCAGGAGGAAGTTTTCTGTTTTCCATGCTCTTTCACCACCACCTCTGCTCCTGAGCTCTGCCTGCCCCCCAATTCTAAGCACTTGGATCTCCTTCCTGAATCCTGGAGATTCCAACCCACATCTAGACTCCTGGATCTCCCAAGTCTGAACTCCCGAAACCCTCTACTCTCCCCCACCCCCAACTGCTGCTTCGGAGTCCGGAGACACTGTAATAACTCCAGCATCTCAGCTGAGCCGCTGGTCCTACCACCAGGCGTCCCTTTCCTCTCTTACAACCGCGGTTCACTTCAGCCTCAGAATTTCCAAATCCGGTAGAGCCGGGCCCAACTTCCTGGCGCCTGTCCCCACCTCCAGACTCCAGAAGGTCCCCGCCCGCCCCGCCCCTCGACCCCTGCGAGTCTCTCGGTCCCAGGCTCCCGGCCACCCGCTCAGCTTGGCGCAGACCAGATGCTAAGTGACCTCAGGCTAGCTCACGAGTCATTGCGTGACCTCCCGCCGGCGGGCAAAGATACCTGATACTCCATGTCTGGCTCCTGCAGCACAGGCCACGCGCTCAACCCTCGCCGCGCTGCGACCCCGGTTGTTGCACCACGCGGAGAAACTGCTGCCAGGAAGAGAGCGTGGCAGCGTGCCCGAGACATAGTAGTGGGGCAGGCAGCTGCACGCTAGGCCCGGACCGAAAAAAACTAAGCTCCTGGGCCCGCCCCCGACACTCCTCCTCTCTTCGCCAATCAGCGCTGCCCGTTGAGCCCACTGAGACCAATAAGAATCTGTGAGACGCCATCTTTGTGAGGGGCAGGCCCCAGCGTGAGCCGGAGAGTTCGTTCATGTTTATGAGGGGTAGGGTCCCGCGGGAGTCCTCTGCCTTAGAAAACTACACACTCTTTTCGTCGTCTTCTCCAGGATCTGGCCGCACTCCCCCTACTCCTACCACCCCCCCACCCTCCCAAATAGCCAGTGCCAGTCAGCAGCCCCGCTTCAGGCCAGAACCAGCTGCGAGCCCGGACCAGTTCAGTTTAGTCGCTCAGTCGTGTCCGACTCTTTGCGACCCCATGGACTGCAGCATGCCAGGCGCCCCTGGTCCAGCACCAACTCCCGGAGTTTACTCAAACTCATGTCCATTCAGTCAGTGATGCCATCCAACCATCTCATCTTCTGTCATCCCCTTCTCCTCCTGCCTTCAATCTTTCCTAGCATCAGGGTCTTTTCCAATGAGTCAGTTCTTCACATCAGGTGACCAAAGTATTGGAGTTTCAGCTTCAGTATCACTCCTTCCAATATATATTCAGGACTGATCTCCTTTAGGATGGACTGGTTGGATCTCCTTGCAGTCCAAGGAACTCTCAAGAGTCTTCTCCAACACCACAGTTCAAAAGCATCAATTCTTTGGTACTCAGCTTTCTTTATAGCCCAACTCTCACATCCATACATGACCACTGGAAAGACCATAGCCTTGACTAGATGGACCTTTATTGGCAAAGTAATGTCTCTGCTTTTGAATATGCTATCTAGGCTGGTCATAACTTTCCTTCCAAGAAGTAAGCGTCTTTTAATTTNGTGGCCAAAGTACTGGAGTTTCAGCTTTAGCATCATTCCTTCCAAAGAAATCCCAGGGTTGATCTCCTTCAGAATGGACTGGTTGGATCTCCTTGCAGTCCAAGGGACTCTCAAGAGTCTTCTCCAACACCACATTTCAAAAGCATCAATTCTTTGGTGCTCAGCTTTCTTCATAGTCCAACTTTCACATCCATACATGACCACTAAAAAACGATAGCCTTGACTAGACAGACCTTTGTTGGCAAAGTAATGTCTCTGCTTTTGAATATGCTGTCTAGGTTGGTCATGATTTTTTTTCCAAGGAGTAAGCGTCTTTTTATTTCATGGCTGCAGTCACCATCTGCAGTGATTTTGGAGCCCCCAAAACTAAAGTCAGCCACTGTTTCCACTGTTTCCCCATCTATTTGCCACGAAGAAATGGGACCGGATGCCATGATCTTCATTTTCTGAATGTTGAGCTTTAAGCCAACTTTTTCACTCTCCTCTTTCACTTTCATCAAGAGGCTCTTTAGTTCTTCTTCACTTTCTGCCATAAGGGTGGTGTCATCTGCATATCTGAGGTCATTGATATTTCTCCCGGCACTCTTGATTCCAGCTTGTGCTTCATCCAGCCCAGCATTTCTCATAATGTACTCTGCATATATTCAAGAGTAGATTATTCAATTAATATTATGAAACATAACACATTTGTCTAACATAATTCTTGAAAGAAAATGTAGGAGCTATACTATTTTATTAATTTAGTTATAGAATACTAAACTATTCTAACAAAACTGGAAATCCAAGTTGACAGTAAAGAAGGTATGTGAAATTCTTTCCCACCAAACAAAAGAAATAAGAGCTTATGAACCTTTCTTGAAATAGATATAAGAATGTGGATGAAAATATAGTAATATTTCCTAAAAATATAAATATACTCAGAAGAATAGACATTTGTTGTATAATTTTCTAAGGGAAAATGATTTTTAAAAGTTGAACAGTACTGTAAAATAAGTTCTTAAAGAATTAAGAAGTGGGAAGGAGGCTCAAAAGGAGGGGATATGTGTGACTTATAGCTGATGGACTGTATCCCACTAAGTTCCTCTGTCCATGGGATTTCCTAGGCAACAATACTGGGTGGGTTGCCATTTCCTCCTCCAGAGGATTTTCCTGACCCAAGAACTGAAACTTCATCTCCCGCATTGGCCGGTGGATTCGTTATTGCTGAGGCACAAAGGAAGGCCCTGCAAAGCAACTATCCCCCAAATAAGAAAATCTTTTAAATGCCAAAAAAAAAAAAAAATGAAGAAGTGATAAAACAAATAATTTTATATGTGATGCTTTTCTCCCTAAACCACAAATACTTTTTGTAGTTTTGCTTTTCTAACTAAACTACAAGTATATTCTATTTCATTTTTATTCTAAGACTTAGAAACAGCCATTTTCAATTTCCAAATTCTTAAATTTTATGTGATCTACTGGACAAGGGAATGGCAAACCACTTGAGTATTCTTGCCTTGAGAACTTCATGAACAGTATGAAAAGCCAAAAATATAGGACCCTGAAAGATGAATTCCCCGGGTTGGTAGGTGCCCAATATGCTACTGGAGATCAGTGGAGAAATAACTCAAGAAAGAATGAGGAGACAAAGCCAAAGCAAAAACAACACCCAGTTGTGGATGTGACTGCTGATGGAAGTAAAGTCCAATGCTGTAAAGAGCAATACTGCATAGGAACCTGGAATGCTAGGTCCATGAATCAAGGCAAATTGGAAGTGGTCAAACAGGAGATGGCAAGAGTGAACAATGTCATTTTAGGAATCAGCAAACTAAAATGGACTGGAATGGGTGAATTTAACTCAGATGACCATTATGTCTACTACTGTGGGCAAGAATCCTTCAGAAGAAATGGAGTAGCCATCATAGTCAACAAAAGAGTTCAAAATGCAATACTTGGATGCAATCTCAAAAAAGAAAGAATGATCTCTGTTCATTTCCAAGCCAAACCATTCAATATCACAGTAATTCAAGTCTATGCCCCAACCAGTAACACTGAAGAAGCTGAAGTTGAACAGATCTGTGAAGACCTACAAGACCTTTTAGAACTAACACCCAAAAAAGATGTCCTTTTCATTATAGGGGACTAGAATCCAAAAATAAAAAGTCAAGAAACACCTGGAGTAACAGGCAAATTTGGCCTTGGAGTATAGAATGAAGCAGGGCAAAGGCTAATAGAGTTTTGCCAAGAGAACACACTGGTCATAGCAAACACCCTTTTCCAACAACACAAGAGAAGACTCTACACATGGACATCACCAGATGGCCAACCCCGAAATCAGATTGATTATATTCTTTGCAGCCAAAGATGGAGAAGCTCTATACAGTCAGCAAAAACAAGACCAGGAGCTGACTGTGGCTCAAATCATGAACTCTTTATTGCAAAATTTAGACTTAAATTGAAAAAAGTAGGGAAAACCACTAGGCCACTCCAGTAAGACCTAAATCAAATTGCTTATGATTATACAGTGGAAGTGACAAATAGATTCAAGGGATTAGATCTGATAGAGTGCCTGAAGAACTATGGAGAGAGGTTCATGACATTGTACAGGAGGCAGAAATCAAGATCATCCCCAAGAAAATGATGTGCAAAATGGTTGCTGAGGAGGCCTTACAAACAGCTGTGAAAAGAAGAGAGACAAAAGGCAAAGGAGAAAAGGAAAGATATACCCATTTGAATGCAGGGTTCCAGAGAATAGCAAGGAGAGACAAGAAAGCCTTCCTCAGTGAGCACTGCAAAGAAATAGAGGAAAACAACAGAATAGGAAAGATTAGAGATCTCTTCAAGAAAATTAGAGATACCAAAGTAACATTTCATACAAAGATGGGCTCAATAAAGGACAGAGATGGTATGAACCTAACAGAAGCAGAAGATATTAACAGAAATAGCAAAAATACACAGAAAATATATTAAAAAGATCTTCAAGACCCAGATAATCATGATGGTTTGATCACTACTTAGAGCCAGACATCCTGGAATGTGAAGTCAAGTGGGCCTTAGGAAGCATCACTACAAACAAAGCTAGTGGAGGTGACGGAATTCCAGTTGAGCTATTTCAAATCCTAAAAAATGATGCTGTGAAAGTGCTCTGCTCAATATGCCAGCAAATTTGGAAAACTCAGCAGTGGCCACAGGACTGGAAAAGGTCAGTTTTCATCCCAATCCCAAAGAAAGGCAATGCTAAAGAATGCTCCAACTACTGCACAATTGCACTCATCTCACACACTAGTAAAGTAATGCTCAAAATTCTCCAAGCCAGGCTCCAACAATACATGTACCGTGAACTTCCAGATATTCAAGCTGGATTTAGAAAAGGCAGAGGAACCAGAGATCAAGTTGCCAATATCTGTTGGGTCATCAAAAAAGCAGAGATTTCTAGAAATACATCTACTTCTGTTTTATTGTCTGTGCCAAAGCCTTTGACTGTGTGGATCACAACAAACTGTGGAAAATTCTTCAAGAGATGGGAATACCAGACCACCTGACCTGCCTCCTGAGAAATCTGTATACAGGTCAAGAGGCTACAGTTAGAACTGGACATGGAACAACAGACTGGTTCCAAATCGGGAAAGGAATACGTCAAGACTGAATATTGTCACCTTGCTTGTTTAATTTATATGTAGGGGTACATCATGAGAAATGTCGGACTCGATGAAGCACAAGCTGGAATCAAGATTGGCAGGAGAAATATCAATAACCTCAGATATGCAGATGACACCACCCTTATGGCAGAAAGTGAAGAACTAAAGAGCCTCTTGATGAAAATGAAAGAGAAGAGTGAAAAAATTGGCTTAAAATTCAACATTCAGAAAACAAAGATCATGGTATCCGCTTCCATCATCTCATGGCAAGTAGATGGGGAAACAGGAGAAACAGTGGCAGACTTTAGTTTTTTGGGCTTCAAAATCACTGCGGTTGGTGACTGCAGCCCTGAAATTGAAAGACGCTTTCTCCTTGGAAGAAAAACTATGACCAACCTAGACAGCATATTCAAAAGCAGAGACATTATTTTGCCAACAAAGTCTGTCTAGTCAAGGCTATGGTTTTTCCAGTAGTACATGACTACTGGAAAGTTGGACTATAAAGAAAGCTGAGCGCCGAAGAATTGATGCTTTTGAACTGTGGTGTTGGAGAAGACTCTTGAGAGTCCCTTGGACTGCAAGGAGATCCAACCAATTCATTCTAAAGAAGATCAGTCTGAATGTTAATTGGAAGGACTGATGCTGAAGGTGAAACTCCAATACTTTGGCCACCTGATGCGAAGAGCTAACTCATCTGAAATGACCCAGATGCTGGGAAAGATTGAAGGCGGGAGGAGAACGAGATGACAGAGGATGAGATGGTTCAACAGCATCACTGACTCAATGGACATGAGTTTGAGTAAGCTCCAGGAGTTGGTGATAGACAGGGAGGCCTGGTGTGCTGCAGTCCATGGGGTCGCAAAAAGTCGGACACCACTGAGCGAGTGGACTGACTGAACTGAGCTCTTTAGTTTTCTCAGTTAAGTTTCTCACAGGAAAAAATCTTCATCTGCACAGTTTTGTCTTATTTTTTTAAGTTCATTGAGATATCTGTGTACCCCATGGATAAAGAAGTGATATGTCATCTCTTTGCTGATGTTCCTCAGCCAAAAGACCATCAGAAACACATGTGTCACTGAACAAAGTTGAATTCTTTGGCTCATTGTAAAGAGTGAGAATGCCCTTGGCAACCATGAAGCATCTCAGCAAGACGGTTTACAAAGGACACACTCTAGCACTGGGGCTGGTGTCAGGTAGGGGGCGGATCACGTAAAAGACTTTGCTCTAGTTTAGATGTTGGCAGAAAGTGGAGAAAATTTTATTAGATATCTCAATGGTTTCTATCTAGACAGTGAGAAGACAGACAGGAACAAGGCTGAAGTTGTGACTGGTAAGATAGCAGCCAATATCATATTGGCCAGAATAAGAGGTTGTTAAGTCATTTTTGTGTTTTAGACCACGTTTGTGCTCTTATTCATATTCAGATGAGACTACAGAGTGGTCTTCTTTTTTTGTTGCTGTTTTATTTTATTTGACTATGCTGAGTCTTAGTTGTAGCACACAGAATCTTCAGTGACACGTTCAGGGCCTTAGTTGTGGCAGGCAAGATCTAGTTTTCTGACCAGAGATCGAACCCAGGCCCCCTGTACTGGAAGGATGAAGCCTTAGCCACTGGACCATCAGGGAAGTCCCCTTATGCTGGCCTTGATCTAGCATCATACCAGAGTAGTCTAGTCTGAAACTGCTGCTCCGTGGAGTTAATGCTCAACAGGAGAGTACTAGGGCCATCTGTGAATGCCAGGCTGGCTCCCAGGGGTGTTTTTCGCTTTCTCATCTTTTATGTAAACACTTTGATATATGAACACACATATGCATACATAATCCAAAGTTTTATATATTTTATTTTATCAGGGACATTTATTCTTATTTAATGAGTCTACTAAATGTATATAAAGAATGTGGATATATGCATATTTAAATCATAAGAAGGTAGTTCACCTTCAACGTAGAAACAAATAGAAAGGAATAAAAAAGCAAAATGGAAAATCAGCTGTACTCCAATTGTTCTCAACTGAATTAAAAAAACATGAACAATTAGGACCAGAAACAAACTGCTGCTTTCACTGATTATTAAATTAGTTAATTGACTTTATTTTCAGCATTGAATAAACAAAGGTTTCTGTGTTGTTTGAACAAAGTTGTTACTTTTGTGACTTGCAGCCCAGATTCTCATTACCTACAGTACGCCTGAAGAGATCGTTCATTGCTGTATCTAAAGATAAGAAATGAGGCTATTCTAGCTCCTTGAGTGAGAAGAAAACAAGGATGGAGAAAGATCAGAACGAGAAGGAAAACTGAATGCTACTTTAATACATAGAGGCACCCACGATAAACTATGTAGGCATTCAAATGTTTCTAGAAGACACAAGGGTAGGATTGTGGTTCAGCACTATTTTTTTTTTATATTTGTTTTTAAGACACGTTCTAGAAATGATAATAAAATGTCTCTCATGCTTGCCCTCACTCCTTACTTGAGCCAAAAGAGCTGTCTTTACCCAACTCCAGCCCTCCTTGCTCTTTTTTCTGCCTCTTTCTGGCCAGCGTGCCTAGATTCCTCTTGGCCTCCATCCTGCCCTCTTCTGGTAGCTGGTTGCTTATTCTTTCTGAGCGTAAAATAAGCTCTGCTGCTGCTCAGATTCTGCTGCTGCTAAGTCGCTTCAGTCGTGTCCGATTCTGTGCGACCCCAGAGACAGCAGCTCACCAGGCTCTCCCATCCCTGGGATTCTCTGGGCAAGAACACTGGAGTGGGTGCCATTTCCTTCTCCAATGCATGAAAGTGAAAAGTGAAAGTGAAGTTGCTCAGTCGTGTGGGACTGTAAGCAACCCCATGGACTGCAGCCTACCAGGCTCCTCCATCCAAGGGATTTTCCAGGCAAGAGTACTGGCGTGGGTTGCCATTGCCTTCTCCAAGCTCTGTCTCTAGGTCTCCCTTTTTCTTTTTCTAATTTAGTTACCTGTTTTTGGCTGTGCTGGGTCT
The DNA here is from genome assembly GCA_006410675.1 of Oreotragus oreotragus. Lineage (NCBI taxonomy): Eukaryota > Metazoa > Chordata > Mammalia > Artiodactyla > Bovidae > Oreotragus > Oreotragus oreotragus. Next base: position 407,577 of record SJYX01023118.1, read on the forward strand.
TTGTTGCTTCGCTTGGGCTTTTCTCTAGCTGCGGCAGGTGGAGGCTACTCTCCAGCTGCAGCGTGCAGGCTTCTCACTGAGGTGGCTTCTCGTTAGGGAGCATGTGCTCTGTGGCATTCAGGCTTCAGTAGCTGTGGCTCACAGGCTCTAGAGTTCAGGCTTTGCAGTTGTGATGCATGGGCTTAGTTGCCCAAAGGCATGTGGAATCTTCCTGGAGCAGGGATTGGACTTGTGTCCCCTGCATTGGCAGGTGGGTTCTCAACCACTGAATGACCAGGGAAGTCCATGGGTGTTCTTTTTTGTTGACTCAGCATGGGATGCCCTTAGCTCCCTCTGAGACCCACCCTTGACTCCCTGACCACTTCTACAAAATATACCCCTGCATGACTGGTCTAAGAAACCATCCCTAATTCCTTATCCCCAGGTATGACTAAAACTGTCCCTTTCCTAGCATTGACTAACACACGTCGTGAGCCCTCCAAGTTAGCGACTATGTCTAATTATCTTTGTGACCCGAGAACTTAGGACTACCAGGAGTGAAACAGACCAGAGCAGACAGATGTTGACTTATGGATGAAAATGGAAGGATAACAGGTGTATAACCATAGGATATACTCCATGCAGTTTTTCCTGGGTTGGTAATGGGTCTGCATTGACTCACTCCACTGTGCTGTTAGACTAGTGCCTAGAGATCCTGAGTCTTAGCACGAATTTTTTTCCACACCTCACTGTCCTCTTCATCAGATACTCTGCAAGCAACTGCCAACCAGTAATTAACGAAAGCCAGATACACTGACTTAGTGGTGTGAAAATAGTACAAAGAGACACACAGGGGTTATAGTGCACTGACTTCTTGTAACACCTATAACACAGATGCTGTTACAGGGTATAAAAGAATTAATAAAGAAAACAAGAATAAGAGGACAGCCTCTTTTGAAAGGCCACTCGGGCTTCATGAGAGATGAGGAACAAATATCCACTCCACATCACGGGGACAAACGTCTGTGCCCACAGGGTTAATTTCACACCAAGTATCTGAGAAAGTTCTCTCCTAAACCTCTTGTCAGCCAAACTAGCAGGCAATTTTTGCACATATTTCAAACATTTCTGCTTCCAGGTTTTAGAACTCAGACTCCGACTCCCCACCCCACCCCACCCCTGCTCCGCCCACCTTCAGGCCCAGCTGCCATCCGAATGTTTGTGGGCACCTCTGCCCTCTGCCAAAGTGCTGTGGTCTTTGTCCAGGATCTGAGCTGAGTCTCAATATATATAATAAACATAATATATTGAACCCAAACAGGCTTATTTAGTTTTTTATTTCTTGGAATCCTGGGCCCTGTAACAAACTAACCAGCTCACAAACTGGACATCTCACTAAGCCTGTTTTCCCCCTGGAAGTGTGGATAATCATAGTGCCTATTTCACAGGCTGTTACTAAGGGGAGATTAGAAATACTAGCTGACATGAAGTCTGCATTCCCTTCACTTCCAGCTGGGGTATCACAATACGTGAAATGCACAGGACTGTTCTCGGTGGGAACAAAGGTGGGGTAGAGAATATTGCAGCAGCAAGACAAGAATTTAGTCAGTCAACCATTCTGATTAAGCAGTGACTTTGTGTCAGGTCCTGGGGATGAAAAACAAGTGACAGTGGGGGACAGGCACACATGCAAATGGTGACAATATGCAAAATGCAGTAGCAGAGGCAGCTTCAAGGGGTGAGATCCTGGCACCTCCCGGGGCTTAGCACAGCGCCTCACACACAGTAAGTGATTATAACAGCAAGTGTTGCTGGAGTCCTCCTCAATAAATGATATGTATTATTAGTATCTGGAAATGAGGTGTGGCTGGCTAATGAGAGTTTCATCCATTAGCAGGAAAGAGTGTGAGCAAGGGAGTGACTCAACCATGTAGATTATTAGAAAATTACCCCAGGATAGTGGTAGTGTGGAGGGTGGGCTATGGGCCGTGGGAGAGGCTCCAGCCATGATGATAATGAAGGAGACTACAGAGGCAAGGCATACAAATGATGAGTTCAGCTAGCAGTAAACAGGAAGAAAGGAAAGAAGATCAACCCTGGAGGTGCTTGGGAAGAGCAGCCAACAGGGCATGGTGACC
>SJYX01023118.1:409719-463927 GCA_006410675.1 Oreotragus oreotragus
CAGCCCCTGCTCCGCCCACCTTCAGGCCCAGCTGCCATCCGAATGTTTGTGGGCACCTCTGCCCTCTGCCAAAGTGCTGTGGTCTTTGTCCAGGATCTGAGCTGAGTCTCAATATATATAATAAACATAATATATTGAACCCAAACAGGCTTATTTAGTTTTTTATTTCTTGGAATCCTGGGCCCTGTAACAAACTAACCAGCTCACAAACTGGACATCTCACTAAGCCTGTTTTCCCCCTGGAAGTGTGGATAATCATAGTGCCTATTTCACAGGCTGTTACTAAGGGGAGATTAGAAATACTAGCTGACATGAAGTCTGCATTCCCTTCACTTCCAGCTGGGGTATCACAATACGTGAAATGCACAGGACTGTTCTCGGTGGGAACAAAGGTGGGGTAGAGAATATTGCAGCAGCAAGACAAGAATTTAGTCAGTCAACCATTCTGATTAAGCAGTGACTTTGTGTCAGGTCCTGGGGATGAAAAACAAGTGACAGTGGGGGACAGGCACACATGCAAATGGTGACAATATGCAAAATGCAGTAGCAGAGGCAGCTTCAAGGGGTGAGATCCTGGCACCTCCCGGGGCTTAGCACAGTGCCTCACACACAGTAAGTGATTATAACAGCAAGTGTTGCTGGAGTCCTCCTCAATAAATGATATGTATTATTAGTATCTGGAAATGAGGTGTGGCTGGCTAATGAGAGTTTCATCCATTAGCAGGAAAGAGTGTGAGCAAGGGAGTGACTCAACCATGTAGATTATTAGAAAATTACCCCAGGATAGTGGTAGTGTGGAGGGTGGGCTATGGGCCGTGGGAGAGGCTCCAGCCATGATGATAATGAAGGAGACTACAGAGGCAAGGCATACAAATGATGAGTTCAGCTAGCAGTAAACAGGAAGAAAGGAAAGAAGATCAACCCTGGAGGTGCTTGGGAAGAGCAGCCAACAGGGCATGGTGACCAACTCCTCCAGGGTGGGGAAGGGTGGTACAAGAGGTCAGGAGATAAATGCCAGATTTCTAAAATAGGAGGAGCAGATTTGGATGGCAGAATGATGAGATCCGCTTTGGTCATGCTGAGGCAACTCCTGGTGGAAAGGTCAGCTGACCTGGAGATCTGGAGTTTGGTAGAAATAGTTAGAGAATCCATAAGAACCAGAAGTTCATATATACTGAAAACCTAAGTCACGGGGGGTGTATATAACAGAAAATCTGCAGAGCGAGAGAATCCCAGGGAATGTAAAGGATGCTGAGACAAAGAATGCCATAGCAACAGAGAGGAAAAAGAAATAGGAGACTAAGGACCAAATGCTGACCTGGAACCTTCATGGAGGGAGAGCAAAAGACAGCAGTGAGACAGGGATGGTTTGGCAATGGGGTGCAGAGTGACAGTTTTAAGGACATGGAAATGAGACTCTGAAGAATTAAGGAGAATATAAAAAGTAGAGATAAATATAATCTACTCATTGAGAAACATGTCTTTGAGGGAATTTTTTAAAATACCTGGTAGTAGTTAGAGGGGATGTGAAGTCTGGGAAGTTTCATTTGAGTTAAATATGAAGAAGATACAGGTGCACTTATAATACTGAAAAGAAGGGATTGGTAAAGAAAAGATGTTCATCTCCTCGAATTTTCCCCAGATCTCGTCTCATTCCACCTGCTCTATTCCCCTCACCCCCATTCCATTTTTAGTGGCTCTTCAACCCCAGGCCCACCTCAGAGGCTCCACCTTTGTTGATCCACCTGAGGCCTGACTCTCCCTCTGACAGATTCTCAGCAGTCTAGCCCTAAACTCACACACCACAATTTCAGTAATAGATGCTGCTGGTGCTGCTTTATCAAGCTGGGAACAGTTGGAGACCTCAGGAAACCTCATGATTCCTGGACTGCCATGTTCATCTTCCCAGAAGCCACCTCGTGTCTGTGGTTGAGCAACACCCCTGAGGCACATGCTCTGCAGAGGCCCAGGCCCAGCTGAGCCTCTTCTGTGACTGGAAGAGGTAAATACAACCCCATATGCCCGCTAGTTTACAACTGCACCAGCCTGAACTTTTCCTGTGCCTCTCCTGCACCCAGTCGAAGAAATGGAGATTTTCCCAGACAGCCTAGCTCTCTGCTCCTGCAGGTCCATGGAGGAATCTGGACAAGTCACCAGAAGCCCTCTGCCAAAGCCAGAGAAGAGTAAAGCCAGCCTGCACGTAAGTGTACAGGTGACAACAGTGTCCACAGCAGCCCATCTCTGGAATCACATCCAGACAAACACACAACCTTGAACTCCCATCTTCAGTTTGCAGGCCCCACTTGGGCAGAAGCTCTAAAGGTGAGCTATAGAAAGGTGTGAATGTCATGAAACAACTCAGAGTGTGAATGGGAGAGTTTCTTTTCCTATTCCAGATAATAATAAGCACAGGGTTATCTGATACCAGATCATGAATCAAATTACCGAGTCAAATCATCCAAGTCACAGCTATGCCTGAGAGAACAGATAAAGCAAATGCGTTCTCCCTCAGGGGGCAATCTCGTGGACTGGGCAAGGGGGAGGGGCTGGCAGACAGGTGCTGTTTCCACTGTTCACTTGTCCCCCTGGTCACTGCCTGCCCTAAATGGAGGTATACAGCTCCACTGTCACCTGGAGGATTCACATCCCCAGATCTGCCTCACCTGCCCTTTCCCTCAGCATCCCCGGCATTTAGAACTGCTTATAGAATCTTCTACAAGGTATTTCCATACAGGATGGCAATATCACACATCATACTGCATCACATGTAAACAGTGGTGCCACAGCTCACATACTTCTACAGAGCACAGGAATACACTCTCCTACGTCCCAAACCAATACACACACACACACACACAGCCATCACTTGCGGTGAATGTTTACAAGGCCTCATTCCCAGAAAATAAATTTAGGTAACACTAGGATTCAAGAATTCCAGTCAACTGACAGAGCACAGAGCATACATATTTATTTGTGTATCTGTACCCCACAATCTGTCCCTGTCCCCAGAAGGCCTCAGACTGCAGATACTTCCTGTACCCACCTCTTATTTTATGAGACCACATACACTGACATGGGAATTCAAATTCTAGACAAGTACTATTCAGTAGAAGCTTCTGTGAACATGTTCTATCTGCACAGTACCACTAGCCACTAAGTCCTTGATATATGCCTGATACAACTGAGGAACTGAATTTTTCATTTTATTTTAATTAATTTAAACTTACCCACGTATGGCTAATGACTAATAGTATTGGACAGTGCAGTTCTAAATAATTCCAGCCAAGCAGGCTCTAGCATCAGAGTTAAAAAAAAAAAAATGGTGCCTTTCAGAATGGTGGGAGCTGGCTCTCCAGGAGAGGGACAGGGTGAAGACACATTGAATATTGATTGAAGATGCCTCGGGTGGAGCCACAGTCCACCCCAAAGGGAGCCATGGTGGGATGCTCAGAAGCAACTGAAGATGAACTTGAGAATCAGGCAAGGACAAGACTGGACCTAAGGGGGTCCTAAGGGGATATGGGATATGGAAATGAAGCAGAAGAAGGGGTAAAGATGGAGGTGGAGGGAGGGACTGCCCACTGTGAGATAAGTACTAACACCAGACCTGGAGAGTTCTAAGTCCACCTTAGACCCTTCTCCCCATTCCCCCATCACTGTGAGTTTTAATGGAAGGATTATTAAATACCTCCTGGAGCAACTTTCATTCTGCAGGGTAATAAACTGAGATCCAGAGAGGTATCTGGGCTGTCCAGCGTCATAAACTGAATCTGTAGCAGAAGCAGGACCAGAACTGCACCCCCTGCATCCCCACCCTCACCCCCACGAGCCCTCCCCCACCCTCAACCAGCTGCACTACAGGAAGGTCGATCTTCGGAAGGAGAACTGCAGATAGACAATAAGCAGACAGAGGGAGGCCCAAAAGAGGCACCAGCGAAGGGAGAAGAAGTTGCAGCCGAATCCCTCCCGGGCCTGGGGCTTGGAGGCACCGGAGAAGGTCGCCTCCTCCTCCAGCAGCTCCTCGCTGGGCCTCCAGTGCACGATGCCCTCCCGGCAGGCCTCGCAGAACTCGCTGCGGTGCGGCCCGCTATCTGGGCGGCTGGCCACGTGGATGCGGTGCTGGCCGCCGTCCTCGTCATAGCACTGCTCGCGCAGGCTGGTGATGAGGTTGTCCACCAGGCACTCGATGTTCTCCTCCAGCATGCTCGACTCGTCCAGCCGCGCCGTGCCGCACTCATAGCACAGCTGCTTGAAGACGCGCATGCGCACCGAGCCCGCCCGCTGGGCGCGGTCCAGGTACATGTGGAAGAGGATGACCACGTTGGCTGACTGCCAGGTGTGCCAGCACCAGGTGCAGTGGAACCTGCGGGGACGAGAGACAAGGATGGACGAGGTGGGCCTCCCTTCCAGACAGCCCTCCTGGAGGAGCCTGGAAAGGAAGGGCCCTGGGTGCCTGTGCCTGGAAGTCAAGGTGGAGTGTTTACTGCCCCCTGGGTACATTAGTGCCTGAGCCAGCATCTCAGCCTCCTCTTGGAGAACTCCCCTGGGCGTAGGACAGCATCCTCATAAGCCAGACACTGGAGCCATCTGGCCTCCAGCATTGCTCTCCAGCCTACCTCCTGCGTACCCTCCCTTGGCCTGACATGGGTCTGGACGCTGCCCAGGGTCACTCCCGCCAGTCTGGACCTTATTTCTCATCTGTGAAATGCAGGATAATTGTGTCCAATAAGAGTCCTCCTGCTCAGACCTCTCATGACTCTGTTAAAGGGGATGACCACACATCTCACTCATGCATCCTATCTGCTCTGGGGCAAAGACTTGCCTCTAGCTGTCTCAAACACAGAACACAGAGAATTCGCAGGACAGGCAGGCAGATGGGTGAGATGGGCCAGCAGGCAGAAGACTATAGAGTTTGGGCCGTGCACCTTCACAAAGGGCACCCACCTGTCCCTTGACAGATCATCCTTAGATCCCAATCCAGGGCTGCAGCAGAGGTTGGGAAGGTGCATAACCCTCCACACACACATACACACATGCACACTTATGCACACACAGGCCCTCCACACACATGTACACATCACATTTGCACACACACTGGCTGCTTTGTCTAACCAGGTCCCTCTGGGTTTTGGCCTCAGGAAGTACAAGGGAAGAGGCCTGAGGCTCACATGGCTTAGGCTTCATCTCAGCTCTCCCCAGTGCTTGCACACCTTCAATGACAGAGAACTCATTACCACCAGTGGCAACTCCTTCCACCCCTGAGACAGAGCTCTTCCAGCGCCCTGTTCCTGAGGCTGTATGGCAGTCTTGGGTCCACGGAGTTGCGTCTGCCCTCACTGTGGACCCTCTCCAAGACCCCTGTAAATAGCCCTGAAGGACCTCTGAGGAAGAACTCAATTCAGTCCAACAGGTCCTGCACAGCACCTACTGGGATGCCAAGCACCATGCAGCCCAGGCTGCAGAATGGAGATGAAGCCAAGCATGGCCCCAAACCCTAGGGCCCACAGACAGCACAGGCCCAGCACAGAATCCAGTGCAGCCTGAGGCGGGGTTGGCAGGCCAGAGCGTCCTCATTGGCCCTGAGCCAGCAGGGAGTGTCCGCCTCCATCCTGCCTCCCTGTGCTAGGCCAGAGCTGCGGGGCAGCAGGGTCGCTGAGTCCCAACGCTTATAGGTAAGGGTAAGTCTCTGTGCAGAATATGCACAAGGGTGATGCTGCTCCAGCCCCGCCTGAGGCCAGCTGGGAGCCGGGAGTAAGACCAGCTGAGCTCTGAGGCGAACGGAGCCAGGAGCCTGTGGGGCTCAGCCGCCAACCTGCTGGGCCCCTGCGCCTGGGCTCCCAGCCCTTCCACCCCGCCCACTTGCCAACTCAGAGCTCCACGTCGTCAGCCTCCTCCTTCTGCACCTTTTAAAATCAAGCCAATCCGGAGATCTTTCCCCTCCCTCAAGCCAGACCTCAGGTCTTGTATCTCAAAGCACTGGAGCCAGGAGGAGGGAAACTTCAGATCATCTAGTCAGCCTTTCATTTCATGGAAAGAGAGCCCTCTGCACACACACAGCTAGTCAGAGGCAGCGCTGGGGCCCAGCCCATAACAGGTGCCCGTCAGATGTGTCTTGCGGGGGTTTAAGTTGAAATGAGCCAATCAACCCCTGCCTCTCTGTCTTTTGTCTACAGTCGGGTTCAAGCTAACATTTGCAGGTTTGAGGGAAGGAGTACAGGTGTAAGCTCCTCACCCACTGCCTGCCTCCTTCTCTCTCAGCCCCAGTGCCACAAGGAACTCCATAGGCAAGCAAGCATGTGTGAACAGCCCAGTCTGTGCGTCCAGGTTCTGTGTGCTTACACCCGCAGAACACAGCCCCCTCAGGAGCCTAGGGTTACCATCTGCCCTTAATTCAGTGGACCCAGAGAAGAGTCCCACATCAACCCTGGAGAGGAGCTTGAGGCAGTTTGGGCAGGGCATTCTGTTGGCCCCAACCCCAACCGTGATCTAGAAGAGGGAGAGGCAAGTGGACTTCAGATGGATGTGTCCTCTTGACCCAAGGACCCCTTGCTGTATGAAAGACGTGGAGCTCCTATCCCATATGTGATGCTGTGCCCTGAGCACCTACTGAACTGCTGCCCAAAGATCTTTTAGTCAGAGTCCCATAGATAAAAGAGCTGGAAGAGATTTGATTGATTACCTCAGGCCCACTCTCTGGTTTTGCAAATATGAAAACGGAAACTACACAGGGAAAAGGATTTGCCCAAATTCACAGTTGTTAGCTTCAAAGCCAGTTTCTAGAACTTACCAGGTGAACAATAAATGCTTTTGTATTCAAATCTGATTTCATTGAGTTGACTGCACAGACCTAGGACCAGAAAGAGCTAAGGCTTTCCCCAATAGACCACATGGCCTCCTCTGCTTTGTTCCTACCAATCTTTAAGAAATTAGGAACATGTGAAAACATTTAAAATGTCAGAGATTGCAGGAGCATTGAAGAATCACAGCTCTTTACTGTGGAAAATACAGACCTAGAGACAGAATACAGCTTGCTAGGAGGAGCACTCAGGGAGTTAGTGGTATAGTTGGGATTGGAATCAAAGCTGGTTCGACCCACCTGGCAGTTCCTTCTCTGGCCTCTAACCTCTCACCTGAGTTGACCCTAGAATGGGGCTCCAGGCATCTCTGCCTCCTCTTGGAAGGTGCCCCCAGGGCTGTGCCACAGGGCTCCCCACAGCCCTTCACACCCCACCTCTTACCTGCCTGAGGCATGCTGCTCCAGATACTGCTTCCAGCCAGGGGCCAGCTCGTTGGGCTTGAGGTTGGGGTCTATGATGAGCTCCCAGCTGTCGGCCGGCTTGGCCACCTCCATCTTCTCATAGAAGACTTTCTTCCACTCACAAGTGGTCAGGCTGGTACACATGGTCCGTTGGCAGGGCTGGGAGTTTGAGCTCAACCTGAGAAAGAACACAGAAAACAGCCAGGTGGGTGCAGAGCAGTGCAATCTCTGAGGCCTGAAAAGCTTCCTTGTCAGGGCCAGAAGGAAGCAGGACCCAGCAACCTCCTTCGTCACCCTGGTACCTGTTGCCATGGCAACTGAGGCCAGGGCTGGGGAAGAGGGAAGTCCCAAAGGGGAGTCCCAGGGCCCTGAGCTAGGCTGGGGATGCAGGGCTGGGCACTGACGCAAGGGCAGTGAACAGGGTAGGGGCTGGGCCCCAGACCACACTCACCCAGGCTTCCCAGGTCTCCAGGAGGCAAGGACGATTCGGTGGCTCTGTTTCACCCCTACCGGTCTTCCAGGCATTCTCCACTTCATGTACTGTGGTGACTGGGACATCCTAGGGGACCACGGAGAAATGAGGGACTGGGAAATGCAGCGCCTATGGCACCCATGTCCCCTGACGCACTGGAACCATCACTTACCATGTGCCAAGCACTAGCTGCTTGACCTGTGCTCTGGCCAAGGCAGGGATTACCCCCACCCCCACCTCGCTTCACCCAGATCAGGAGGCTGAGGTTTATACACCTCCAAGTGGCTCAGCCATGAGCCAGATTCAGCTCCACCAAACCCAAACCCATATGTTCATTTCGTTGTTGTTCGGTCACTAAGTCATGCCTGACTCTGTGACCTCATGAGCTGCAGCATGCCAGGCTTCCCTGTCCTTAACTGTCTCCCAGAGTTTGCTCAAATTCATGTCCATTGAATTGGTGATGCGATCCAACCAGCTGATCCTCTGTTGCCCCCTTCTCCTCCTGCTCTGTCTTTCTCAGCATCAGGGTCTTTATTGCAGTCCTATTGCACTCCTGACACATAAGAGCAGTGACACATTGTGAAAGAGATGACATGTGGTTCCTTTCCTTGGGGAGCTCACAGACCAGTTGGTGAGACAGAATATAGCTTCACATGCCGTGAGAAGCATGGCGATAACATTTTAGATTCAGAAATTCATAGAATTGTTGAGCTTGTATTCGGTTCCTAATCCCAGGCAGCTGCTGGGGGAGCAAGCTGGTTTTGTGCTGATGGCTACTGCTGCCTCCGCTGCTGCTGAAAGAGGCAGGCAATAGGGTACCCACAGCTCCCTGATGCCCAATTTAAGTACTTTTGAGACTAGCAGGGAACTTGGCCCCATATTTGCATAATCCAAACGAAGGCACAGTCACTGGAGAGAGGCAGCCTCAGCAGGGAACAGATAAGGCACCTTGGCAGCTGACTCCAGCTCTGCCCCATGGTCTTAGAATTCTGTCATTTCCCACAGTGGAGATCAGTCTCCTCACCCACACAGGGGAGGCTGTGATAGAAGTGCTTTTCCAGCTATAGTCTGGGCTTCCCAGGTGGAACTAGTGATAAAGAACCTATCTGTCACTGCAGCAGACGTAAGAGATGCGGGTTCGATCCCTGGGTCAGGAAGATCCCTTGGAGGAGGGCATGGCAACCCACTCCAGTATTCTTGTCTGGAGAATCCCATGGACAGTGGAGCCTGGTGGGCTACAGTTCATAGGGTCACAAAGAGTCACACACAACTGAAGCGACTCAGCACACATGTACACTGGCTGTAGTCATCTTTCGGTTCTTCAACTAGAAAATTGGATCACAGAGTGAAGAGCATGCAGAACTAAAAGGAACCAGAAAGAAAGCTTTCAGTGTTGAACTCCAGACTTGGTCTTTGTCCTGAGTGCTGTTCACCTCAGGTGGGGTCATGGGAAACACCACTGGAATGCCTCTCAGAGGGGGACGTGTCCTCTGCCAGCTGTGTGCTGAAGACCTCAGAAAGACGAAACTGTGACTTAGAGACCCTGACTGAGAGCACTAGAGGGACCCTTTATTTTTTTTGCGGGGGGAGGGGGGCTACTCTTTATTTTTAAATATCTGATTTCCTCACTGAGCTCCTCATCTCTTACCTGAAATTTTGTGATGCTGAATTAAAACAGCTTCTGCCCAGAAATGGAAATGATTTGGCCAGGGAAATTCCTGGGCTCAGGTCTGGGCGGCTCGAGGTACTCTTAGCAGTCAGCTACCAGCCAGGCAGGCTGGAGGTTCCCAGGAGTCCTGGGCACTGAATGAATTGAGGAGCCCATGACCCAGCCCAGAGCCATGTGCCAGGAGTTACTCTCTTGAAAATACTGTGTGATTGTTCTCAGAACAAATGACAATGAAGAAAAAACAAAAAGAGGGCAGGATTGTCAGGGTTTACCTGCTTGCTTTTACTCAAATGATGCAATCCCCTTAGGCCTAGAATGAGACTTAATTTGAGTGGGAGCACTCTAAGCAGAGATCAATATAAGTCATCCTTCTGTACCACAGTCCTGTTTTCTCTCAAGCAGAAATGCCTGTGATAACCAAATTACACCTCACAATTACAACCTCACTTGTCTGCAAAGAGCACTGGGTTGCTCCTGTAGCCACAGTGTAAGAGCTCACTAATGTAGCTGTGGCCACATCACACACTGGCAGCTTCACTCTGCAGGATGGCCATATTTTTAAAAAAATGTTTACTGGAGTAGAGTTGATCTACAATGTTATGTTAGTTTCAGGTGTACAGCAAAGTGAATCTGTTATACATTTACATATATCCACTCTCTTTTAGATTCTTTTCCCAACTAGGCCATTACAGAGTATTGAGTAGAGTTCCCTGTGCTACGCCATAGATTCTTACTAGTTGTCTATTTTATACATAGTAGTATGTATATGGGAGAAGGCAATGGCACCCCACTCCAGTACTCTTGCCTGGAAAATCCCATGGATGGAGGAGCCTGGAAGTCTGCGGTCCATGGGGTCGCTGAGGGTCGGACACGACTGAGCAACTTCACTTTCACTTTTCACTTTCACGCATTGGAGAAGGAAAAGGCAACCCATTCCAGTGTTCTTGCCTGGAGAATCCCAGGGACGGCAGAGCCTGGTGGGCTGCCGTCTCTGGGGTCGCACAGAGTTGGACACGACTGAAGTGACTTAGCAGTAGCAGCAGTATGTATATGCCAATCTCAATCTTCCAACTTATCCCTCCTGCCTTACCCACTGTTAATTGTAAGTTTATTTTCTTTTTTTCACTTTGACTTCAGTTTTATTCCAACTGTAACTTCCAGAGGGGCAAAAATGATCATTTTTAAATTTTCTGTCTCTTACATGTAGACTGAGCACCATGAAACACATCAGGGTCGTTTTGGAGGGGGAGACTTATACTTCCTTATTAACATAACATAACTAATAGAGTTGACAATAGGTTTAGAAAGAAAGATCTCTTTTAGTAGCATTTCCAAAGACTGCCATGACTGATCTGAACCAACTATTGAGACTTACAGGGTTCATAAGGTTATTGTTTACATCTGTGACTCTATTTCTTTTTATAGATTCTGCACATAAGCAATACCGTGATATTTCTCTGTCTCTGTATGACTTACTTCACTCAGTATGACAGTCTCTAGGTCCATCCATGTTGCTGCAAATGGCAAAATTTCATTCTTTTTAATGGCTGAGTAGTATTTCATTGTATATATGTACCCCATCTCTATTCATTCCTCTGCCACGATGGACATCTAGACTATTTCCATGTCTTGGCTATTGTAAATTGTGCTGCAGAGAACATTGGTGTGCATGTATCTTTTCAAATTATGGCTTTCTTCAGATATATGCCTAGGAGTGGGATTGCTGGATCACATGGTAGCTCTACTTTTAGTTTTTTAAGGAACCTCTATATTGTTCTCCATGGTGGCTGTATTAGTTTACATTCCCATCAACAGTGTAGGAGGGTTCCCTTCTCTGCACACCCTCTGCACCATTTATTGTTTGTAGAGTTTTTGATGATGGCCATTCTGATCAGTGTGCAGTGATACCTTATTATAGTTCTGATTTGCATTTTCCTAATAATTAGTGATGTCGTACTTTTTAACCATCATATTTCATTTTTGGAGACATGTCTATTTAGATCTTCTGAACATTTTTTTGATTGGGCTTTTTTTTTATTGAGCTGCATAAGCTGTTTCTATATTTTGGAGATTAATCCCTTGTTAGTTACTTCATTTGCAAATATTTTTTCCTATTCTGGAGGGTTGTGTTTTAATTTTGTTTATGGTTTCCTTTGCTGTGTGAAAGGGTTTAAGTTTAATTAGGGCCCATTTGTATTTTTTTTTTCATTACTTTAGGAGGTGGATTGAAAAGTCTTACTGCGATTTATGTCAGAGTGTTCTGCCTCTGTTTTCTTCTAAGAATTTTATAGTGTTTGCCCTTACATTTGGGTCTTTAATCCATTTTGAGCTTATTTTTGTGTGGCATTAGGGTGTGTGGTCTCAGGACTTTATGAAGCTCAGGTTCTTGATGTCTCATCCCAGAAAAAATTCAGTGAGAGACAAAGTGATAGGTAAGAAGTGGATTTATTTAGAAAGAAACACACTCCACAGACACAGTGTGGGCCATGTCAGAAGGAGAGAAATGTCCCCTATTTAGTTTTTAAAAGATAATATAGAAGGACAGGAAAGCTTCCCAGGTGGCTCAATGGTAAAAATGCATGTGCCAAAGCAGGAGTCTCAGGAGACGTGGATTCGACTCCTGGATCAGGAAGATCCCCTGGAGAAGGAAATGGCAACTCACTCCAGTATTCTTGCCGGGGAAATCCCACAGACAGAGGAGCCTGGCAGGTTACAGTTTTGGGGGTCGCAAAGAATCACACATGATTGAGCACACATCACGCATAGAAGGAGAGGAAAAATTTAATGTGAACTGACACCAGTAAGGATGGGAAAAAGAGAGTTTGAAAAATAATTTATACTGGAGAGTAAATTCTGTGATGATAAAGTAGCCAAAGGAGCAAATGCATTATAATTATTTGATCTGTATTGCTCTCCACACAGTTACGTCAAGTCCAAGAGGGTGAGGGAATGCTAAGCTTCAATTCAGAATGGCTTCAATGTCCAAGGGGACCTACTGATGCAAACTGGTCAGAGTACACCAAACTCATGGGTAGCTTCAGTTTCCATGTGGGAGTCCAAGTCATTCTTCCTAGAGACTTTATATGATGTAAGAAAAAGCAGAAGTCACAAACCAGTTCTTGAGACATCAGGAAACAGCTAAGGAAACAACGAAACAAGAAAATAAGCAGATTATTTCTTCACCTTAAAATCGAGTTGGAAGGAAAATCCTGATTAGCCTTAATTATAGTAAAAGTTAATAGTGACAGAGTGCTTACTTTGCATCATGAGTTTTTCTTAGTACATTGAGACATCAGGAAACAGCTAAGGAAACAACGAAACAAGAAAATAGGCAGATTATTTCTTCACCTTAAAATCGAGTTGGAAGGAAAATCCTGATTAGCCTTAATTATAGTAAAAGTTAATAGTGACAGAGTGCTTACTTTGCATCATGAGTTTTTCTTAGTACTTTACATATGTTAATTAATTTAAACACACAAGAATTCTATGAAGTTGATAATCTAATTGTTATCCCCATATTACATATGAGGAAACTGAAGTATCAAAAGTCTAAGTTATTTACTGGCAGTCACTTAGTTAATGGGCTTCCCCAGTGGTTCAGCTGTAAAGAATCAGTCTAGAATGCAGGAGATGCAGGAGACTCAGGTTCAATCCCTAGGTTAGGAAGATCCCCCGGAGGAGGACATGGCAACCCACTCCAGTATTCTTGCTTGGAGAATCCCACGGGCAGAGGAGCCTGGTGGGCTTTACTCCATAGGCTCACAAAGAGTTGGACACAGTAGCGACTGAGCTTGCACGCGTGCACTTGGTTAATCAGGGACAGTTCCAAGATTTGGACCCAAACAATCTGGCTTACCAATATGTACAATTTATCCTTTAAGCTCGTCCCTAGGTCCAGATTTATTAAAAGTAACAGACTCACTATAAAATGTCAAGCAGTACAACAATAAAAGAATAGGCCAAAGTTCTACCTTCTCTTCTCCCTACCTCTCCCTGCCCTTCACTATTTCGCCCAGTTATTATTGGTAAAAGTTTTACATTATTTGACTATAAAGTGTGTTTAAATTAAAAAGGGAGTGTAACTGTTTTAAGTGTTGTATGCTGCTGCTGCTAAGTCACTTCAGTCGTGTCCGACTCTGTGTGACCCCATAGACGGCAGCCCACCAGGCTCCCCCATCCCTGGGATTCTCCAGGCAAGAATACTGGAGTGGGTTGCCATTTCCTTCTCCAATGCATGAAAGAGAAAAGTGAAAGTGAAGTCGCTCAGTCTGTCCGACTGTTAGCGACCCCATGGACTGCAGCCCACCAGGCTACTCCGTCCATGGGATTTTCCAGGCAAGAGTACTGGGGTGGGGTGCCATTGCCTTCCCCGTAAGTGTTGTATAGCACTGATATATTCCTAGCTTGGTGTATAATGACTTACGAAGCACAGAGCCTTATCCCCGGCCTGTGTTCAGGCACCCCATCTGGCTCCGCCATCAGCCCCTCAGCTGCAGCGTCCCCTTGAGCCTTGCACGTGCTGCTGCCCACACCGTACCTTGTGATGTCATTATGATACTGCCTCTGTGTAAAAATAGACTATCAAAAGCTGAAAAAAAAGTGGTTGATTTGTGACATGAGGTCACGCTTTGGCAATCTGTGATTCCAGTAAAAGGCAGTAAGCTTTTGTAAACATTTCTTGAGTTTTCGACTTCGGGATTCTCGAAAGTTCAGGCAGATAGTCTCCGGCAATGTGAAGGGTCTGCTCTTGGCATAAACCTTTCTATGGGGAGATAGAGACCTGGATACTTATCTCAAATTGGTGATAACCTCAGATCGATCACTTTCATTCTTATCTTCTATTTCCAAATGTCAGAAGTGCTCACCTCCCCAGCTCTGCTCACTGATGAGATTTTGGTGTCTAGAGGCACCATGAAAAGCAAAGTGCTCTCACCAACCCTAATACAGATGTCCAGTCCTTAATGTCACTGTTCTACCAACCTCTGTCTGTCTTTCAGTGCGCTTTTGCTTCTGGTAGCGTAGCTTCCTCCAGCTTTGTCTTATGGATTCAAGTGACTATAGGTATTGTCCACCGTGAGATCTATTTTTTAATTCAGAAGTAGACAGTTATTGACTGACTCCCTGTCAATGCAGAGTGAAGCTCTGAAGCTATTGGGATGAACAAAACACAGTCCCTCCCCATCTAGATTCAGTCTGAGGCAGCATAGAGTTGCCTTTGTGGTCTTGAAACAATCGCACCTTCACTGCAATGACATTCTATCCATGAACCTGTGGCCCTCTTGCTAGAATAAGCTCCTTCTCTTCTTCTCTGACCCATGAATTGTTTTAGGGTTTTGTTGATTTTTTTTTAAGAGACCTGGATACTTATCTCAAATTGGTGATAACCTCAGATCGATCACTTTCATTCTTATCTTCTATTTCCAAATGTCAGAAGTGCTCACCTCCCCAGCTCTGCTCACTGATGAGATTTTGGTGTCTAGAGGCACCATGAAAAGCAAAGTGCTCTCACCAACCCTAATACAGATGTCCAGTCCTTAATGTCACTGTTCTACCAACCTCTGTCTGTCTTTCAGTGCGCTTTTGCTTCTGGTAGCGTAGCTTCCTCCAGCTTTGTCTTATGGATTCAAGTGACTATAGGTATTGTCCACCGTGAGATCTATTTTTTAATTCAGAAGTAGACAGTTATTGACTGACTCCCTGTCAATGCAGAGTGAAGCTCTGAAGCTATTGGGATGAACAAAACACAGTCCCTCCCCATCTAGATTCAGTCTGAGGCAGCATAGAGTTGCCTTTGTGGTCTTGAAACAATCGCACCTTCACTGCAATGACATTCTATCCATGAACCTGTGGCCCTCTTGCTAGAATAAGCTCCTTCTCTTCTTCTCTGACCCATGAATTGTTTTAGGGTTTTGTTGATTTTTTTTTAATTTACAGATAAATGGGATTTTTCCAGTTCTCACTTTGTTATTGATTTTTAACTTCATTGCATTGTTCTGAGACAATGCAGTCTCTAATGTTATCAGGCCTTTCCCTTTGCCCTTTCTTTATTGCACTTTTCTGTATTTAGGCTTTTAAATTTTGTATTAAATATATTTTGAGAGATGGTGTAATATTATAGTTAAAACCTCAAATTCTAGAGCCATATCTGTATTTAATTCCAGTTCTGCCTGCTACTGGCAGCATAAAATTGAGCGATTATCTGTCTCCATGTCCATAAAGTAGGGATAGTAATGGAGACTTTGCAATGGTAGTGAGAGGATCAATGAGTTCATATGTATACAAAGCTAAAAGCACATAGTGAACGCCCCTGGCATATAGTGAATGCTCCACAAATGGTATTTATTACTATTATTTCACTATATCATATTGCTATTAGAATGTTCCATTTATGAAACATTCTGAAAATAATGAATTTATACAGATGGAGAACAGAGTAGTAGCTGTCAGGGATTAGGGCTGAAGAGAGAAGGAGGATAGCTGAAGGGGTAGCACGAAGGAGCCTTGTGGTGACGGCACAGCTGTGTGTCTTGATTGTGGCGGCCACAAACCTATACAGGAGATAAAACTGCACAGGGCTGTCCGCACACACATGTGCATGTACCCGTCCATGTAAAACTGGCAAAACAGGAATAAGATCTATGGTTACACCAGCTGAGTCACCGTCCTGACTTTGATATTGTGCCTGGTGGCTCAGACAGTAGAGAATCTGCCTGCAATTCAGGAGCCCCAGATTCAGCCCCTGGGTCAGAAAGATCTGCTGGAGAAGGGAATGGCTACCCCCTCCAATATTCATACCCAGAGAATTCCATGGACAGAGGAGGCTGGTGGGCTACAGTCCATGTGGTCACCACACAACCGCGAGACTAACACCTTTTAGTTACATAATACTTTACCACCGGGGGAAACTGGAAGAACAGTACCCAGGACCTCTATGTATGACTTTTGTGACTTCCTATGAATCTATAATTATTTAAAAATTAAAAAAATTTTTTTGTTTAAAGATCCTAGAAGTGAAAGTGAAAATCACTCAGTCATGTCTGACTCTGAGACCCCATGGACTGTAGCCCACCAGGCTCTTCTGTCCATGGAGTTCTCCAGGCAAGAATACTGAGTGGGTAGCCATTCCCTTCTCCAGGGGATCTTCCCAACCCAGGGATCAAACCCAGGTTTTCCAAATTGCAGGCAGTTCTTTACCATGAATCTATAATTATTTAAAAGTAAAAAAAAAATTTTTAATGATCCTAGAACATTATGATGTTACTTGGTATCATTATTACTGTCATCACTGTTTTCCAAATTTTTCTGCACTTCACTTGTATTAATTTCAAAATTAAACACACAGCAATGTTATTTTTAAAAGAAAGATTATGCCTTAGCAGTTATGAATTGTAATTATGTATGAACTTTAAGCTCCATGGGAACTGTTAAGTAGAGTTTTTGTAAGCCCCTCTTGAACTGTGATAGTAACAGGAGGCTTGAGCAGGGAAGCCCCGAAGCCAAAGTGTTGGTCTCCTGGATGCAGAAAACACTGGGAACAACAGATGAGAAGGAGCTAGCCTCCAGCAATTAGAATTCTGGGGTCTGGATGCCTGAATTCTAGTCCCAGGACGCCCCCAGCAAGAGAAATTACCCACCACTGTCTCCCATCTCCCAGGTACGTAGACTGGAAAAGCCAGAGTCATGGTTTCTTGTTGGCTTGGGAGACAATCCTAGACTGTCTTTTCATTTAGAGCCGGAACCTGAAGACCAGAAGAAGCTTCCTGACCAAGAGCAAAGACCTCGAGTAAAGGCCAGAGCTGCTTGCCTGGGACAGCATCGGCAGGGACTGGCTGATGTCACACCCACACACACACACACCTGCCTAGGGGATAGCACTGTGTGAAGTCCACATCGGCAGGGACTGGCTGGTGTCACACCCACCCCCACACACACACCTGCCCAGGGTCGCTGAATGTGACTAGGAGAGCACAGTTCACGGCGCCTCCCCAGGCCCTCGGCATGGAAAGGCAGCAGTAAGGCAGCCAGTCCCCCCCTGACGCCAGGCCCCCGAGGTTCAGGGCCCCACTCTGACACGAGGCTGCTGCCGCCGTGTCACGCCGCGTTCCATGCCATGCCTCTCCGTTTCCTCTCCCTCTTCCTTAAAAGTTTTTATTTTAAATGGAAAGGAATTCTAGTTCTGCGGTCCTGAGCTCTCTTCCGATCCCGTGTTGTACAGTCAGAGAAGCCACGCATGCACTAGGGCACATGAAGACAGCACGACGATGCAGAATTTATCTTCACCTCATCACCCAGCACACAAAGGTACTGTCTACCTGAGCAACCACCGACCGCAAGTTGGAAGGCGAAGTTTCCACTCCCAGCCCACCGCTTCCTCTTCATGCACTCTCCTTTCTGAGCCTCAAATTCTTCATCTGCCAAATGGATTCTTTCTTGACTGGCAAGATGGCATTGAAGATTAGGTGAGCTCTTGGAAATGGGAGCTCCTGGTGATCTCTAAAGTTAGTTATTCTTATTAGCGTCATCTCCTATGACCCCACCCCTCCCCTCACACACACACACTCCTCTCCAAGGAGAACTGCAAAAGCTAAACTCAAAGGAATGACTTCCTAAGTGGAAATTTAAACTCCCAAGTAGGTCCCTGAAAGAGCGATTTGAGGGCCAAAGGACCTCGAGTCACATCCCATGGGCCACCAGCCAATTCTGTTGGATAACTTTGCTAAGGAAGGAGGGTCATAGAAAGGGAAGAAGCACAAAGCATAGGAGGCCAGTTAAAAAAAAAAAAAAAAAAACTGCACAGACTCATTTACATCTTAGGGCTTCCCAGGTAGCACAGTGGTAAAGAATCCACCAGCCGAAGCAGGAGATCCAAGAGACGTGGTCGTCTCTAGGAAGATCTCTTGATCTCTGGGAAGAGCCCTGGAGTAGGAAATGACAACCCACTCCAGTATTCCTGCCTGAAAAATTCCATGGACACAGGAGCCTGGCAGGCTACAGTCCATGAGGTCGCAGAGAGGTGAGCAAGACTTGCCACTGAGATTCTCCTTTACAGTCTCTCTGGAACCGGTGGCACGTGTGGCCTTCACGGCGTGGTCTACCCTGCCACCTTGTGGCTATTTGCTAGACTGCGCTAATAGAACTGCCTCATGTAATCTGGGTGCCAGAAGAGCTTTAAAACCACCTGGAACCCTTAATCACATACTCACTCTTTCAGTCTGCCATTCAAGAAAACTATACGGATGCTCACGGTTTTCCAGGCCGAGAAAATTCACGAATGTATGGTCTTTAAAGAGTTCCCAGTGTGAGGGAAAGTAGAAGGAAAAAAGACATGCTGAGCAGAGGCTGTGATGCGTACAGGGACACTGAAGACTGGCATGCCGGGAAAACGATGACTTTCTCCATGAGACTAAAAGATAGGGAGCTCCAGGTAGGAACAGAGGGAGATGAGGTGCAGTCCCGCTCAACAAACGCTGTGTGTGAACCCCCAAGAGAAAAGGAGGGACACGGACCACCCCTGGAATGCAGCTCAGTTCAGGGGTACAGAAGCTGCCATTCTACACAAAATGGCCCCAGAGTCATGTGGTCGTGCTCATTTCTCTTCTGAGATTCATAAACAGACCCATGCTCTCGACTCTTTCCGTGATCAGAACCAGTTTCTCAATGGGATGGGATCTTAGAAAAATCTCAAACTTGAATGGGATCTTAGAGTGATTTAGTTCAATCTCCCTGCAAGTCAAAGTTACTTCCACCTTACTGTGCATTTTCTGCCTCGTCACCTCAGAAGTGAGCCCAGAAGCCACCTCAAGGCCCATCCCATCCTTAGACGTCTATGTGAAAATCCTCCATTCAATCCAATTGAGTTCCTCCTCTTTACAAATCTTGGCTCAAGTTTCACTCCCCTCAGGCCACGCTGAAGTAGTGATGCCCTGTACGGAGACATAGGAAGAAGACAATCATTTAGTGGCTGCACTGAGGTTGTAGAAATAGAAAATCATGGCAGTGATTTTACTGAAAAGAATACTGGTTTAGGTATCCGGAAAGGTGTGTCTGAGTCCTCCTAGAATCTTTGCTTAGTGTCACTTGGTGTCCTTTGATGTACGGTGAAGGGGCTGGATGAGTGTCGAGAGTCTCACCTCTCAGCAGGGAGCAGGCAGCAGTAGTTTACACGCTCACTATGGCAGAGGTCTGGATTAGGTCACCACCAGGGTCAGCACAAACTCTCCAGGGCTTTTCAAAATACCACTGACTATAATAGTCTCCTGTCCCTGTTAGGGGACTTTTATCAAACCTGTAACGATCTGTATGCATATTCTCAGAGATCCTTATTCTGCAGAGATTCCCGTGGCTCTTAGCGCTTTCTCCCCTCTCTGCATACTGGAAGTGTCCTTACTCGCTGAGGTTAGTTACCTTGTTTCCTTGTGCTCTTCGGAGATGAGACACGCTTCCCTCCCTCCCCTGCGGCCGCCATTGAAAAGAGAGACAGGTGGTGAGAAGGGAAAGAGAAGAGGCACTGCCCCATGCCTACCAAGTGACCTCTTGTCTGGGAGAGGTCAAGTAAGCGCCCCTCCCCACCCCCTGCAGTGCGTTGTTGTCACATGACTGAGGCTGCGGTGCAAAGCCCTGTGCCCGGAGTCAAGAAGTCCCTCCAAACCTTCGTTCCCTTCACCTCGGACAGTAAGGAGAAAGTGTGAAGAAGACGTGCGGGGGGTGGGGGCGGGTTGCCGCTTCTGAGAGCATCTCACCGCCCCCTCCCACGGATAATTCTGTCATGTGCTGAATCGCTGCCCCTGTGCTGTGTGCGCTCAGTCCTGCCTGACACTTGAGACCCCATATGCACTGTAGCCCACCAGGCTCTTCTGTCCGTGGGATTTCCCAGGCAAGAATAGTGCAGTGGGTTGCCACTTCCTTCTCCAGGGGATCTTCCCAACCCAGGGATTAAACCCACGTCTCTTGCATCTCCTGCACTGGAAGATGCATTCTTTACCACTAACACCACTTGGGAGGCCCATGGGCTGAAGTATACACCCCCATTCTTATGTTGAAATCCTAACCCCCCAGTACCTCAGAATGTGACCTGATTTGGAGACAAGATCTTGGCAGATATAATTAGTGAAGATGAAGTCTGTATGGTGGGTGCCACTCCCATTTGATTGGTGTTTGTATTAAAAAGGGAAATATGGACACAGATACACACACATACACACGGGGAGAATGCCAGATGAAGACAGAGATCAAGGTGATGCTTCTACAAGCCAAGGAGTCACAAGGGTTTCCAGTAAACTAATGGAAGCAAGAGGAGCGGCCTGGAATAAGATCCTGCCTCACTAAGCTGCAGGAGACCCCGGTTCGATTTCTGGGTCAGGAGCATCCACTGGAGAAGGGATAGGCTACCCACTGCAGTATTCTTGGGCTTCCCTGGTGGCTCAGCTGGTAAAGAATCTGCCTGCAATGGGGGAGACCTGGGTTCAATCCTTGAGTTGGGAAGATCCCCTGGAGAAGGGAATGGCTACGCACTCCAGTGTTCTGGCCTGGAAAATTCTATGGACTGTGTCACAAAGAGTAGGACACGACTAAATGACTTTCACTTTCTTTTCACTGACCTCAAAAGGAAGCAAGTCTGCCAACTCCTCCATCTCAGAGTTGTGGGACAACCCACTTCTGAGTTAGTTTTTGGTGCTTTATTAGAGCAGCCCTAGCAAACCAACCACCTCCAGAGATGGCTGCTATGGCTGACATCAAGGAGGAGAGATCTTCTCAGACGGAAGGAGGCACTGCAGTCCCACAGGAAAACGAGGACTTCCCAGTCCCGGGAGTGCTTCCACCCAGCCCCAGCTCCACAGGCCTGCTACCCTGTGCTGCCCTGAAGAGCAGCTTGCATTCCTAGCGTTTTGGAATCCTCAAAGCCACACCCCTCCCCCCTCCCAATAGTCAGGAACATCATTTTTTAGCCACAATGGCATGGTTCGTGTTTCTTTGTGATTTTACTTCCATGCTTGTCTATGTTTTGTCTTTCCAAGTGACTGCACACTCCCTGGAGGCTGGGACCATGTTATAAACCACCTGGGTGTCAGGAGACCTCTCTGTTAAAAATTCTGGGTGTGGCCTTAAGCTTGTTGCCTTTTCCCTCGTTTCGGCACCCATAGACCAAAATCTGGGCTTCTCAGGTGGTGATAGTGGTAAAGAACCTATTTGTCAATGCAGGAGACACAGGTTCGATCCCTGGCCTGGGAAGGTCCCCTGGAGGAAGACATGGCAACCCACTCCAGTATTCTTGCCTGGGAAATCCTATGGACAGAGGAGCCTGAAGGGCTTCAGTCAATAGGGTCTCAAAGAGTTGGCCATGACTGAAGTGGCTTAGCATGCACACAGCCCAGAATCCCAAGCTTCCCTGGTGGCTCAGACAGTAAAGAATCTGCCTCCAGTGCAGAAGTCCTGGGTTCATTTCCCAGGTTGGAAAGATCCCCTAGAGAAAGGAATGGCAACCCACTCGTGTCCTTGCCTGGAAAATTCCACAGACAGAGAAGCCTGTTGGGCTACAGTCCTTGGGGTCACAAAGGGTCAGACACAACTGAATGACTAACATTTTTACTTCTTTCTTCAGACTAAGATCCTAATCGCTATGGCCCATGCAGCCGTGCTATTCTGTGATTCTGATTCTAAGCATGCTTGTTATTTAATCAACCTGCCTGTTGCAAGTACTAAAGGAGGAGGGACCCAGGAAACTCATCTCTTAGAGGTACAGAGAAGTTAGTCTCTTGTGATTACATGAGTCAGAATCATTTAATAAAGGGGCAAGACTCCAGGGGCTTCAGTTCAGTTCAGTCAGTCATGTCTAACTCTTTGCGACCCCATGGACTGCAGCAAGCCAGGCCTCCCTGTCCATTGCCAACTCTCAGAATTTACTCAAACTCATGTGATGCCATCCAGCCATCTCATCCTTTGTCAAACCCTTCTCCTCCTGCCCTCAATCTTTCCCAGCAGCAGAGTCTTTTCCAAGGAGTCAGCTCTTTGTATCAGGTGGCCAAAGTATTGGAGTTTCAGCTTCAGCATCAGTCCTTCCAATGAATATTCAGGACTGATTTCCTTCAGAATGGACTGGTTGGATCTCCTTGCAGTCCAAGGGACCCTCAAGAGTCTTCTCTAACACCACAGTTCAAAAGCACCAATTCTTTGGTGCTCAGTCTTCTTTATAGTCCAACTCTCACATCCATACATGACTACTAGAAAACCCATAGCCTTGACTAGACGGACCTTTGTTGGCAAAGTAATGTCTCTGATTTTTAATATGCTATCTATGTTAGTCATAGCTTTCCTTCCAAGGAGCAAGTGTCTTTTAATTTCATGGCTGTAGTCACTTTCTACAGTGATTTTGGAGTTCATAAAGTCTGTCACTGTTTCCATTGTCCCGAGTCTTAGGGTTAAGATAGTTCTCTGTGGGTTCCAAACCCCATTGAGTGCTCTTCCTAGACTCCAAGACCCTCCTGCTTTAGCGTCTGCCTTTCTAAGAGGCCATTTCCTTAGTGATGCTGAAGCCTTTCCTCCTTCAGTGAAGGTGCCTGACCCTGGAGACTGTGTTGCCGGTACCCACCAGGGCTTGGCAGCTGCGTGCCTTTGAGAAGCCTCCTACCACTGCTTTGAGGGACTGGAGGAACATGGTCTTTCCATGTGGTTACAGTACATTGGGTAGACCATGCTTTGTGTCTTACATGGGAGGGATTACAGCATTCCTTAGCCTCTTATTGAGAACCCTCAACCCAATCTGAGAGTACCGAATGGTCTCTCTGATGGCACATACCTCAAACCTGGGTACATGTGTAAACTGTGCACTTTTGGTTCTAGGAAACAGGGACTCACTCAAGCCAGGCCAAGTGTAATGGGTGATATAGGAGTAGAGGCAGAGACCTTATTAGGAAGTGATTATAAAAGAGATGGAATCTTCTAGAACTCAAGCTGGTGGTGGCAGGGCATTCAAGTTAAAATCCTTGTCCAGAGATCTCACTGTGGTGCCATTAATGACATCCAGCTTCTCCCCAGGGGATCAGTTTCTCTCTGCATCGCTTTCTTTTTCTTTCCGTATCCCAATTCTCTTAGTGTTTTCCAAACATACCTCTGATAGAACATATAGTTTCTAGAAGGCACGGAGTGAACATTTTTATTATGAATGATGACTCTCTATTTTTATTTATGTTGGAAGAACTATATCTTGAAAGTGAGTTGATTTAAAGAAAACTAGTACATAAATGTCAGAGAAGGCAATGGCAATCCACTCCAGTACTCTTGCCTGGAAAATCCCATGGATGGAGGAGCCTGGTAGGCTGCAGTCCATGGGGTCGCAAAGAGTTGGACACGACTGAGCAACTTCACATTCACTTTTCACTTTCATGCATTGGAGAAGGGAATGGCAACCCACTCCAGTACTCCTGCCTGGAGAATCCCAGGGGCGGGATTGCACAGAGTCAGACACGACTGACGCAACTCAGCAGCAGCAGCAGCAGTACATAAATGTTCAAGGTATGATGAGATAGCAGAATCATGAAAACTGATTACAAAGCACCGAAACTGGAGAAACACTGGACTGGGTGGTTGTCTCCAAACGTCACTGTAAATCCCCAGGACACAAGATTCTAGTGGCCCAGCTCATCATTGTCTCTCTCAGGCAGCACTTTGCCCTAGGGTCCCGTGTCCACCCTTAGACAAATCAGGGAGGTAGGTCACGTGGTATGAGATGTGGCTGCCCAAGGTCTGACTCCTCCATCAGGGCCGGGACAAAGCAGTTGTTTTTTTTTTTTTTAATTCTGTGTGCAGGTGCAGGTTGATGTGTTATTACGGCCCTTGGTTTTCCACTGTAACTTCTTGAACTGCTGCTATTCTGGAGTTTCTGAGGTGGGTGTGTGTATCCCCACACTCCCCGCCCCCGAAACCTCTACTCTGAGGAGTAGTTATGAGATAGAATGTGATTGCTGATACCAACGTGCTTTGAAAATCCTAAGCGCCTCACAAATGCCAGATGTTATTACCATATTTAAGAAATATACTACTCTGAGTGACACAGAGAGGCAAATGAACCCATATTCCAAAGGAAGTAGCTCATTTTTCCCCAAAAAAGAGGTGATTGAACTTGCACCAACAAGCAGTTGTATGAACTCAAATTAGTTGGCCACATCTTAGCTGTGTGACCCTGGACAAGTCCCTGCATCAGCTTTCTCATTTCTACTGATCTTCTTTCCCTCCGGGTGGGGTCAGAGGCAGGAGCCTGCCCTCCACCTTCTGCCCCAGTGCACTGGGTGACGGTAGCCTAGTTTCTTCACCTCAGTCCCTCCCTGGGTCAAGAACAGATTTCAACGAGGTGATCCTTACCATCCTCTATCCTTCCAGCTCCTAAGCTGATTCTAACCAACCCCTCTCTTCAGGTCCACCCTCCAACCACTACTCTGGTCCTTAGAAACTTTTCCTCTCAAAATCCTACAACCGAGAGAAAAGCATCAGACACCCTGTTTTAAAAGTTCTGCATTTGTGAAAAGCTGTGCTGCAGTCACGCTTTGGTAATAAAAATCCTGTATTCCTCAGCCCCAGCTTCACTGTTTAGAGATGTTTGCCTTTAACCTGTTATTGATTGTCAATTGGCTACAGTTACTCTTTGATCTTCTCTTTTGTTTGAACTTGAATGCCACCCACACTGTCTGCCCCAGCCTCCTCTCTATTAAACAGTAATGATATGTAAACAAACTCAGAGGCCCCTGGGGAGCCAAGCAGCCCTGGGGCCAGCCTCCCTCGGGCCTGTGAATTGTCATTCCTGAAGCTGTCTGTTTTGTAAGTTCTTCTGCCAAGTGTCTATGGGAGCAGAGGGATCATTTTCCCCCCTTTCAAAGAGCAGAGTGAGCTGAGGCCTTGAGCTGGCGAGTCCTTTAAAGTCATCTTCAAAGGAAACCTGAGCTGCAAGGCTGGCCATGTGGCTGGCAGAGGGGCAATGTGACTTTCTGAGGTTCTCTCAGGGGCTTTGGGGGGTCAGCTCCCGCAGGCTTCCCAACACGTGCGTGGAGCCTGCTGCAGAGGCACTGCCAAGGGACACCACTGTCCAGACAGTGGCCTGAGGGCCCAGGGAAGGCTCTGCCTCACGTCCCCGCCCCCNAAAAAAAAAAAAAAAAAAACTGCACAGACTCATTTACATCTTAGGGCTTCCCAGGTAGCACAGTGGTAAAGAATCCACCAGCCGAAGCAGGAGATCCAAGAGACGTGGTCGTCTCTAGGAAGATCTCTTGATCTCTGGGAAGAGCCCTGGAGTAGGAAATGACAACCCACTCCAGTATTCCTGCCTGAAAAATTCCATGGACACAGGAGCCTGGCAGGCTACAGTCCATGAGGTCGCAGAGAGGTGAGCAAGACTTGCCACTGAGATTCTCCTTTACAGTCTCTCTGGAACCGGTGGCACGTGTGGCCTTCACGGCGTGGTCTACCCTGCCACCTTGTGGCTATTTGCTAGACTGCGCTAATAGAACTGCCTCATGTAATCTGGGTGCCAGAAGAGCTTTAAAACCACCTGGAACCCTTAATCACATACTCACTCTTTCAGTCTGCCATTCAAGAAAACTATACGGATGCTCACGGTTTTCCAGGCCGAGAAAATTCACGAATGTATGGTCTTTAAAGAGTTCCCAGGGTGAGGGAAAGTAGAAGGAAAAAAG
This sequence comes from Oreotragus oreotragus, assembly GCA_006410675.1. Lineage (NCBI taxonomy): Eukaryota > Metazoa > Chordata > Mammalia > Artiodactyla > Bovidae > Oreotragus > Oreotragus oreotragus. Next base: position 435,798 of record SJYX01023118.1, read on the forward strand.
ACATGCTGAGCAGAGGCTGTGATGCGTACAGGGACACTGAAGACTGGCATGCCGGGAAAACGATGACTTTCTCCATGAGACTAAAAGATAGGGAGCTCCAGGTAGGAACAGAGGGAGATGAGGTGCAGTCCCGCTCAACAAACGCTGTGTGTGAACCCCCAAGAGAAAAGGAGGGACACGGACCACCCCTGGAATGCAGCTCAGTTCAGGGGTACAGAAGCTGCCATTCTACACAAAATGGCCCCAGAGTCATGTGGTCGTGCTCATTTCTCTTCTGAGATTCATAAACAGACCCATGCTCTCGACTCTTTCCGTGATCAGAACCAGTTTCTCAATGGGATGGGATCTTAGAAAAATCTCAAACTTGAATGGGATCTTAGAGTGATTTAGTTCAATCTCCCTGCAAGTCAAAGTTACTTCCACCTTACTGTGCATTTTCTGCCTCGTCACCTCAGAAGTGAGCCCAGAAGCCACCTCAAGGCCCATCCCATCCTTAGACGTCTATGTGAAAATCCTCCATTCAATCCAATTGAGTTCCTCCTCTTTACAAATCTTGGCTCAAGTTTCACTCCCCTCAGGCCACGCTGAAGTAGTGATGCCCTGTACGGAGACATAGGAAGAAGACAATCATTTAGTGGCTGCACTGAGGTTGTAGAAATAGAAAATCATGGCAGTGATTTTACTGAAAAGAATACTGGTTTAGGTATCCGGAAAGGTGTGTCTGAGTCCTCCTAGAATCTTTGCTTAGTGTCACTTGGTGTCCTTTGATGTACGGTGAAGGGGCTGGATGAGTGTCGAGAGTCTCACCTCTCAGCAGGGAGCAGGCAGCAGTAGTTTACACGCTCACTATGGCAGAGGTCTGGATTAGGTCACCACCAGGGTCAGCACAAACTCTCCAGGGCTTTTCAAAATACCACTGACTATAATAGTCTCCTGTCCCTGTTAGGGGACTTTTATCAAACCTGTAACGATCTGTATGCATATTCTCAGAGATCCTTATTCTGCAGAGATTCCCGTGGCTCTTAGCGCTTTCTCCCCTCTCTGCATACTGGAAGTGTCCTTACTCGCTGAGGTTAGTTACCTTGTTTCCTTGTGCTCTTCGGAGATGAGACACGCTTCCCTCCCTCCCCTGCGGCCGCCATTGAAAAGAGAGACAGGTGGTGAGAAGGGAAAGAGAAGAGGCACTGCCCCATGCCTACCAAGTGACCTCTTGTCTGGGAGAGGTCAAGTAAGCGCCCCTCCCCACCCCCTGCAGTGCGTTGTTGTCACATGACTGAGGCTGCGGTGCAAAGCCCTGTGCCCGGAGTCAAGAAGTCCCTCCAAACCTTCGTTCCCTTCACCTCGGACAGTAAGGAGAAAGTGTGAAGAAGACGTGCGGGGGGTGGGGGCGGGTTGCCGCTTCTGAGAGCATCTCACCGCCCCCTCCCACGGATAATTCTGTCATGTGCTGAATCGCTGCCCCTGTGCTGTGTGCGCTCAGTCCTGCCTGACACTTGAGACCCCATATGCACTGTAGCCCACCAGGCTCTTCTGTCCGTGGGATTTCCCAGGCAAGAATAGTGCAGTGGGTTGCCACTTCCTTCTCCAGGGGATCTTCCCAACCCAGGGATTAAACCCACGTCTCTTGCATCTCCTGCACTGGAAGATGCATTCTTTACCACTAACACCACTTGGGAGGCCCATGGGCTGAAGTATACACCCCCATTCTTATGTTGAAATCCTAACCCCCCAGTACCTCAGAATGTGACCTGATTTGGAGACAAGATCTTGGCAGATATAATTAGTGAAGATGAAGTCTGTATGGTGGGTGCCACTCCCATTTGATTGGTGTTTGTATTAAAAAGGGAAATATGGACACAGATACACACACATACACACGGGGAGAATGCCAGATGAAGACAGAGATCAAGGTGATGCTTCTACAAGCCAAGGAGTCACAAGGGTTTCCAGTAAACTAATGGAAGCAAGAGGAGCGGCCTGGAATAAGATCCTGCCTCACTANACCAAGTGACCTCTTGTCTGGGAGAGGTCAAGTAAGCGCCCCTCCCCACCCCCTGCAGTGCGTTGTTGTCACATGACTGAGGCTGCGGTGCAAAGCCCTGTGCCCGGAGTCAAGAAGTCCCTCCAAACCTTCGTTCCCTTCACCTCGGACAGTAAGGAGAAAGTGTGAAGAAGACGTGCGGGGGGGGGGCGCGGGTTGCCGCTTCTGAGAGCATCTCACCGCCCCCTCCCACGGATAATTCTGTCATGTGCTGAATCGCTGCCCCTGTGCTGTGTGCGCTCAGTCCTGCCTGACACTTGAGACCCCATATGCACTGTAGCCCACCAGGCTCTTCTGTCCGTGGGATTTCCCAAGCAAGAATAGTGCAGTGGGTTGCCACTTCCTTCTCCAGGGGATCTTCCCAACCCAGGGATTAAACCCACGTCTCTTGCATCTCCTGCACTGGAAGATGCATTCTTTACCACTAACACCACTTGGGAGGCCCATGGGCTGAAGTATACACCCCCATTCTTATGTTGAAATCCTAACCCCCCAGTACCTCAGAATGTGACCTGATTTGGAGACAAGATCTTGGCAGATATAATTAGTGAAGATGAAGTCTGTATGGTGGGTGCCACTCCCATTTGATTGGTGTTTGTATTAAAAAGGGAAATATGGACACAGATACACACACATACACACGGGGAGAATGCCAGATGAAGACAGAGATCAAGGTGATGCTTCTACAAGCCAAGGAGTCACAAGGGTTTCCAGTAAACTAATGGAAGCAAGAGGAGCGGCCTGGAATAAGATCCTGCCTCACTAAGCTGCAGGAGACCCCGGTTCGATTTCTGGGTCAGGAACATCCACTGGAGAAGGGATAGGCTACCCACTGCAGTATTCTTGGGCTTCCCTGGTGGCTCAGCTGGTAAAGAATCTGCCTGCAATGGGGGAGACCTGGGTTCAATCCTTGAGTTGGGAAGATCCCCTGGAGAAGGGAATGGCTACGCACTCCAGTGTTCTGGCCTGGAGAATTCTATGGACTGTGTCACAAAGAGTAGGACACGACTAAATGACTTTCACTTTCTTTTCACTGACCTCAAAAGGAAGCAAGTCTGCCAACTCCTCCATCTCAGAGTTGTGGGACAACCCACTTCTGAGTTAGTTTTTGGTGCTTTATTAGAGCAGCCCTAGCAAACCAACCACCTCCAGAGATGGCTGCTATGGCTGACATCAAGGAGGAGAGATCTTCTCAGACGGAAGGAGGCACTGCAGTCCCACAGGAAAACGAGGACTTCCCAGTCCCGGGAGTGCTTCCACCCAGCCCCAGCTCCACAGGCCTGCTACCCTGTGCTGCCCTGAAGAGCAGCTTGCATTCCTAGCGTTTTGGAATCCTCAAAGCCACACCCCTCCCCCCTCCCAATAGTCAGGAACATCATTTTTTAGCCACAATGGCATGGTTCGTGTTTCTTTGTGATTTTACTTCCATGCTTGTCCATGTTTTGTCTTTCCAAGTGACTGCACACTCCCTGGAGGCTGGGACCATGTTATAAACCACCTGGGTGTCAGGAGACCTCTCTGTTAAAAATTCTGGGTGTGGCCTTAAGCTTGTTGCCTTTTCCCTCGTTTCGGCACCCATAGACCAAAATCTGGGCTTCTCAGGTGGTGATAGTGGTAAAGAACCTATTTGTCAATGCAGGAGACACAGGTTCGATCCCTGGCCTGGGAAGGTCCCCTGGAGGAGGACATGGCAACCCACTCCAGTATTCTTGCCTGGGAAATCCTATGGACAGAGGAGCCTGAAGGGCTTCAGTCAATAGGGTCTCAAAGAGTTGGCCATGACTGAAGTGGCTTAGCATGCACACAGCCCAGAATCCCAAGCTTCCCTGGTGGCTCAGACAGTAAAGAATCTGCCTCCAGTGCAGAAGTCCTGGGTTCATTTCCCAGGTTGGAAAGATCCCCTAGAGAAAGGAATGGCAACCCACTCGTGTCCTTGCCTGGAAAATTCCACAGACAGAGAAGCCTGTTGGGCTACAGTCCTTGGGGTCACAAAGGGTCAGACACAACTGAATGACTAACATTTTTACTTCTTTCTTCAGACTAAGATCCTAATCGCTATGGCCCATGCAGCCGTGCTATTCTGTGATTCTGATTCTAAGCATGCTTGTTATTTAATCAACCTGCCTGTTCCAAGTACTAAAGGAGGAGGGACCCAGGAAACTCATCTCTTAGAGGTACAGAGAAGTTAGTCTCTTGTGATTACATGAGTCAGAATCATTTAATAAAGGGGCAAGACTCCAGGGGCTTCAGTTCAGTTCAGTCAGTCATGTCTAACTCTTTGCGACCCCATGGACTGCAGCAAGCCAGGCCTCCCTGTCCATTGCCAACTCTCAGAATTTACTCAAACTCATGTGATGCCATCCAGCCATCTCATCCTTTGTCAAACCCTTCTCCTCCTGCCCTCAATCTTTCCCAGCAGCAGAGTCTTTTCCAAGGAGTCAGCTCTTTGTATCAGGTGGCCAAAGTATTGGAGTTTCAGCTTCAGCATCAGTCCTTCCAATGAATATTCAGGACTGATTTCCTTCAGAATGGACTGGTTGGATCTCCTTGCAGTCCAAGGGACCCTCAAGAGTCTTCTCTAACACCACAGTTCAAAAGCACCAATTCTTTGGTGCTCAGTCTTCTTTATAGTCCAACTCTCACATCCATACATGACTACTAGAAAACCCATAGCCTTGACTAGACGGACCTTTGTTGGCAAAGTAATGTCTCTGATTTTTAATATGCTATCTATGTTAGTCATAGCTTTCCTTCCAAGGAGCAAGTGTCTTTTAATTTCATGGCTGTAGTCACTTTCTACAGTGATTTTGGAGTTCATAAAGTCTGTCACTGTTTCCATTGTCCCGAGTCTTAGGGTTAAGATAGTTCTCTGTGGGTTCCAAACCCCATTGAGTGCTCTTCCTAGACTCCAAGACCCTCCTGCTTTAGCGTCTGCCTTTCTAAGAGGCCATTTCCTTAGTGATGCTGAAGCCTTTCCTCCTTCAGTGAAGGTGCCTGACCCTGGAGACTGTGTTGCCGGTACCCACCAGGGCTTGGCAGCTGCGTGCCTTTGAGAAGCCTCCTACCACTGCTTTGAGGGACTGGAGGAACATGGTCTTTCCATGTGGTTACAGTACATTGGGTAGACCATGCTTTGTGTCTTACATGGGAGGGATTACAGCATTCCTTAGCCTCTTATTGAGAACCCTCAACCCAATCTGAGAGTACCGAATGGTCTCTCTGATGGCACATACCTCAAACCTGGGTACATGTGTAAACTGTGCACTTTTGGTTCTAGGAAACAGGGACTCACTCAAGCCAGGCCAAGTGTAATGGGTGATATAGGAGTAGAGGCAGAGACCTTATTAGGAAGTGATTATAAAAGAGATGGAATCTTCTAGAACTCAAGCTGGTGGTGGCAGGGCATTCAAGTTAAAATCCTTGTCCAGAGATCTCACTGTGGTGCCATTAATGACATCCAGCTTCTTCCCAGGGGATCAGTTTCTCTCTGCATCGCTTTCTTTTTCTTTCCGTATCCCAATTCTCTTAGTGTTTTCCAAACATACCTCTGATAGAACATATAGTTTCTAGAAGGCACGGAGTGAACATTTTTATTATGAATGATGACTCTCTATTTTTATTTATGTTGGAAGAACTATATCTTGAAAGTGAGTTGATTTAAAGAAAACTAGTACATAAATGTCAGAGAAGGCAATGGCAATCCACTCCAGTACTCTTGCCTGGAAAATCCCATGGATGGAGGAGCCTGGTAGGCTGCAGTCCATGGGGTCGCAAAGAGTTGGACACGGCTGAGCAACTTCACATTCACTTTTCACTTTCATGCATTGGAGAAGGGAATGGCAACCCACTCCAGTACTCCTGCCTGGAGAATCCCAGGGGCGGGATTGCACAGAGTCAGACACGACTGACGCAACTCAGCAGCAGCAGCAGCAGTACATAAATGTTCAAGGTATGATGAGATAGCAGAATCATGAAAACTGATTACAAAGCACCGAAACTGGAGAAACACTGGACTGGGTGGTTGTCTCCAAACGTCACTGTAAATCCCCAGGACACAAGATTCTAGTGGCCCAGCTCATCATTGTCTCTCTCAGGCAGCACTTTGCCCTAGGGTCCCGTGTCCACCCTTAGACAAATCAGGGAGGTAGGTCACGTGGTATGAGATGTGGCTGCCCAAGGTCTGACTCCTCCATCAGGGCCGGGACAAAGCAGTTGTTTTTTTTTTTTTTAATTCTGTGTGCAGGTGCAGGTTGATGTGTTATTACGGCCCTTGGTTTTCCACTGTAACTTCTTGAACTGCTGCTATTCTGGAGTTTCTGAGGTGGGTGTGTGTATCCCCACACTCCCCGCCCCCGAAACCTCTACTCTGAGGAGTAGTTATGAGATAGAATGTGATTGCTGATACCAACGTGCTTTGAAAATCCTAAGCGCCTCACAAATGCCAGATGTTATTACCATATTTAAGAAATATACTACTCTGAGTGACACAGAGAGGCAAATGAACCCATATTCCAAAGGAAGTAGCTCATTTTTCCCCAAAAAAGAGGTGATTGAACTTGCACCAACAAGCAGTTGTATGAACTCAAATTAGTTGGCCACATCTTAGCTGTGTGACCCTGGACAAGTCCCTGCATCAGCTTTCTCATTTCTACTGATCTTCTTTCCCTCCGGGTGGGGTCAGAGGCAGGAGCCTGCCCTCCACCTTCTGCCCCAGTGCACTGGGTGACGGTAGCCTAGTTTCTTCACCTCAGTCCCTCCCTGGGTCAAGAACAGATTTCAACGAGGTGATCCTTACCATCCTCTATCCTTCCAGCTCCTAAGCTGATTCTAACCAACCCCTCTCTTCAGGTCCACCCTCCAACCACTACTCTGGTCCTTAGAAACTTTTCCTCTCAAAATCCTACAACCGAGAGAAAAGCATCAGACACCCTGTTTTAAAAGTTCTGCATTTGTGAAAAGCTGTGCTGCAGTCACGCTTTGGTAATAAAAATCCTGTATTCCTCAGCCCCAGCTTCACTGTTTAGAGATGTTTGCCTTTAACCTGTTATTGATTGTCAATTGGCTACAGTTACTCTTTGATCTTCTCTTTTGTTTGAACTTGAATGCCACCCACACTGTCTGCCCCAGCCTCCTCTCTATTAAACAGTAATGATATGTAAACAAACTCAGAGGCCCCTGGGGAGCCAAGCAGCCCTGGGGCCAGCCTCCCTCGGGCCTGTGAATTGTCATTCCTGAAGCTGTCTGTTTTGTAAGTTCTTCTGCCAAGTGTCTATGGGAGCAGAGGGATCATTTTCCCCCCTTTCAAAGAGCAGAGTGAGCTGAGGCCTTGAGCTGGCGAGTCCTTTAAAGTCATCTTCAAAGGAAACCTGAGCTGCAAGGCTGGCCATGTGGCTGGCAGAGGGGCAATGTGACTTTCTGAGGTTCTCTCAGGGGCTTTGGGGGGTCAGCTCCCGCAGGCTTCCCAACACGTGCGTGGAGCCTGCTGCAGAGGCACTGCCAAGGGACACCACTGTCCAGACAGTGGCCTGAGGGCCCAGGGAAGGCTCTGCCTCACGTCCCCGCCCCCTTACCGCCACCGCCACTGCCACCCAGGAACGGGACAGGGCGGTGAGGACTTTCTCCTCTGGGCAGGCGGCCATGACCACACTTGTCCTCACCATTCTTAGTTCCTGTCAGTCAGACTTGGTTTCTGAGGGAGGCTGAGGTAAAGTAAAACCGGGGGCCAAAGCAAGTCAGGGTAAATCATGGAATTGTAAACAATCTAGTTAATCTGATTCCCGCAGGGGTGGGTGGGAAAGGGACTCAGAGGGGTAATGGTTGTCACTCAGGAAGAGGCGGCTGACTTCCACCACAGAGTTCTTGGTGCAGAGAACGCTTCTGCAGGGATGCAGTTTGGCTTGGCTTATAGGGATTCATAAAGTTTCTATAGATGTCTATCCATCACCTAGCAGACAGCAAAAATCCTCCAAAGGCACCAAGGCTAAGGAAGGCAAGAGTCGAAGCTGAGGCTTCCCATACTGTCCTTGGACCCCAGAAGAGAGAAACTGTTTATGAAGCCAGGAGGTAAGATGAGCCTTCTCACTTCACAGAAGGAGCAAATAAGACCCAGAGGAGGAAAGGACCCATACATTGGTGTGAGAAGGGCTAGAACTGAGGTCATTCATTTAAAGTTCAGCCTAGAGCTCTGAGTGAAAAATAAAGTGAAGGAGGAAAAAATCCTTCTGCCAAGAGCTGAAGGTGGGCCCTGCCCGGCAACCAGATGCAAACCCCAGCCCCAGTCTTTCCCCTGCCCTCCATGAGCACTGCCCACCCAGGTGAAGAGCCGGGAACGAGAGTCATTCAAGTCCCGACTCCAACACAAGGAAAAAAATCCACAACAAACCAATTCGACTTTTCAGCATTTTATTCTTGTATTTGTACAGCTATATTTTACAATGCGGTAATGCAGTTTAGACACAGCCAAACCCTGTCTCCGGAGTAGTTATAACACAAGCATGACGCAGAATGTGATGAGACAAACATTCCCAAAGAGAGCTTAGTTAGTGACAACTCCAAGTCCCTGTGTCTGCCTACACTTCCAAAAGGGATGGCGCGGTCGTCCCCTGTTGAAAACTTCCATGAAAAAAGGCACCGTAGGACACGTTGTACAGGTATATACAAACCGGTAACTAGAACAAAACTACACGTTTTTTCCTTCCGCAGCTTTTTTTGTTCTTTTTGTTTGTTTAATACACACTTTGTAAATTGTAAACCTTCACTTGCAAAAAAATACAAATACACTGAGGCATTTTAGACAAAATATTTTCTTACTTATACAGATGCAATACTTAAAATAGTCTCTTAAGTGCTCTTTCTCAATAAAGATTCTCAGATCCGTGTCTGCCTGCAGATACAAAATCGAGCCTTTAACACAGTTTTATATTTTTAATATATCTTTTTAGGTTTATATATATTTATTATATATATATATTTATATATTTACAACTCTGCCATATATTCCTTCACCTTTGGTTAAAAAAATTAAAGCCCTCTCTTTGATAACATACCGACGTCTCTTCTTTTAAAAGAATGCACATTTACATACAAAAGAAACATCTGATCCCACAAAACATACACATTCCTCATTTTGCAGACTAAGTCAAGTCAGAACTTTTGCGTACTTCCCCCGCTTTGATATACAAAATGATTTTGCTTTTTGCTGACATGGTTCGCCGTACACATAGGAGAAGAAGCAATATTATTTTCTTAAAGTTTTACGGCAGTGGGGGAAGGGGAGCCGCCTTGGCGCCCCGTCCCCCGCCCCTCCNGCCAGCTAGGATTTGCACTAGTGGATGAAAGAGGCACTACATCACGGGATGAACATTGTAAAGTGTTACAGTATCCTTTGGGTAGATTCCGAAAAGGGGTTCGAATGGAAAGCTTCAACACTCCATGCTTCAGCAGGCTTTGGGGAGCTCCGGGGGCAGATCAGTGGCGGACACGCGGTATTGCACCTTGGTGTTGGTGATGGCGCCGTGCTTCTGGCGCAAGTGAAGACGGAGCTGACTTTTGTGACGGAAATGCAGGTTACACTTCTCACACTGGGGGAGAACCAGAGGCAAACTGTTAAGTCATCCACTCAGGAAACGTGTCATTACTCAAGGACCTTGAGAAGGAGATTCTCCCTTCCAGGGATGGGGCAGTTCTTCCCTTCCCTCCTGTGGGCAGGTGAGAGCGCACAGAAATGCTGGCTTCTGCTAAGGGACAAGTACATTTTGTGCAAATGTCTCTTCCCTGCTTTCCAAAGTCTTGGTCATGCTCTTCCCCTGCTTGAAATTCATTTCCCTGCTCTAACTCAACAAATTCAAGTCTAAACCAAAAATGCAGTTCAGATGCAAACTCTTCTAATTTTTCCTGAATCTTTCTAAGGTGAAACTAATTCCTTTCCTTTGACCTCTGTAAGAATTCCAGCCGTGCCACTTAATGCCAAAAAGCCTTGGCATCCCCAAAATTACCATCCTTCTCAGATGCAGAATGCTTTGACAGTGATGACTACTTCTCACTAAACTTTGTAATCTTCTCAGTACCTGTGAATATACCTCTTAGGCAATTATGCAGTACATCTGAATATATTTGGACAAATGGACTAGAACAGTCTGAATTTTGCAAATGAAAATTCTGGAAATCTCAGATATGCTTTTAAAAGGCAATTATATTCCTTTAACTTATTGTATGTATCTTAGAGGGCTTCCCAGGTGGCACTAGTGGTAAAGAATCCACGTGCCAGTATAAGAGACTTTGGTTCAACTCCTGGGTCAGGAAGATCCCTGGAGGTGGGCATGGCAACCCATTCATTTTCTTGTCTGGAAAATCCCAAGGACAGAGAAGCATAGCAGGCTACAGTCCATAGGGTCACGAGGCGTCGGACACAACTGAAGTGACAGAGCACATCTGCACACATAGATCTCAGATCAGCTAACAAGCTGTTAGCAAGTAAAGCTGTTTCTTGTTTTCATTCCAAGAATAGGTGATAATAATTTTAGTGGAACAGTTCTTTAAAAACAAAGTGGATGACTAAATGTAATGTGGTACCCTGATGTAATCCTGAAACAGAAAAATGTTTTAGGCAAAAACTGATGCTGCTGCTAAGTTGTTTCTGTTGTGTCCATTAATGCCAAAAAGCCTTGGCATCCCCAAAATTACCATCCTTCTCAGATGCAGAATGCTTTGACAGTGATGACTACTTCTCACTAAACTTTGTAATCTTCTCAGTACCTGTGAATATACCTCTTAGGCAATTATGCAGTACATCTGAATATATTTGGACAAATGGACTAGAACAGTCTGAATTTTGCAAATGAAAATTCTGGAAATCTCAGATATGCTTTTAAAAGGCAATTATATTCCTTTAACTTATTGTATGTATCTTAGAGGGCTTCCCAGGTGGCACTAGTGGTAAAGAATCCACGTGCCAGTATAAGAGACTTTGGTTCAACTCCTGGGTCAGGAAGATCCCTGGAGGTGGGCATGGCAACCCATTCATTTTCTTGTCTGGAAAATTCCAAGGACAGAGAAGCATAGCAGGCTACAGTCCATAGGGTCACGAGGCGTCGGACACAACTGAAGTGACAGAGCACATCTGCACACATAGATCTCAGATCAGCTAACAAGCTGTTAGCAAGTAAAGCTGTTTCTTGTTTTCATTCCAAGAATAGGTGATAATAATTTTAGTGGAACAGTTCTTTAAAAACAAAGTGGATGACTAAATGTAATGTGGTACCCTGATGTAATCCTGAAACAGAAAAATGTTTTAGGCAAAAACTGATGCTGCTGCTAAGTTGTTTCTGTTGTGTCCAACTCTTTGTGACCCCTGGGGACTATAGTCCACCAGGCTCCCCTGTCCACGGGATTCTCCAGGCAAGAATACTGGAGTGGGTTGCCATGCCCTCCTCCAGGGGATCTTCCTGACCCAGGGATTGAACCTGCCTTTCCTGCATTGGCAGGAGGCTTCTTTACCACTAGCACCACCTGGGGAGCCCAAGTAAAAACTAAGAAAGTAAAAATAAAGTATGGATTCTAGTTAATAACAACATACCCAGTATGGATTCATTAGTTGTGGTTAATGTACCTTAGTTATAAGACTTAATAACAGGGGATATTGCATACATATGGTATCTCAGTGCTATCTTTGCAACTTTTTTACAAATCTAAAACTATTCTCTAATAAAACTGTAATAAAATATATTCATATAGAGAATATGTCTTAAAGTAAAAATGGAAATAAACTTAGAAAGAAATAAAACAGGTGTGCAGTGAGTATAAAGAGCCCCAGTCTTGGGAGACAAGGGCCCCTCATACCTGGGCCACCCACTGCCATGTGCCCTGAGCATGGCATTTCTCTCTGAGCCTTGGCTTTCCTTCCTGCAAGGGACTGAGTCAGTACACTCTGAAGGTCGCTCAACTCTGATAGCCTGTGTATCTAAATGTCCAGCAAATAATTATAACAGCAAATATGTGCTGGACTCTTACTATGCGGCAAGCACTGTTCTGAACACTTCCGGGAATCCATTAATTTAACATAACTGTGTGAAGTGAGCACTATTATCAGGCTTAGATGAGGAAATTAAGGTACTGAGAAGATAATTAATTTGCCCAAGAACAAAATCAGGTGAGAAGATATTCACTCAAGGAGCGATAAACAAGTGAATGAAAATAACCACCTTCTCAGGTTAACATTCCTTTTTTCAGCCTTGTGTCCATCACTACCTACAGAGATGTCATAAATTCAGCAAAGCCAGCCTCACCCATAACAGTAGTTTCTACACTTGTAGGACATGGGATTCTTTTCTTCAAATTAAATGGAAACTGGAAAGGGAAAGAGGCTGCTATATCATTCCAGTCCTGCCCTGCAGGGTTTCAGAACCTCAGTGATTGAAACAGCACAGTTGGAAACCTGCTCATCTACCTCATTCTCACCATTTCATAGAGAAAGAAGACTATGGCCCAGTGAGAGGGTCAGGGTTTGCCCACAGCCTTAAAAAGGATCATTGCCAAAATCCAAATAAAAATGCAGATATCTCAGCTCCCTGGACAGTATCTTTCCACTTTACAGCAGAGATCAGCAAGCTGTTTCTGTAAAGAGCCAGACAGTAAATATTTCACACTTGGTGGGCCTGACATTCTCTGACATAACTACTCAGCTCTGCATTGTAGCGTGAACTCAGCCAGAGACATACGTCAACAAGTGAGCCTGGCTGTGTGCCAACCAAACCTTATTTATGGACGTTGACATTTAAATTTTATATAATTTGCATATCATAAAATATTATTGATATTTTTAGCCATGTAAAAGTATAAAAACCATTATTAGCTCGTGGGATTTCAAAATGTAACCCATAAGCCATAGTTAGTCAAGACTCCACTCTAGAGCACTGTGATTCCAGTGGCTCGATGATGGCCTCTTGCTTCTGGTCATTTGCAGCTGTCTTTTCTCTAGTTTTTTCCCCCTTATATCACCACCTTTCTCTGGTCCCCCTCCTAGTCTGTGACTTCTCCTTTTCAAACACTTTAGCTCATCTGAAGTAGACATCTAGCCCAGTTTAGGGACAGCTGGAAGCACTCAGTAAGTGTTTGCAGAAGGAATGAATGACTGATGTCTATGTAACCACAGTCCAGACCTCTTTCCTAAGGCCTGGATTACCTAGCCCAATACCCTCAACTTTAAAGATGAGCAAACTAAGACTGATGCTGAAGCTGAAGCTCCGATACTTTGGCCGTTTGGTGTGGAGAGCTTACTCACTGCAAAAGACCCTGATGCTGGGAAAGACTGAAAGCAAAAGGAGAAGGGGGCGTCAGAGGATGATAAGGTTAGATGGCGTCACTGACTCAATGAACATGAATTTGAGCTAACTCTGGGATATAGTGAAGAACAGGGAAGCCTGGCATGCTTCAGTCTATGGGGTCACAAAGAGCTGGACATGACTCAGCAACTGCACAACAACCACCACAAACTAAGACTCAGGCCAACCTCAAGCTGGCTGTCTTTGAAAATCAGACTGAAATCTGGTCTTAGGACCACGAGAGTTCAGTGGTCATCCCACTGCATGCCTGAGATTAAAGCTAACAGTCCTGTGGTCCCAGCCCTCCACCTCCCCGCCCCTCCCAGGCCAGCCAGTGGCCACAAGAGACTCACGTACATGGTAAGGTTTCTCTCCTGTGTGGATTCGCAGGTGGCTCTTCAGAGTCTGAAGGTGCCGGAATCGGGTGCCACAGATTTCACAGGGATAGGGCTTCTCGCCAGTGTGGATGAGCACATGGGCACGGAGGTGGGCCACCTGCATGGAAGAGCGAAGAGCAAACACACTGAGAGGCCCGGTCGAGGTGGGCTGCAGACCCCCTGAAGCCTCTTGTCAGCACACTGGGTTGGGGGTTCTTGGCCACGCCCCCTGCTCACCTGCACAAATCTGGCTCCGCACGTCTCGCATTTGTAGGGCTTCTCTCCAGAGTGAATTCGGGTGTGGGTTTTCAGGTTGGCCGGTCGGTTGAACTGGGCCCCGCAAATGTTACAACGATAGGGTTTCTCACCTGTGGCAGAGAGTACAGGAGAGCCATAATTAGAGAAAGTTTCCACAGTCCCTGAGCCCTGGACTGCAAAGCAATGGGCCCTTCCTTATGCCACTTCAGCTTTTCCTTCCCTTGGAAGGGGTCAGAGAGAGGTGTCAGGGGCCTGCCACCCCTACCTGCTACCCCTCTCTCACACACACATCAGCACACCTCACCCATGACTGGGGTCAAGAAGCAGGTGGTGATGTGGAGGAGGAGAGACAATGTCAGGCACGGGTCAGGGAGGGACTGAGGTCCCAGGAACCAGCTTTGTCATCAGCATGATCCAACTTCAGGATGTGGACACGTTACTCGCCTTTTCTGGGCCTCAGTTTCCCTTTCTGGCTTCCGAGGGGTGAGTTGAGATGACCCAGGAAGGCTCTGCTAGCTCTTCCCTTGGGTAAGGCTGATTCAGTCAACCCATTCCTCAGAGAAGTGACACTCAGGATGCTCTAGTTTCTGTCTTTGAGAAAAAACATGCTTTTCCTTTCTGCTTGCGGCAACTACAGCTGGATTCTATTTGCAAGAGAGGTGGGGCCTGAGTTGGAGTAGATGCTCAGACAGAGGAAACCAATAGAAGGGGCACGTCTTCATGGAAAGTTTCTGGGATAATGGGCCCATTTAAAATTCCAGGAGAGAGGCAACTTTGGACAACAATCACGTTATGAGATGCTACCTGGTGAAGGAATGTGAGCTGATAAGGAACAAGCCCTTGGAGAGACTGCAGAGGCTTTAGTGTTTTTCTGGGTTAAAAAAACCAACCTGTCTTGGCCTCTCTCAGCCAAGGTTCATTGTGGGCACAGTGAGACGAACACTTCTGACCCCAGTGAAGGTGAAGCAACACAGAGCATCTCAAAGCAAAGGCAAAGGGAACACAGAGTGGCTGGGTCACTAAGCCGACACATGACCGGCCAGGCCTACACTCAGGCCAGGACAATCCCTGCTCCCTACCTCGCCCCAGCAGGCCCCAAAGCCCCACGCTGCTTTCCCTAGAGCCTTGCCCGTTTCGCCCTGGGGAACCCTGGCGAGCTTGGGGACGGGTTACGGAGCCATACCCGTGTGGACGGTCTTGTGGCTGGCGAGGTTGCCCTTGTAGCGGAAGGAGGCCTGGCAGCGGTCACACCGGTAGGGTTTGTCACTGTGGGTCTGCAGCGTGTGCCTCTTGAGGGAGGCCTCCTCAGGAAAGCGGCAGTCACACTCATTGCAGAAGAAGGCCCCACTCTCTGTTGGAGGGTGAGGGGAACACCAGGGTGAGCAAGCCAAGAAAGGGAGGTGGGGCTCCACGGCCTCTCCTCTGGAGCCACCCCCAGAGCCAGACTGAGCCCCCAGTGCCCCGTCTGCCCGTTGTTCATGGCAGCCCAGAGCAAAGGGCCTATGAGAATTCCCTCTTTCTTAGTGTTTAGGGTCTCAGTCATGGAACCGAGAAAGGAGACAGATTCAAATATTAAGGTAGTAAAGGGAAACTCACGCCCAAGGTACCCACATGGCCTGTACCAGCTTACGTTCATGCACAGAAGCCCTCGGGTAAGACAGCCTCTGTCTGTGTCTCTATCTTCAAAATCAGGATAATAAACCCCTGTCCTGCCTACCTCACAGAAGCATGTTGTATAACGTCAAGCATCACAGGAATGTAAGATACGAATCTCAGAGTCAAAAATACTTTGAGGTCATCGAAGGAGGAATTAACAATGACTGTGGTCACCCTTGTACCCATCTAGACTTTATGTCTCCCAAGCACTTCTGAGATAGGGAGACAAAAGATGATGGTGGGAGTAGAAACAGAGGCCCAGAGAAAAAGAACTGGAGTGTAGAGCGAACAGGCAGGGAGCCAGGATGGGACAGTCCCTCCCTGCTCTCCCAACTACTGGCCCATGGCCCTGTGCCCAGCCTCTCAGTGTAAGGAGCTCATCTTTTTCTTTTGTCTTAACAATTTGGAAATGACATATCATGGTGACTTTACCCCTAAAAGTATTACTGGGCTACCCTACTGGAGCCAGAGCTGGGGGAAGAGGGGCAAACCGGGGGTGCCAATCACAAACTATCCAAAAATGTCAATTAACAATCTGTTCAGTGAATCAGACTCAGCTAATACTAACTGAGTGCCTACTCCGTGCTAGACTCATTAGGCCCTGTGGAAAACACAAGCATGAATAAGGCAGATGCTTCTCCTCCTAGAATGTACAGTCTAGCAAGGTGAACTAGTATGCATACAATCAGTTTGAATCCAGAGGGCCTGAGAAGGCTCTGGAAGCTAGTGGTAGCCAGCCCCATTGCTAGTTTTGCTGGAAGGAAGCTGAGAGAGCTGTGTGATCCTTCTCTAATCCCCAAGAATAACTCAGATTCTTCATCCCTTGCTTTGGTCAGTCTCATTCCCTACATAAGGTCTCCAAGAGTGGGAATCTGGGCTGGTGAGTTGAATGCCAATGGACTTCCAATGAGGGGCTCCTTCCAATCAGTGAATAGACACACAAACCTCTGGAGCAGAACCAGGGCAGGGAAGGGACTCACCGCAGCTAGAATCTGAGTACTCAGACTGGGTCTCTCCCAGCTCCTCAGAGAACGTGGGGCCAGCGGCATGCAGGCACATCTCTGCATGCTGCGGAGACTGCGAGCCGCAGGACGTACACTTGGGGGGGTGCAGGTAGAGTGGCGAGTGGCTCTCGCTGCTGCTTCGGGGGGAGCCAGTCAGGGACCTGTGGGCAGGAGGAAAGGGCCTCAGCAGATTGAGCAGGGCAGAGCCTCCACTTGGCCTCCATACATCCCTCTTCCCTGTGCTCAGGGCAGCCCAGAGGCCACTTGAGATCAGGAACCACAGAGTTACTTATCCCCAAGCCTCCCTTCAAACAGTGGACATACCAAGATCACTGATGGGGGTCACATGGAGCCCAAACCTCACTCCCAGGTTCAGTTCCCTCCCCCCGGTGCTGCAGTCCATGGCCATCCTCCATCCAAGACAGCAGGAGGATGCCCCGTGCCATACCGAGACCAAGACCTCAGGAGCTTGGCATTCTTGCTCGTCTACCATGGAGGGGAAATTCTCTCTCCCACTATGAAAATATACTGAAGCTTAAGGACCTTCCTTACTTAGGCTAATTCAGTCAATAGGCTTTAGCCCACACCTCCAGTACATTCAGCATGTCAGGCAAGAGAACACAGCCTCTGCATCCATCAGAAGTGAGTCCAGAACCCTGCTCAGATAAGCCCTGGCCCCAAGTCCCGACTGCCTCTGAAATCACCTGTTGACGATGTTGTTGAGCCGGCTGGCCTGTGGGATGGTGGAGTCTTCCCCGCTGGTGCTGAGCTTAGTTGGGGACTGGAGGTCAAGGGTATCGGGCTCCATGGGTGGCTGGCAGGCTGGCGGGGCCGCATAGGCTCGAGGGGAAAGGCGGCCCAGCTCTGCCTGCTCAGGCCCCTCCGGTTTGGCGTTCTGGTTGAGACTGTTGAGCACGATGAACTTGTACTTCTTCCAGTTGCAGGCTTTGGGGTCAGTGGGGCTCTTGGCCGGCGGGGACCCAGAAGTCTGGAGGATGCAAGCGTTCTTGCTGCTACAGGACTCCGTGGGTGAGTTGGGCTGACAGTCAGACTTCTGGGGACTTTGTGGGCTAACCAGACCCTTCCTGTTCAGGGGTGCATTGGGGGGCTCGAAATGCAGGGCAATCTCATCTTCTGAGGAGGGCCGCTCTTCCTCCTTGCTGGCCTTGTCACAGGGGAAGTATGGGGCACTCCGGGCTGACGGTGCAGCAGGCTTGGGGCCCTCGGCCACACTGTAGTGCATGTCACTCCGCGCCTCCTCAGGAGCCGCCTCCTTGGGCGAGTAGATGGTGCTGTGGCACACTCCGGCGGAGATCTCCATGGCCGGTCGACTGTACTCACTGGGCACTGGCCTGGCACTGTCGCAGGGGAGGGCCCGATCCTTGGGGAAGGGGTTGGCTATAGGCATTCGGGCATCCCGGAGCTCCTCATCAGAGAAAAGGAAGCTGCTGACCGGAAGGTGGCCGTACACAGGGTATGAGGCTGGCGGTGTGGACAGGCCATTGTACAAGCTGGGGGCAAAGGCTCTGCTCTCACATCCGGGGGCATTCCTCAGTGGCAGGCTGTTCTCCACCACCTCCCGGCCCCGATAGGCCATGATGTCCTGGGGCATCAACATGCGGCTGTTGAGGAAGTCTTCACGGGGAGGCTTGATGGCAGGAACCATCTCTGCTTCACTGCAGGAGGGAAACAGAGAGAAGACCCCAGCCTCCTAATCAGAACCTTCCAAGTGACATTGGCCTATGAAACCCACACAGGCACGGGGGTCAGCTAGACATAGGCAATGTGGCCCTGGACCAGGGAAACACTTGCAGTTACAAGGCAGTTCTGCTAAAGTCTAGCAATCTAGCCCAGAGAAGCTAAGTGAGTTAGCCACACAATCAGTGCCTGTTCAGGTATGATTTGTGTAAGTCCCATACGTTTGTATACGTGTGAATCTCTAATTATTCTGCTATTATAAAACGGAAAGCTTTTGGAGCCCTTATCTCATTTCATCCCTACAGAATCCTGCAAGGAAAGTTGAAAAGGCATTATTGTTTCCCTTTTACATGTGAAACCTAAGCTTCAGGGAGGGAAGTATTTATTTGATGCTGGTGTCACATGTTTGGAGGGTCATTGTCAAACTGGTGCTTGTTGAGACAGAACTCACCCTGTGAGATGCCTGGAGTCATAGGGAAGTTTCCTTTTGGAGAAGAGGCAGCAGGTGCCAGGGTGGGAAGCCCCGGCTCTGCAGCAACAGAACCTGGTTTCTAGTCCCCGTGGTGCCACTCAGCAGCTCTGTGACCAGGAGCTAGTTACTGAATGCTCCCAGCACAAGGCTGGACCCAGGGAAAGCACTTATAAATGATCTTGCCTCCATGATCACCCACAGGAGGCAAAGAGCTCAAGCTGCCTGTACTTGAAGGGATATTACGTGGGTGAAAAGTGGGCCAGCTCTGTCTGACTGCAGTTAACAGAGGTAGAACCAAGGAATGAGGGTTAAAGGAGCTAGAGTTCAACTTTCAAACTGTCCAAGGTAGAACTGCATGGTTCTGGGAACAATCAGTTCCTTGCTCCTGGAGATGTTCAAACAGAGGCTGGAAACCTTTCTGTTGGAGAAGGGCTGTGATCACCCTAGAGAAGCTGAATCAAATGATTCTACGGAAGTCAAGGCCTAAGTGTCTGTTATACTTAGCAAAGCTCTTCACTTTTTTGGCTCTCAGGTTGCTCATCTTTCAGTGACTGTCCTGTCTCACCAGATCCCAGGTAGGGGGTTAGACCCAGTGAACCCAATGTAATTCAGTAAACATTCTCTCGTTTAGAAGCAGAGTGACATAAGAGATGAGGACAGCAGCCCACAGTCCGATGGGGGAACTAAGTATGTAAATAGTCACAATGGAAGCCTAAAGGAGAACTAAGACGCACATGCAAATAGTGAAAGAGAAGCAAAGTCTAATAGGAATATGAAGGCTTTGGGAAACAACTGAAAAGCTGCGGAAAGAGCAATGTGATGAGTGCACAATGAAGAAGCTGGCATCCGGGCATGGTCAACAGGATGGGTGGGAAGAAAGGGTCAGTCAAGTGAATGGAAGGAAGCAAGAAGTGGGGATGCACGTGGCATACCTGAATAGCAGGAGTGTGCAAAAGCAATGGAAAGCAGGCTGGGGCGTATCATGGAGGATTATTTTTCCTTCATGCATGCACTATCAAGGGTCACTGATCTTTTGTGGTCCCCTCCATCTCCAAGGCCTCCATCCGGGTGGCAGCTCACCTGGCTTTGATGAACTTCCGGCAAGTGTCCACAACGTGCTCCATCTGAAGGTACATGGCTGTGGCCATCACAGCCATGATGTTGCCCTCCCGCAGATTGAGCCGAGATGTGTACATGAAGTCCAGAAGGATGCAGAACCCCTCCGGGTTGATCTCAGGATCCAGGTTGATCACACTGAGGTTGCATTTCAACTGGTCTGTGAAGATGCTGTAGAACAGGCCACTGTAAAACAAAGGAATGTCTCACTGTAGCCGACATCAATTACAGAAACTGTCATCAATTATGGCCAGCAGGGGCACTAAGCCCCTTTTCCCTGGACCTAGCTCTGGACCTTCCATGCCAGCTAACAATAGCTGCCATTTATGGAGCGTTTACTCAATGCCAGAGAGTCGTTAAGCACTTTACATCTACTCTCCTGTGTTTCTCACAACCTTATAAGATAGATTCTATCCTTCTCTCCCTTTTCAAGTGGGGGAACTAAGATCAAAGAGATCAAGTAATTTTCTCAAAGTCACAGAACCTGTATTCCTTTTGGTCTTCATTGCACAGATTACCAGAGTTAAATTTAGCACTCATTTGCAGTAACTATTTTTAGTTTACATCTTTGGGATAAGCATTTCCTTTCCTGCTCCACCACATTATCCTTATTCTAAAAATCTTATTGTATTTTTAGAAGCAAATTGGGTATTAATGACAAACAAATAAAATGATACCTATATCTATAGTTTACTGATTTTCTAAAAGTCCATAGATTATTTTCTAAAAGTCCATCACAAGGTCAATACTCCCAGGAGAGCCAAGTCAGTGTCAAGCTATACCTCCTGGTACCATGATGTCAGGTTCAGGAAAGAGCATGCAGGGAGAGGCCAGAATTCTGGACTGTCATCTGGATTCTACTCTTCCTGAGCGTGTTGCCAGAAATGAGCTAGACTTACTAGACTTTAGTAAGTAGCTATGAAACCTTGGGTAAGGGACTTCACTTCTCTGCGCCTTGGTTTCCTTATCTGCAAAGCAGGAATGACAATGTCTCCCTTACACAGTTGTGGCAAGAATGAAAATGTAAAGGGGACAAATTGATGCCTGAACACAGTAAGCATTTGGTTAGTGTCATCTATTATTTTAACTCTCTCTAAACTTTTTCACTTTTTTTTTTAAAGGTGCTTGTTGTAGATGTTCTGTATGTCCTCTACTTGCAATCAAGGTTCCTGACTCTCATCAGCTCACCTATAAACGTCTTCATCTTATCATCTATAAAATAGAGCTAATCATGCCATCCATAATACAGGCCACTCTGAAAATCCAGGGAGGTTATGGAATGTAAAACTGCTCTGAACATTTGAAATACTTGACAAATATGAAGAATTAGCCAGCTCACTTTCACCAACTTAGATATTCTCTGAAACACCCACAGAAATATAATCATAGTATAAATAAATACAATCACAGAAAAAAGAGCAAAAGATCTCAACTTGCTAGAAATATTTAAAAACTCACTTTCACTTTTCATTTTTTTCCCACTGGTTAATTAAAGTCATTCCGTTTGCCCTAAACACATCTCTTCTGGAGACAGCATCTGATTTCTTCTCCCTCTATTCCCACAGAATGGAAACGCTTTCTTTTCTAAAAGTGTATTCATTCATTTGCTGCCTGGGAACCCACTCTGCCAGGCCAGGTGCTAGGGACCTAGAGACAAATGAGATGTGGCCCCAAACACTGCAAGAGGCCCTCACCCTCCACCCTGGCAGCCAGCACCTTCGCTCCCCTTATATCCATCGTCTGCCTTCTACTTCCAGACCCCTTACCTGCAGGCCATGAGGACCGTCTTATGGGCTCTGAACTGCTCCCGGCTCACCACTATGACAACATCAGTCAAGATGTCACGGCTCCGGAGGCGATTAAGGTTGAGAAGAACATCACTGGCATGGCGGGTGAACTGAATACAGCTGTCAGCCGGTGAGGCCATTTTTCTTCACCTGAAAGAAGAGGTCAAAATCCTGTTAGTCCTCCAGAACCTGTTTCCTTCTCACCAGGAGTGTGAGAGCAGGTGGCTCAGCCTGCTCCCTTGTGTTTGCTTTTGAACAATTCATGGCCCACCTCTGGGCATTTCTCTTCATGTCTGTACGAGGAGATAATCATCTTTACCTGACTTGTTAATAGAAAACCCTGTAGGGGAAAGAGGAAGGGAATGAGTATTTGTTGAACGTTTTTTCCACATACCAAACGCCGCCAACGTTGAGAGGCAGTGAGTGAGTGACAGGGGAGAGAAAGCATGCTTTGAAGGTTAGCACGTGGGCCATACCTTTCACAGGCTGTCTAACCTGGAACAGGTTGCTTTACGATGTCTGGGCTTCGGTTTCCCCAAATGGGGAGTACTAATTCCTCTGCCGTGGTAAAACTTAGAGATATGTGCCTGGTCCACACTAGATTCTCAAAAATCATAGCTATTCTCATCAGTATCTCATCTCATCATCCTAGCCACCATCTGTCTCTCCCCTGCTAAACTTCAGAATTGTCAGAATGCAACTGTCAGAATGGCTGGTGCATAGTAGGCAGCAAAATTACTGTGAACCAAGCAACAAGTAAGGTCACATGACAGTGTTAAGACAGTCAAATGCAGGGGCAAAGGGGTGGGGGCTGGGGGGTGTGATGAAGAGGCAATCAGCTGTCCTTTCTCTCATCTGAAGAAAAGTGGCACCGTTCACAGAGACACATGCACTGGCAAGTTCAAAAGAAACAGTTTGTCCACTAAACTGTAAAGCATATAATTCAATTTACTTACCCAGTGCCTTGATTCACAGTCTAAAATTTTGCTTAAAACCTGCAGGGAAGAGAAAAACCAAGCAGAGATTGATTTAATGAATGTAAGAGTGTCCACTATAGTCTTATTTTAGGACACACATATTTAGTTTTACTCTGATAGCTGCAGCCTGCCAGCTGGTGCGGTTTTACCACAAGTGAGCAAACACTTTATCCAGCTCGGCTCTTACAGAAACAACAGGCACCCGAAGCTACGAGATAACAATGTTTTTACCTTGAGTACTCAGAATACAATTTCATACGTTAATTACATACACATATACACATTTAATTCCTTTTTCAAAGTAAAAAATGTATGCCATCCAAAGGTAATTGAATTTATGGGAAAGAAAAAAAAATAAGAAAAGGGATTCTTTCAATATTAATGAAATGATCCTTAGGGGGCCTAAAAACTCCGGCTGCTTTTCAAAACCTGCTAAAATACTATCTTTCGAACTTAGAATGATTCCGCAAGACCAACAAGGTCAATATCTTTATCCTTTGTTTACAGAGGACAAAATTGAGTTCAAGTGGCTTGCCCAGGACAAACAGCCAGGCAGTATTTCCTGACTGTCTGAAGCACTTAAGACTAAATAAGGAATCTGCAGAATACAACCTGAGATGGTTTATCTACTCTTTTGTTCTTTTTCAAAGTTTCCAATCCCATCTCTCCTGGGTCTAAGATCAGATATACTGCCACAAACTTCCAAGTTTGTGCCTCCCCCTGCTGGTGAGAGATTTAACTGTGTGGTTTAGCTGAGAACTGGCCAGGGAGCACTCAAGGAATACGGACCCTTCCCAAACTGGTTTCTCTAAAACAAAATCATTTAAAGTCTAGGTGAAAGACTCATTTATGATCACATGGGCTGCAGAAACAAAACAATATCTGAACCCTCCCCCAGCTCGTCTTTTTTAAAATGTAGCTTTTCAGAGCTATTTTCCGGGTAAAGGGGCCGGAGGCCAAGGAAGTCATATTGGGCCACATAAATGGTGAGTGACCCAGCCCTAGGTCTTCTGGCTCAAATTCTTGTCCCCTTTCCAAATCAGCCTACGTGCTGTAGAACATGCAAGACAGCACCCTGATGTGGGTGAATCTCATTTCTAAGTTCCTTCCCCCACACAGACACTTTGCCCCCATTCCAGGCTGCTGAGTCTTACCAAATGAGCACTCTAGAATGAGAGGTTTCCTTGAGTCTGTAACCAAACACTCTGACATTTCTCTGTGGTCCCAAGTGCCAGTCACTCAATCTCATAGGCTTCAAGGTTACTGTGTGCATGTGAATGAGTGGAGGTGGGGAAGGAAATGGGGGAAGAGAGAGGATAGAAAAAGACAAAAGAACCTATTTCCTCCTCTCCCCATCCAAACTTGGATTGGCAAAGAGAGATACATGGAATGGGTCCTAACCAAAGTTCAGTGATTGTCTCCTTTGAAAAGGAATACTGCAGACACATGTGAGGTTTATTTATAAACCTTCTCCTCTTCCCCTATGGAAGAGATCCCTCAACAACGCTGGAATCCTTAAGGCTGTCCTTTAACCAGCTTCAACCACCCTCTCGCTTGTGGATTTCCAGTCACACAGACTCTAGGAACCACAGGAAGTGCAGATTTGCCATTTCACCTTGACAAGTGGCAATGACTCACTCCTGATGTGGAATGAAACAAACTAAACAAACCCCCTGGGTCCACTGTCAGTCAGGCTGTTGGCTGGGCACTTTCCACTGTAAACCTCTCGCCTGGCTTGACCAAACAGTGCACATACACAAAGGCCCCTCCCCTTATTAAGTGCACTCCTTTCCAAGCTAGCTTTATCTTAGGAACCTCCCAAACCAGTGAGTATGTCAGTCATGGTGGGTGTGGGCAGTGATGCCACCCTCTAGATGCTGCAGGTGTGGGAGCACCAGCAGCATTGGGTTTGCTTTTCACAGACCACTCAGCTGTTTCTCATCCATTTTTGTGTCTGATCCTTACAATAGCCACCATTTACTGGAAGGAGAGTGAGGCTGCATGAGATAAGTCTTTCCCAGGATCTCAAAACTAATTCCAAGCAAAGCCCGGAAGAAACCCTGCCTACTAGCTTCAGCCATCCCACCAATGTCAGCACAAGACTCCTTCCACAGAAGCAAGCAATAGAGCAGAGGTGTCAAGAAGAAACTGACATCTGCAAGAGTCCATACCTTTCCCCACGCCATCCCAGCCCCAGCCGCAGTAACCACTAAGTGAAAGTTAGACTGGTCTTTTCCACCCCCATACACCTTCCCTCCTTTGGCGCTTTCCCTGTGTAAACNTTATTCTTTGTAATAGCTGCCTGATTCACAGTGTGGATAGACCATAATTTATTTACTAACTTCCCTGTTAATAAGCATTTACCTAGTTTCTAGTCTGGGGAGCCCTACAAACAATGCTACAAATATCTTTACACACACATCCTTTTGTATTAATTTTTTCTTTCATAGCATCAACACTTGAAATGAGATCACTGGGTCAAATTACATATATTTTTAATTTGGGTAGTTTTGCTTGATTGCATTTCCAAAAGGCTATAATAAACATATTTCCACAAGAATAAATGTTAACACTTTTAAAATTGTTGCCAGTGTAGTGAGTGAAAAATTATAGTTCATTGTTACTCTAATTTTCATTGTCTGACAATCAAAAAATTTGAACATATTTTCTTGCAGTTTGGATTTGCTCTTCTGTGGATTACCTTTACGTGTATTTTCTTATTTCTTCCTGTGCTTTTTCTTGTCATTTGTAAGAGCTCTTTTTATATTGTAGATGTTAAGTTTTTGTCATTTGTTATATTTTTAAGTCAATTATCTGCTATTTTTTTTATAATTTCTTTGGCTATACCCAAGTTATATGATTTAAATGTTATATGATTAAATACAGCTCTTTACTTGCCTTATAGCTACTGAATTTAGTCTCAGTTACGATCTCCTTTATTCCTGGATCATACATACCCTTAGAGTTTCTTTCAATATTTTATTGTATTTTGTTTTCTATTTAGAACTGTGCTCTATTACGTTTGTATATGTTTTAAAATATCGGTCCACTTTTAATTTCTTCCAGGTATAATAGAATTGTAATGGCACCATGTAATGGCTGCTGCTGCTAGCTGCTGCCAAGTTGCTTCAGTCCTATCCGACTCCGTGAGACCCCATAAACGGCAGCCCACCAGGGTTCCCCGTCCCTGGGATTGTCCAGGCAAGAACACTGGAGTGGGTTGCCATTTCTTTCTCCAATGCATGAAAGTGAAAAGTGAAAGGGAAGTCACTCAGCCGTGTCCCACTCTTAGCGACCCCATGGACTGCAGCCCACCAGGCTCCTCCATCCATGGGATTTTCCAGGCAAGAGTACTGGAGAGGGGTACCATTGCCGTCTCCACATGTAACGGTACCATGTGTTAAATAGCCCATTCTTTCCCACTGAATTTAATTACCATTTTCACTTTGCTAAATTTTCAGATATTTGGGATCTGCTTCCAAATTCTTTCTTCTATTTCCACTGATATATTTATCTACATCTGCAGAAATATCAGAGTATTTCATAATAGTGGCTTTATGCTTTGTCTCATGATAAAGCAAGTCCCTCCTTTCCTGTTATTACTTTTTAGGCTTTCTTGGCTATTCTTGAGTATGTATTATTCCATATAAACTTTAAGATCATTTTATCCAATCCCCCTAGAAAATTCCACTGGTCTTGATTTTAATTGCATGAAATCTATGTATTAAATTGGAATGAAGTAGCATTGTTATGATGCTATCTTCCCATTTAAGAATATCATGCTTGGGACTTCCCTGGTGGATGAGGTGCTGAGACTTCGAGTTCCCCTGCAAGGGTACAAGGTTGGATTCATGGTCAGAGAAGCAGATCCCGTGTGCTGCTACTAAGACCCAACACAGCCAAATAAATAAATAAGAATATAGTGCAGCTATTCATCTGTCCAAATTTTGTTTCATGTCATTTAATAAGATTTTGTCTTTTATTACACATATTCTACACCTTCTTTGTAAAAATTGTTCCTATGTATTTTTTAGCTTTTTTTCTTAGCATTATGAACAGACTCTCTTTTCTCATTCCCATGTCTAGATTCGTCTTGCGAGAATGAAGAAAAGTTCATTCTGCCCTAATATGCAGATACCTTACCACATTCTGTGTAATAATTTTTTATAGTAATGTCTTGGATTTTCTTGGCTTACAATAATGTCATCAGGAAAAAGAGAACTTTTCCACATTTAATTTGTGTTGGTTTGGTAAAGATAGTATTCATTTTATCACTTCCTTATTAACATGAAAGTCCTATATATTTGTCTATTCTTTTCATGTTTATTGTCTCTTCCAGAGATACATTTCTGCATTCTTATTTTAAAATAAGATGCCAATTATTTTCCTATTAATATATTTTATTTCCTTCTACTTTTCCCCAACACCAGTTAACCTGAGTTCTTTAAAATACTTTTCACACCCCTCTTCTCATTCCTCTTCCCATTCAAACTAAATCAGTTCCTTTTTATCCTCTAAAACTTCTATTTGCTTTACATATTATGCCTCCTGAATCTACCCTCTCTGTTTTGCTTATTGTCATGATTTCCATCTCACTATCTTTATCTTATGTACATTAAAATATGCATTCCATTAACCCTCCAGCCTCAAATTTGAATTTCAAGAATAATCATCCTCTGCTTAAATTTGTCTGAATTGGTCTGTCCCCAAAGTTCTTGCTATGTTACTCATGAATCATTTTACATGTTGTTATTATTAATTTTTTATTGAAATTAGCATCTGATTCTTGCAGCAGCCCTGTATTCAACACACCCTAATATCACATATATTTAATATATGCTTTATACATGTAGATTATAATATTTGAACTGAACTTTCAAAAATCATCTGTCCCATTCATTTTCAAGGATCATTCAATGTATCCAGTCAACCTGATATTTTTCACCCTCTGATCTTTCCAAGGATGTAAATACCACCTAAAACAGTATTAAACTCCTTGTTAAGTGTTGTTGGAATAACTACTTGACAACAGAAAAGTGCTTAAAAATCTGGGAAATAAATAACATGGTGCTGATGTTTGAAGTAACTGTAACTCTCAATAACAATATTTTTATTTGTTGTTTTGTAATGAGATGATTAAAGAAAAGATTATGTGTGTCACAAATGGTAAAGAATCTGCCTGCAATGCAGGAGACCTGGGCTCAATCTCTGGGTTGGGAAGATCCCCTTGAAAAGGAAATGGCAACCCACTCTAGTATGCTTGCTTGGAGAATTCCACGGACAGAGAAACATGGTGGGCTACAGTTCACAGGGTTGCAGAGTTGGACACGACTGAGCAACTAACTCATTTTTCACTTTTTTCAAGCTAAGGATTTGATTTTTTTAGGGCTCCAAAGTCAGAATTAATCTCAGATCAAACATTTTCT